>CM068368.1:315397262-315915651 GCA_034769895.1 Magicicada septendecula | reverse complement strand
AAGCATTATAATAACAAGTGATAACACCATAAAAAATATAATAATTGCACCATGATATTGACACAACAAACCCCAATAAATTTCATAATATATGACCATTAGAAAATACAATACATACATAGAATAATTGATACCATAAGTAACACTTGTAGTTCTCGGAACTTTGAATATATAAACATACGACAATACAACAACATCCATAAATAATTGATAGTACAATGAAAACACAGTCACTATTGCAATAATAGCTATCGGCACGTAATAATAATACTTACAACGTTAATGATACAATTGACTTGTATGCTCGCCCCGGGGAATGTCCCGGGCGTAGTCCAGGCAATGTGACAAGTTCACAATCCTAGTGCGTCTCGTATGTCACGCATACGACTAGTTTGTTGCCACAGGAAGGGGGCATAATTTGTGGATGGGTCGGCGTAAGATACCTAGCGCGGTGCGAACTTCTGCGACGCGTACTAAGGAATCTTGACCCGGAAAACATTAGTAATTACCCCACACTTCCACTGTAGTGGGGGGGAATTATCATCCAAAATGAGGACAAGCTGTCCGACATTCAAATTCCTTAACGGGGTGCGCCATTTGTTGCGCTGCTGCAACTGGTGCAGATAATCTCTAGACCACCGTTTCCAGATGGTCTGTGTAAATTTTTGGAGCAGAAGCCATCTGCCCAAATGACTAGCATTGCTTTGGGTATAGTCGGGTTCCGGAAGTGCAGTCAGTGAAGCACCGACCAGGAAATGAGCAGAAGTTAAGGGTTCAGGGTCTCTAGCATCGTCGGACACAACACATAAAGGGCGTGAATTAAGGCAAGCCTCAATTTGAGAGAGAAGAGTAGAGTATTCCTCAAAATTCAAGATCGTACCGCCTATTACGCGACGCAAATGATATTAACACTCCTTACACCACTTTCCCACAAACCACCGAAATGAGGGGCTGAAGGAGGGCTAAAGGACCACTTGATACCACGGAGACCGCAAAACTCCTGAGAAGATTGCTCAACTTCCTTTGAGTTTAAAAATTTGTACCAATCATATAAGGTGTGGTTGGCACGACGAAAATTCGTACCATTATCTGAAAATATCTGCGCGGGAAGAACCTTTTTAAAGCCGCTATAAAGGCGGTGGAAGTGAGATCCGACACCAATTCTAAATGGAGGGCCTTTGTGCACATGCATATGAATAACGCGATGTATGCCTTGGACGTGGACTTTGAGCGCTGCCCTCCATGGCGTAAAAGTACAGGACCGGCGTAGTCCACGGCTGACTGGGAAAATGGCCTAGCAGGCGTGACCCTAGAAGGGGGTAACTGACCTAATAGTTGATTCGCGCCTCTAGCCCGGAAACGAAAACAAGTGACACACTTATGTATTACTGAGCGGATATAAGATTTTTCGAAGGTGATCCAATATTTGTGCCTGAGCGAAGCTTGAGTTGATTGCACCCCAGCGTGCAACAAACGGATATGTTCATACTCAATTATTAATCTCGTGAGACGAGAGTGCGGGTGCAAAATTATTTGGTGTTTACTCGCGTAGTTAAGTGGGGAGAATTGTAAGCGTCCACCCACTCTTAAAATGCCTGAGTCATCCAGGAAGGGGTTGAGTGCAAGAATTTTACTGCTGCCAAAAGGCAACGATGTGCCTCAAGTTCCTTAACTTCTATGCCGAAGTGCAACTGCTGAGATTGCCGGACAAAAAACAAAAGTGTGTCATACAATTCTTGAGCAGACAAAAAGGACGTGGCCCTGTCAACAACCGGGAGCCTGAGTTGCGAATAAATCTGCGGCAATATGCGAAGACGCGAATGAGCCTAGTAAGGGATGAATAATTTTCAACATAGCTATGTGTTGAGGATGCGACAATTAGTGAGGTTTGAACCTGCTTGCGACGTTCCTGCTCAAGGTCGGGGTAAGTACAGGGAGCATGAATGTCGAAGGCGCTAACGGGCCATGATGCTGACTCATGGGCTAACCAGGACGGACCATGCCACCATTGAGTATGGCAGTGCAAAGTACGAGGGAGGAAAACCTTGGAAGTTAATTGCGCCAGCAATAAACAAGCACAAAGTTCAAGGCGTGGTAGCGTTATCTGTTTCAGCGGAGCGACCCTAGATTTAGCACACAACAAGTTTGACGATATGGCGCCATTCGAATAGACCGCCCGCACATAAATGCAACACGCGTAACCTTTAGCCGAAGCGTCGGCGAATCCGTGAAGCTGTAATGAACTAATTGGATAATTGTTCGAACTCTTAACTGACCTCGTAATCTTAAAATGAGTGTCGGAAACTAATTGAGAGTATAGTTCTAGCCATTGATTGGCTAATGACCCAGATAGGGGTTCGTCCCAATTTGTGCCCGCCAACCACAACTGTTGTACGAAATGTTTGCAGCAAAATGTGATGAGGGCAATAAGACCCAGTGGGTCGTAAATCCCAGCAATGACCGACAACACGCTTCTTTTGTTGAACACGGTCGAATTATCATCACCCCGAACTGTATACAAAAAATTATCCTTATCAACGTTCCATTGGATTCCCAATGTACGCACGTTTTGACCTTTGCTGAAGTCATGGGATACTTGGGCGCGAAGGGCCATAATCTTATGGTGGTTAGAAAACCACTTATGTAACGTGAAACCATACCTATTTAGCAAATTCACGATCTCGCATTTCATTTTAGCTAACACGTTCGGATCGTCCGAACCCGTTATAAGATCATCTACGTAAAAATAATTGGCTATGGCCCTAGAAGCTATAGGGTAGTCGGATTTATTTTCGTAGGCTATCTGAGCCAGACAACGTGTAGCAAGGAAGGAAGCACTAGCAGTGCCATACGTAACCGTCCTTAAAGCGTAATGTTGTAATTCCTTATGCGGCGCGTCACGCCAAACGATGCGTTGCAAGTTTGAATCCTTTGGGTTAACTATTATTTGACGATACATCTTTTCTAAGCGCCGAGTAGTACATCAACTTGCGACGAGCAGTGTAGGTGTGGATCAGCCAGGAATACGTGCTTGGGTAAATTCAAAGAGGCAAGATCGAACGACTCTGCCGGTAAATCATTAGTTATACTGGGTAGTACGGCACAATGTACGTTTAACGTAAAGGGTTTATAGCGAGAATGTAGCTTTACCTTTGTACTAAAGTCAGCCTGGGAAAGCGAGTTGTTTATACCCGTGATGGGCAGTTGCGATTTAACCAATTGAAGGCCCATTCTGCGGGCGAAATCCATTGTGCAAAAGTTTGCTTGCGAGCCAGAATCCAGTAAAATTCTAACGGGTAATTTTCTACCGGCCTTATTAGTGGTCATACAGACGGCGGTGGATAACAATATTGATTTATTTGTTTGTAACTTTAGTGACTATTGGTTATTGATGGAAGATCCGTCCTTGTTGGGGACATGAATTGTGGTGTGGTGACGCTTAGCACATTTTTTACAAGAAAATTTTGATGAGCATTTTGAACTTTCGCGACCCGGACGAAGGCAATTTAAACAAAGTTTGTTTTTTACTATGACGTTTCTTCTGTCAGGGACAGAAAGCGATGTGAATTGTAAGCAGTCGATAATTCTATGTTCGCCGTTACATAGTCTACATAAATTGTTTCTGATATGAGAATGAAATGCCCCCCTAGGAGCGCTTATCTGTTTAACTGTCTTGCGATAAGGAGACTTATCGCTGTTATTTAACTTGCTCGTTGAGGTAGTCGCGTTATCAATATTTTGTAACAATTTTCTGCGTGAATTTAAAAAATTCATAAAATTATTAAAGTCAGGGAATTTATGTTCCGATAAACTCTCTTTCCACAACCAGAAAGTGTAACTGTCAAGCTTTTTAGCTAAGTAATGTATGACAATAATTTCGAATGTGTTAACTGGCAGGTTGAGATTGTTTAAAGCATTTATATTTGCTGAGATTTCATCAATGAATTTAGATATGCTGACTTGGGATTCTTGTTGAACCAATGGTACGTCCAGGACATTCCCGACATGGTGGGCGGAGACAATTAGCTTACTGTCATATCTATTCTTCAACAGATCGATAGCCACCGCGTAATTCTCATTAGTGATTGGTAATGACTTTATTACGTTAAGCGCCTCGCCATATAATGACGAGTGCAAATAGTGAAGTTTCTGTATGTCCGTCAGATCGGCTCTGACGTGAATTAGTTCAAGAAAAATATGGTAATAATGCTGCCACTCAATAATACTACCCGCAAACCGTGGTAATTTGATCGGTTCCAACTGAATGGGGGGTGTTTTGAGATGTTTACTTTCAGCATTAATTAATGGTTTCTGGTTCATATGCTCAGCTTGCTCCAGCAGGTGTTGCAATTTACACTCTATATTACAAAGATCGTCTTCCGTTTGTACCCTATCACTCGCTAAAGCAAAGTCCGCTTCCTCGGATTCGATTTGGGATTGAATCTCATCGTATTTGGTGGATAATTCCATCAAATGTCGAAGTTTTATTTTCAGCGCATGATGATCGCTGGTTTCCAAATCAAAGTTATCCGCGAAAGTATTTACGCGGGATATTGAGGCTTTAATTGTGCCTCGTTTTTTTATTAGAGCCTTTACATATGCCATTATTACAATTTAAGAAAAAAGAAAAATACTTTGGAAGAATTTGAGCATAGAGCATGTGAACCATAAACCCAAGTTTTGATAAATCTGAATACGTTGTGGTAGCTAGTGATCGTTATTTATATGAACATAATACTTGCTAGAATATATGCTTACTCTCTCTATTAATCAAACTTTGTTGGCAACTAACAATTATTAAAATCATGAATTTAAATGATAGTAACATATATTTTTATCTTTGATGTTTGAACTCACAATGAACTGCCAACCACTTACTAACTTGTATTGTGTAATGATGGTGTGTGTTTATACAAGGGTGTTAAAAAATAACTGCTAAATGTAAAATATTGCTTGAAACGTTAAGTATGAGTAAAAAGTTCATAGTCATGTGGACGTTGCTCCAGACGTGATGAAGCTGGCTTCGATCCCGTTGCTCGATCCTGTTAGGAGCTGTTGCACCTCCTGTCTCTACTGGTCAGATGACGCCTTATGTTGTAGCCCTCCATAATTTAAAGCTGTGGAACTTTTTTACGTGAAATCGCAAATGCTGTCCTGCCGTGTCCCATCGTCTCTGGTCTACTGCTCCGCCGAATCTTGTCATGTTGATTGTGATGTAATTTACAAAAATGGTGTCGCTCAGGACGAAAATGTGGTCGCTCAGGACCAAGAAATGCCCGTAAGGCGAGAATAAATCCGGTTCGGTTGGACCAAAAATGTTGCCGTTTTTGGGCCAAAAATATGATATCCGTCCCATGAGGACCAAAAATGCTGTCACTGCGGACAAAGAAATGCGGTCGCTTGTGGACCAAAAATAAGAAATCCTGCCCGTGAGGACCAAAAATGTTGCGCATTGGAAGCTCTTGAGTATCTTGAGTTGTTCCAAAACGCTATGTAGAAAAGGCTGGGTTTTAAACGAAAAGAAGTGGACTGTAATTCTGTTGTATGATATGCATTTATTGAAACGTTAAATTTTATGGACCATTGTCGACACGTGCGGATGTTTTGAGGCCATAACGCCTGTAAAATTAGCTTTGAAAGAAGTCGCAGTCCATTGTAAATGGACGCAGGTTGTCTGAATAAATTAGTGAGTACAATACATGAAAATAATTAAGAATGATCCAGAAGCCGCGGCTGGAAGAGAGATTTTTAACGAGAGTACAGCTCGGAGTCTGGTTAGAAACTAAAACTAACTTGTCTACCGTCAGTAAAGCTGACTGCCGGCAGCGCTTGATAAGCAAGTGACGTCATCCGCGCGTGTCGCATTGCAGTGGTACGGCACACAGCTGATAAATAAAGTACAAAGTTTGAACAACTTCTGTTGCAGATGTTCAAACTGTTACCATTATGCAGGCTACGAAACGTCTGAGCTAGTCACATTGTGCTGAGCTCCTATTGACCAGATTTTAGCATGTCTAAGTACCGGCAGCCAGTATTTATTCAAGGCCTGTCATTCACAGGTCACATCTAGGAACCCCACAGAATTTGTAGTCCCCACAGCAGGAACTCTATAAGAAACTGGGAAGCGGCACCAAGGTATGCAGTGTATTGCCCATCGTCTGCACAACCCTCACAGTCTGTTCAGATCTACAGTCTTGTAGAAAGTTACTGATCAAATAAATGTAGCAATGTGGGAGGACTGTGAGTTTGCAAAGCATAGTCTCATGCCACATTGGTCAAAAGCGTCTAGAAAGAACGCAATTGTCCGTTTGCCTTGGCAACAGCCTCGGTATTTATGTCCACCAATCTCATCAGCTGATGAGTGCATCTTACAAACTGATAGGGGGAACAGCATGTCCAGTCTTTCCAGGCGGTCTCGAATCCAATGCTGGACGAGTCTTTTGAAAACTTTTAACATCAGAGATAAGACTGAGGTGTTACGGACATGAGGCTAATGGGATTGAGGTTCTCCACGCAAGAAGGTTTCTCCTTCCTGACTTTGGTGTAACGATCGCACAAGCTGTTTTCTGTTTGTCAGGGAAGTGAGTCAACCAGAGGCAAGTGTTGAACAGCCCCATCAGGAATAATTTTCAATGCTCCAGAAGCCACAGGAGAGCGGTATTTGTAACACCAGGCTGGGCCAGGAGCCTGTTGGGGCTTTAGTTGAACGATTTTCTCAGTGACCTCCTCCAGCGAGATAGGTTCCAGCTTGCTATCACTGAAAGAAAGCGCTTTACCTCACGGCAGATATGCTCAGCGAAGGCCGGGTTCTTGGGTAGGTTGGGAACAAACTATCACTCAAAACAGTCAGTCAAGAACTCGGGATTTTCTTCAGGGCAGTCTCATGGTTGACCGTTTGACCCTCCTAGTGTGGGGAGCAGCACGTGTCTTGATTTCCGGTAAGAGAATAGGGAATCCGCCAGTAGGACTGGCCATCCTTGCTACGTGTAATATTGGGAGAGTGGCAAGCCCCTAGACCAGATCCCGTTTATTCACAAAAAAGTTCACCACCACCAGGGAAAGAAACCGGGAAAAATTCCTGCTCTCCTTCCACTGGCTACATCTGCGAATGGGTCTGGAGCCCTCTCCTCTAAGCGAGGAGACTGGCGGACTTAGCTGCTACGTTATGTGAGGACATAAATGTCTGCACAAAACAACGTTGCCCAGCAGGGACCATGTGGAGGCGCCATTTTGGTACCCAAAGGCATTCGAAAAGTGTCAGGTACAGGCCCGCAGCAGCGCAGGTCACGCACAACACTGGATGTAGGCTTTGTCCCTATTATCAGTCCTGATACCACCGAAAGTGGGATAGCCCTGCGCCCCGTAAGACAGTGTACGCCAGTGTGGGGTTCACGGAAGGGGAAAGACCACCAGTAATCAGCGGTATAGTCCATCCCACGACCATCCCTGGGCCGTAGCCCAGGACCCACCTGGTGGGGTTCAGCCAACAACATGGCGTTTCCCTGCATGGCCCTCTCCCACCAGTGCAGGGGCATCCCTTGCGTTAATCTTGTGCTCCTAGGCTTCACCGCACATGATGTTGGCTAGGACCACTGGGACAGAGGTGGTTTCCTAGTGCGGCTACTTGCCAAGGACGAGGCAACCCTGGTTACAGTTCGCTGGACAGCCACCTTAGCCTGGCGTCAATCTGCCCCTATTCCAGCCAATTTGCTGGTTACCCCTGGGCCAACGATGAGGCGGGGGTTGTCAGGTAGGGAGGGCAGTGTCTGGATCCGGTAACGGTGGTATAGGCTCGTCCTGTTTGCCCCCGGGGATTGAAACACGGGGGGGGGGGTCATCCGTGCTACAGCTGTGGTCTGTTGAACGCAGCCTTGTTGGCCAGTAATGGGTCTGCTGCCAGCACCTCCAAAGGTGACTTCTCTCTTAAGTGAGCTGAGTCACCTCATCACCCAAAAGGAGGTATTTGTCTTGGTGAGAGGCCGCTGACCAGGCACTTATGAATAGACCTGAAGTTAGTAGCTGCCTTTTGCAAACCTTTGCTTGCAAGGAAACAATAATGGCAATGAGATCATTGTATGATTTTTGGGATGAGCACTTGGTTTGAACTGCATAGCTGCACTGGGCCGAGGCATAGAAAGCCTTCGTAACCAGTTTTGGACCGGATGGTTGCTGGGGCTTTTAGAAGGCAAGTTTGAATCCAGTATCAGGTTTTGGCTGGCCCATTGGTTTAGCCGAACCTTTCCTATTCTGTTTGCCTGTTCTGGGGATCTAGGCTTGAGCAGGGGAGCTCCTCATCCTACCAAAGAAGGACTAAGTGCGTGGGTGTTGGTTTGTGTTCCAGTTCTAGGGACAAGACTGTTGGTTTCGCCTGTTCGGTTCTCAGGCTTACTGCACTTGTAGATTTCAGAACCAGAGCAGACTTGGACTTTTGTTTATCTACCACCAGGGCAGTGGTCTTAGTCGATGATGAAGTCAAAGGCAGTTGGGTGTCTAGGCTTTAGCCGTAAGTTTGCAGGTTTGTCCAGCTGTTCTTTGTAAATTGGAACAAAGTCGGTATAAATTGCCAAAGGTTGTATAAAGTCGGGAGGCCGCTACAACCTTATTTGCTTTCACAAACAGTTCAAGAATAGATTAAGTATCAATGGCCCAAAACAAAGACCACAGGTATGATTTGAGCAGGGGAGTATGTGTGAAACTAGAATTGTTCACGCTCCAGCCTGATAAGTGATTCTCATTCTCCTCTTCATGTGAAAGTCAAGGCAAGTTGGTGTCCATAGATGTTGGTTGGAGTTCGAACGTCTGTTGGTGGGGCTTCATCTCCTCTTCGTAGTTAAAAGCTCCTTCATTGCAATATCTGATGTCGAGACGACTCCTCTTCTGCGCTGGTGAATTCTCAGATGTTCTCATTGCAAGTTGCAGAATCTTCTAAAAAAAAATAGTAAAAATAAAAAAATCTCAGGGAGAAATAACTCAACCATTCAAAATAAATACAGGTGTAAGACAGGGTGATGGTTTATCCCCAATTCTTTTTAACTGTGTCCTGGAGAAAGTAGTGAGAATTTGGAATGAAAAATTAAAGGAATGCAAAATATCACCAATCATGTTGGGAAGAAGGAACAAACGTATTGAAGTAAACTGTTTGGCATTTGCAGATGACTTTGCTATACTTTCTGAACATCTGACATCTGCAGTAACACAAGTTAATTCTTTAGAGGACATAGCCAGTAGAACAGGCTTAAGAATTTCTGCAGAAAAAAACAAATTTTTCACAAACATTAAAAACACGCCAAAATTTGTGGTAACAGATATTGGTCGAATAGAGAGGGTTTGAAAATTCAAGTATTTAAGTGAGATAATTCAATAGAATGGCTTGGAAAAATCTGCTATAGAAGAAATTCATAAGATGGAACGGGCATATGGTATAACAAAAGATATTTACAATAAACAGTGCATATCTAAAATTGCAAAAATAAGGCATTACAGTACAATAGTGAAGCCAGAATGCCTATATACAAGTGAATGTCTAGCATTGAATTATAATTTAGACAAACTGGAAATTTTGGAAAGACGAATTATTAGGAAAATATTAGGCCCACGAAAAACTTCAGAAGGTTGGAAATGAAGAAGTAATGATGAAATATATCAAAGTATAGAAAGTATAACAGAAACAATGAGAAAAAGAAGACTTACCTTGAACACATCTTTTATCTGCGGGTAAAGTCCAGGCATCCAAAGCAGTGATTTAACTGCCAGCAGCGTAGGGATAATAGCATTTTCTGTTGCTATCCTATCTATTATCTGTGTGGATTGTGGTGAATGTCAAGTGTCCTCGTGAACATACTGCCACTGCTACATGTACAAACTGTGGTGAAGGCCATCTTACTAGCTCTCTGTAGGTTCTTCTTGGCAGCCTTGAAGAAGTATGGCAAGTCCCCTAAACTGCCAACCACTTCTACTCTATGCAAATCCCTTGCCTCATCTTCTACCACCCTCCTGTACCTGCAGCCACCCCAAACGGTTTTTTTGTCTTCCGGCGCCCAGTTATGCGGCAGTCACCACTTCAAAACCATCAACCCCTGAAAGGGCCCAGCAGCAAAAGCAAGCTGTACTGAAGAAGATTGAAAAATCGTCCGCCACTTCCATGCAGCTACCCCCATTTCGAACCATGTGCTCAAAGAGTCAGGTGGAAGTCATGTTCCAATGACTTCTGACCACGCGTCAGGTGTCCTCGGCGATGGAATATTCTTCTGAATCAAACTTTGCTGACTGCCTGTCAGCCTGGACCAAAACTCTAGCAGCACAGATTTTGGCAGCCCGGGACGTCCAGTCTGTGCCAGTTACAAATCCTTTCTTCCTTCATGACCCTTCTGCCCACCCATGGCTAGTTCGGCTGGTGCCATGGAACATCACTGCGTTCTGTCTTGCTGTACCAAACTGGCTACTTTTGCCATTGAGTATAACCTGGACATCATATTCCTGTCTGACACTTTCCTAACCCCTGCTGTGTATTCTCAGCTTCCAGTTTGTACAATGCATTGCACAGATCGCCCAAATCAAAACAGCCTCATTCATTCCAGCGATGGTACAGCTATCTTGGTCCACAGTCATGTTGCTCGTCGTCAACTCCCTATCTGGCGACTTGTCGCCTAGTGCCAACGGTGTTGGCCCTCTGCTTTGGGGATTGGGAGATTCATCTCATCTTGGTGTATCTTCTGCCCAGGTGCAGCAGGCCTCTGCCACACGAGGAGTGTGACGCCCTCCTCGATCATTCTCTTTCTACAATTTCTGCCAGAGACTTCAACTCCAAACACCCTGCTTGTAAGAGCCGTGTCACAACCACCTGCACGGCCGCTCGTTCTATAGCTACTTTAAGCGTCATCTTCAGGTCTGCACTCTTGTTCCTGGCTCACCCACCCACATTCCTAATAGGGGACTCCCTGATGTCCTTGACATTATTATTCAAAGACCTGGCCTCCCCCATCACTGTAAATGCTGTGTTGGACCTTTCGTCTGATCACAACCTGGTGCTAATCACTGTTTGGCCTACACTGAATGCACCTCTTCAACCCCCCCCCCCAACGTATCAGGAGAGTCAACTGCTGCTCCTACCATGACGAACTTCACCAAACAGTCCCTTCTAACCTGCCAACTTGCATCACCACTATGGCTGATGTGGACCACCTGGCCAATTATCTTCTGCAGTCGTATCTTTGCAATCACTTTTTTACGGTATGTGTTGATGGGTCGTACTCATCAGTTCAACCAATTGCCAGGGGTGTTCCTCAAGGTTTTGTCCTTGGCCCTGTTCTGTACCTGTACAGCCTGAAGTCTCTCTTTTGCACTTGCCTTAGGTTTGCCTTGTGCTGCCTTTTGTGAGTGTGTCCTCTGAAAGATCTCTGAAGTATCCAGTTCTACTGTTGTGAGTCTCTTCGAGGTTCAGAGTCCACAAAAATTATCATCTCTCCATCCCTCCAAATAAAAATTAAGAAGCAGGTTCCAACCATGCAAAGTGCGAGTTTTCTATTCATGGTAACAAGCAAGCAACATGCAGTCATTGGGTTTGCCTGGACACTGCGACCACCTGGAAGCTGCTGCCCCGCACACTTGCACTTGGACTTGGACTTGGCAGGAGTCTATTTGGAGACTCAGGAGCACAGGGGCAATTAAGGCTTTGAGGTACAATGAAAATATTGAAGACTGGCTTAACTATGATGTGAATGACCCAGGTTATCAGATTCATGTGGCTGAAGAAATAATAAAATAGATTAAAAAATGTTGCTTCAGTAGAGGGTAAAGAGGAAGAAGATATAGATAGTGACAATTAAGGAGGAATGGGCCTACAAATTGTGCAGTCTCTTAGTGTCTTGAAACAGCAATGAAGTGCCTTGAGAACCAAGAAAAACGTGACACAGTTCAGTTATTACCATTAAAGAAACTGCCAGACTTGGCTACTAGAAAATGCATTACTGCCCTCAAAGAAGAAAGTTATGATTCTGTTCAAATTACCTCTAATATCAGTTTAAAATTTAATATATAAATGTGTAGTGTATTTAAAAGTGGCAATAAAATTTTAACTTTCAGTATTGTAGTAGTGTCTTATTGATTTTAAACAGTCTGTAACTGGTGTAAGTACATATGCACAGTATGACATATTTCTGATGGTATTTTTAGCATTTTATAGGTATAACAATTATCTTGATAATTGATGCTCTACTATATATTCAAGAACTATCAAGACATTTTATTCTTATTTGGACTTGTTTCGAGAATCATGCAGTAAGAATAGCATAGCTCAGTTGTCAGCTATGTTATTTTACTTTCTGGTGAAGGGTTTGTAATAGAAAGTTATATATCTAATATTTCTGGTATATAACAGTAATATTCTACCAAAAATATAAAATGAACCATTGGGAGGATATGGAAATGTATAAACATAAAACAAATAATAAATTGATAAATGAACTAATAAAAAGTAATACGAACAAACTAAACATTTTTAAAATTATTAATTTAATAAAATAATATAAACTTCTGTATAACCACCAAAATTATATTTTCCATTTTTTATATAATAAACGTAATTTAGATACCTGTATATAAAAAACATGTTGCCACAATTATTTTCAAATTTATTTATTTAACGATTTATTATGTAATTCTGATGGTCCCTCATAAATTATAAAAGTGTTGAAACATTAATGTAAATATAAAAAAATAAAATATATTCTTATGTCAAAATATAAAATATCGTTATTTGTATGAATTAGAAGAACAAAAATAAATATGAATGTTTTATACACACAAACACACATATTAATCTTAATAAATATATAGCAGTGTGTGGTCAAACCTTCAGAACAAGAACAACAAATCTATTAACTTCAGTAAATAATTTAATTTGTAGGTTGATCATTATAGTACTCTAATACGTATAATGTGACATGGATCCTGACAGGTTCATATTTATCCAGGATTAAGTTAGGAAAGATTTTTTTTAATTTATTGCATATTTGTAATCTGTTCAACTCAGTGGCGCACCCAGGATTTTTTTTGGGGGGGAGGTTTGAAAATTTAGAAACAAGGTACACAATTTTGGTTGCCCTCATTCTTTTCTTTACAAGGAGGGCTTTTTCCTGGAGAAACGACAATACGCAACTTATAAGTAGCCAATGTTGCAAGAATTGGTAAAAATTAACTTTACTTCATAGAATTTCACCCATGTACGTTCCACCTATAATGCTGCAAAGGCATACTGCACGTGTAAAATCATACACACAATGTTTGTGAGAATTATGAGTTAAAATCATGTTAAGCACAGGCTAATTTGCATATGATTATTGAATAATCTAAATTACTTAATCAGTAGACGCTGACTTTATTGAAGTAATAATACAATAATATAGTTAAAATAATCAGACATAAAGCAGTTACGCACTTTGTAGTGAGGATAGGGCGGGAAGAATGTTATACATGTGAGTGGAAAAACGCCTTTTGAAAATATTAGCCTTCTCCCTGAATGACAAGTCTACGTACAGAGGTTTTGATTTTGATTTCTACTTCGATACTACTAAACAGTACTGTACATATGGACGTTTTGTAAGACGAAACAAGCAATAGATACAACAGAGGTACTATACAAAGATTTCACAGAGTTAGAAAATGTTTTAACATTTAGTAGGCCTACTGCAATTATTTTGTAAACAGTAATTTGGCATGTTGTGTCCATTGCAGTCTTTCCCCAGATCTTCTAGTCGAGCCTAGACATTAACAAACATTGTATATTTTGAAGTACATAATAGTTTGTGTACATGTTACGATTCAGGAAAAAACGTAATATCGGTAAAATGTGCCTCTGACGAAGCTGACGAAAACTAGTTCAAGCTACAAGGTGAAAGTTTAACATTTTTACCAATAAAAAATTAGTGTTCCGAGTCAGTAGTTATATATTTATAATTAGTTAATCAACGGACACGTCATGGACAACAAAATTCAGGATTATAGTCAACATTACCCTGGTAACTTAATTGTTTGAATAAGTAACATCAATAATAGGCTCGAATGTGAAATGACTGTGTGTGTTTTAAAAAAACAACAGATGTAAATTGTCCATAAAAAACAGGAGAGACAATATTAATGAGAAAATTATACCAAAACTGTGTAAGTAATATAGCATTTAATCAATTACAACCAATTACAAATATTTAGCTCAATTCTTCCACCCCACTAATGTTTCCTTCGCTGTTATTATAACTCAAATCGTCTTCACTGCTGCTATACCGTTATTTATTAATTTTGAAACAAACTGTTACATTATACACTCTTTGGTCTGATCTCACGTAATCTTTTAAATTTTCATGGCATGGTCACATCTTGATGTGCAATCTACGAAAGAAATACCCTCAAATTCCTTTTTTGCTAAGTTTCTAACAGTGTCTATGGAAAATGCATGTTTTTTTTAGCACGCTTCTTCACAAATGCCTAAATCAGTTCTAGGATTAAGATCACGAAGTCGGGATGATAGAGTAGAAGTTGTAAAATGCAATGTCCAAAACAGTGGTTATTATAAGAGTTCTGTATGTATGTTGGTTTACTTTGTTTAATTAGTGAATAGAACTCAGGTTAAGATAAATCGACTAAAGAAATCCTATTATTCACTGACCAGTTAATCGTGTTTGTCTTTTGGTTAATGATGTTGCAGGTGGATTTATTTATTCATTGAAATTTTCAGCCACATTTATCGATGAAAACGTCCCAAAAGCAATAGGAAACTTTTAATAGAATAACACAATAGAAAGTTAAGAGAAAACATAAGAAAATTACGGCAATTCAGAGAAGAACGGCGTCTATCCACGTTTTTTTTAACTTACGTTGAATTCAGTTTCGTCTATGTAAACTATAGGCCGCCGTTCTTCTCTGAATTGCCGTAATTTTCTTATATATTTTCTCTTAACTTTCTAATGAGCTATTCTATTAAAAGTTTCCTATTGCTTTTAGCACGTTTTCATCGAAATCTCATTTGACGAATAATGTGGCTCAGACTAGATGCATTACCATTATAATTAATTTATCTCTTAAAAATTTTTTAAATTACTTTGAATGTTGGTGTTTCTCCTTCTGTGAATTGGTATTCGTAAATAATTAATCGAATAGTACACTTGTCAAAGTTTTTATTTCCTTCGTTGAGCACTTTTTATGGTAAGTACTAAAGATTTCATGTCAGCCGTATATGCGGATGCTTCTTTAATAATTCTAAAAACACTACTTAGAGACACACCACATGCCTGAGCTACCCTTTCCTGCAGCTTTGTTTCTGATATTCCCTTATCTTCCGATTTAATAAACTTGTACATGTTATACGTTATTTTCTGACTCTAACTATGCATGACTTTCCTTTGCACTGAAATTGACAGGCCATCTAATTGATCTAGTTCACTCTCCAAAACCGGAAAATATAGCAATAAACTAAATGCTACGCTTTTGATGAAAACTGGTGTTTTTTGAAAAGTACGAACACAATTACATATCATGTGCCGTTGGCAAAAGAACAATTTATTCACGTCTGGTAAACTTACCTATGCTGAATTTTAGTTTATCATTTAGTAATAGTAAAAAAGTTACTTTGAAAGAATATAGTAATTAACATATAAAGAAGATACCTTATTTATTATGTTCTTACTGCTTGTACATAACGTTGATTACAAAAATTTTCCAGATTTTGGGGGGGGGGTTCTAACTGGGTTCTAATTTTAGTTGCGCCACTGGTTCAACTAAGCGAACATTGAACAAATTGATTGACAAAAGACTTGCATGATTATGAAGAGCTGACCATTGACAGCTCTTCTTGTTTTTGTCTATAGATTAAACAGATACACAAATTACAAGACTAAATGGCAAAACGTAATTTGGCTGTAAACAATGAAGTCACTTCCACTTGCTGCTGGGATGATACAATAATTCAATATATTAAACACTGGGCCTATAAGGCAGATACACTGGTTGACATGAACACAAAAGATACAGATATTATGGAACAGGTAACACAGACATTACAATACAGATAATGCAGTGTACACATTATTCATTGAACCTGAAGAGTTAAGTCTAACAATTTATGTCTTTTTAGTCTATAAATGTCTTCACTATTATCTAACAAATTAATTGCTAGGGGGTAGGATGTATTCTAATTTAGACATGTGTTTCTGTGTTTCCTGCAGAGGAGCACAATTTCTTCGTTCACAGTTGGAACTTTTAAGTCTCAGTGTATAGAATTGTTGGAAACAAACCATGGAGCATCAACTAATGATCTTGAAGTTTTGGACTGAAAGCACTGTATAATCTCGATGTTACTTGTACTTGTAGTACCCCCAAGTTGAATACCATGAGTCCATACCGGTTTAAGAACTCCTTTATATATTACAAGTTCGTTGACAAGACTTAACTGCGATTTTCTGCATATCAGACTTTAAACACTCTGCCCACTATGTAGGAATGTAGAATATGGTAACAGTTATGTGGCAGATTTTTCTTTACTTTGTATAACAGTCCAAGATGCCGACTTTATCAAATACCTGGGAACGGTGAGAAACACACCTGAGCAGAACATCTTAGACTCCACTGATTTATTGATAACATTTGTTATTCCGTGTATTTGATCCACTGTAGAGTATTTTTCTCAAAAGCCAAATTGATTATCCAGAATTAGGTTGTTTTCTACAATTGTTGACATAAATTGTTTTACAAATAGCTTCTCGAAGATCTTAACAAGTATCGGCAGAAGGCTTATGGGTCGATAGACCTGTTTTACCAGGTTTTATTTAACTATGACTATGACCATGATTATTTGAGCTGATTTTCAGAGAAGAGGAAAGTGTTCATGTCGGAGTATGGCTTAATTGGTAGAGCCAGTTGAAGCGGGGAGTGTAAATATTTTCGTACTTCTTCATCGAAAGAGACGTTCTTGCTGGCTTTAGGTTGACCAAGTCTTCGGCAAAAGTCTGGAATTTCTCTGTATTGCTTTGTGCCCAGCTACCATCTGGTTTATGTATTAGTGGTATTTGTAACAGTGGCCTTTTTAACAATGTTTGTATCATTTTGTAGCCTTCCACAAGGAATAATCAGTACTTTCATTAGGTGACAGATTTTATAGATAATTCTGAATGCCTTCATTCTTTAAATTTTCTAACAACTGCTTTAGTTTTCTGGCTGCAGAATTCCATTTTCTTTTATCATCCAGATGATGAGTATGCTGCCAAATTCGTCGCAATCTATGCTTCTCAGCTAATTTCTCTCAGACAACCAGAGGAAGATTTAAGTACTTACTCTTCACTGTATTGCAGGGTGTAGCTTTCAGGCTGATTTTTGAAAAGCAATGGTGAGATAATTTACAGCCGAATCAAATTCAGCAGATGTGTGGAGTGGAACTTCTAGCAAGATATCATTTATGAACTCTCTAAAGTATTCCCAGTCAGTATTACAATGTATGAGTGTTGGTACAATTTCAGACTCAGTGATAGTACAGTATTGCTAATAGTGGCAATAGTTGGAGTGTAATCAGAGGATAAATCAAGGCAAGAGTCAAGTTTGTCGTATTTATGAGACAAACCTCATATTAAAAAGAAATCAATGAGGTCTGGTATTTTATTTGTATCAGAAGGCCAATAGGTTGGTTGACCTGTGGACAGAAAGGACAGGGATTCTTGTCTAATGACATTATATAAAATTCTACCTCTTGCATTTTCTAGTCTCGAACCCCATTGCGGGTGTTTTGCATTGAAGTCACCCCTCACCATAAAACATACACCAAGAGTTCTAAAACTGACAGAAAGGAGCTGAAGTCAGTTTTGTTGATTCTATGTTCAGTAGACAGTAGACTGCACAAACAATTAGAGGACCTCCTTTATCTTTAACTAAAATGTTTGTCACCTGTAGGTGAGCAGTTTTGACTTTAGGGAAGAGATAATGTTTTATATTGTTTCGGATCAACAGAGCGGTACTCATGAGCTGCACCATTAGGATGCTGTGTGTCATAAACAGTAAATCCTGGAATGTGGCTTCTTTCTGTCAAATGTGTCTCAGATATTAGCATAACGTCTAACCTGTTGTCAAAAAGAAAAGCTTTTGTGTTATAGGCTGCATTGGCGTTCCATAGTCCAATCAAGTTAGCAGAGATGGAAAGTTTAATATAAATTAAAGGTTGTACAAGGGTAAACCATATTAGCAACAACTTGGTTAGGGCAGCTTTTAGCAAGTTCTCAGTAAACTAAAAAAAATTGAGATCAGACAGAACCAGCTGGTCATTTAGACCAGTAGTGTCCAAACTCTAGTGACATAAAAATCCACTAAAAACTTCAAAATTTTTTTGTGAGCACCTCATATTTACTTAAATTATGAAGTTAAATTTTCATAGCACTAAATTGTACTCTATAGTTTTAGATTGTACTTTTATAACATAATAGTCATGTTAAACCCTAGTGTATAGAAAAATAATACAAAACAATGTTATTCAAGTAAAGAAACAGTTAATTTTATTATCAAACCTAACGCATGTATTAAAAATAATTAAGGTAAGACATGTATTTTGGAACATATATATTCTGAATATTTTAAGAAACCATTATAAAAATATGTTATAATGGAATTTTGAAAAAAAACTTCGATATATGACACTGTTAATTTCTTGTTGTATTGGAGTGTTAGTGGTCTCAAATATTTCTACTAGTAATTTTATACAAACCACTATATTTCTACTACAAACTACAAACCTGGTTGGTAAATGACCTTGACTGCCGAAAGCGCTCGTCAATACCAAAGACAACATAGTGGTTTGTATAAAATTACTAGTAGAACTATTAATTTCATTAAGTCTATATCAGCCTTGAAAGATGTAAGTTTTTCAATCTCATATCACTTTCTACTTAACATTGTGCAAGTGTACTGAGCTAGAATAGGCATACTCACACAAATAATGTTGAAAAAAAATTATCCTTCAAAGCAATTTTCAGTATTTATGGATATTTCCTTCCCATTTTGATTCAAAAGAAGTTTCAAATAATAATCTCATGAAAGACTGGTTTCAGCAATGAATCCTATGAAATCTCTGTAAGAGAATCTACTTATACAAGAAGTGATTCATTGCTGGAATTGGATCAGTGTTGTTCTTTTTGGCTTTAACCATCTTACAGATTCCTTTAATATTGCTTCTACCTTGTCTAGAACTTGTGTACATCCTTACCATGCAGCAACAGGTTAAATGATTAATAGAACTGCAACGTGACCCAAGTAAGGAGTCTTTTTAACCAGACCACGTTTTTGAGACGGTCTTGAAAATGACTTATATTCTGAGTTACAACCTTCCTCTTCTAATAAAAATAGTTGTAGTTTATCCAAGAGTACAAATAATCTGGACAACACTTTACCTCTAGACAACCATCTGAATCTTACATTGGGTGAGACATTACCACAAAACTTTCTTTTTTTGAATAATTTCTTTGATCTTGTCATTTCAATATAAAAAGAAAGCTCACAATCGGAGAAAACTTCACTTTCCAACAATAGAAACACAGCACAGCAGAAAGAAAACAATGGTAAACATCAGATGTTGTTTTTAGGTTATGTTTACTAAAATACATCAACTGTTGAACATATGCTGTAAAATCAGCTGATCAAAACACAAACCCAACAAAATATAAAGTATTATAATATATTATACGAAATTACACACTGAAGCAACAGGAAAGTATTCCTGAGCTGAGGCACTGAGAAAACGAAGTGCAGACATAAACTAAAAAATTTATTTAGACCTTATTTGGTCGAATTATTATTATAATGTATATATTTTCTTGTTCAGGACAAAATGTGCTATCATATAAAAAAATTGTAAAAAAAATAGTTTTTTCGCGACCTTACCCCCTAAATAGAATGGACTCATTGTAGACTGGACAAAGAGCTCTTGGAGTAAAATTTAAAGAAATTCTTTGTTTAAGTAAACTGTATTCAATTATGGCCCCAAAAGTTGTTAACGTGCTAAAAGCAATAGGAAACTTTTAATAGAATAGCTCATTAGAAAGTTAAGAGAAAATATATAAGAAAATTATGGCAGCCTATAGTTTACATAGACGAAACTGAATTCAACGAAAGTTTAAAAAACGTGGATAGACGCCGTTCTTCTCTGAATTGCCGTAATTTTCTTATATGTTTTCTCTTAACTTTCTATTGTGTTATTCTATTAAAAGTTTCCTATTACTTTTGGCACGTTTTCATCTATAAATGTGGCTGAAAATTTAATCCCCCCCCCCCCCCCACCAAATTGCTTCCTGGATCAGCCAGTGTCTTCCACAGACCTAATTTAACTTACAGTGATTATAAGTTACCAAATGTACCTTGCCAGCGATATCTGCGCCTTCATTCAGTTGTAAAGAATAATGCTTACTTAGCTTGAACTGAAAGCAATGTTTCTTTAACAGTTTTTGAAGTCTTCATCACCAGTCATTACACATGAGTACATAATTTCATTCATCACTTGAAGTGCATGGAAATCTGATATTTCTTCAGTTCTTATTTTAACTGTACTGCTTGGTAACGGGGTGTACAGGTAACTTACTTTTTGTTTTCCATAAGGTAATTGGTAGATTATTTTTTCTACAGGCAAGATAATTTCTTCCTCCACACTGTGAGCAGCAACATTTTTTATAATTAACAATGACAATATAAGTTGCAATGACAGGTTTTTTGCCGAATTGAGGATTTTATCCATTGTAGATATTGTTCAAATAAATGTTTTTCTTGCTTTGAAGGTTACTTACGTATATACTCTAGATGTTTGGTGGATAAATGCCTTTTCGGTTTGAATAGCATCATACTGGCCTTCTAAAAATTTTCAGAACAAATTTTACATTGAGGTATCATTTCCTCATCAGTATCTGAAAACAATGTGTTTTTTAAGTTCGTATTGGGCGGAATATAAGACGGCCAGTTTTTCCATAAATGCCCTTCTGAAAACTGTACTTGTCTTATATACAAACCTAAAATTTCATGTTTCGGAATTGTATAATCTTTACATTACGTAGTTCACGCGTATTTATAATTTGTATTCTACAGAATTTTAAGGGAAGGCATCAATAGCCTCCATGTAACTTCCCAACTGGTTGCTATGGTACTGCTATTGACAGAATACAATATTAATGGTCCAGGTGGAATTTATAACACTATCCTAGGTGCAGTATTTAATTATTAGAATAATTTTACAAAGTATCTCCCACTATTCTAAACGGTAGGTTAACACTACCGGTTAATCTGTAGGCCTATGTTAACATAATATGGTTAGGATATGATTAACATAATAGTAAATAGGATATGTTACTTCTGAAAATGCAAAATTATGTAATATATGGAATTAAAAAAAAATTAAATTATATATAATAAAGTATTAAATAATTTAAAATAAATTACAATTTATACAAACATGTATATATTTCTGTAACTTACGGTTTACAACATTTTAAAAACATTAAACGAAAGTATGTCACTATTTTCATATAAGCTTATGTCCACAGATGGAATCGGTTTTATAACGTTAATTGTATGAATAATTTGGTTGATATGTGTTGATTGTACTTGCCAGCAAGTGAAGGATACGTTGCAGCCTGCTTATGACAGGTTTATCTTCATCTTCACATAAAGATGGGCTACTTCTATTGTTTCGAGTGGTGATTTTGTAAGAAGTGTTCGCCTTATCTCTGCAGGAATATTCGGTGTAGACGCAATAATGTCGTGTAATATACTCTTCGCTCGATTATATTTATCTACTGTTTGAATTTCATCTTCCTTTCCAGTGGGTGTTAATACCACAGTTGTGATCGATTCGCCTTCTTCGATTCTGTAATAAATTTGCATCATAGCTGGATCAGTTGCTATGTAGTCAAAGATACGCCGCAGCCTGTTTATGTTAGGTTTGTCATCATTTCGCACGTACTGATCGATGTATGGTATCGCTTCGAATGGTGATTTCGTAAGAAGTGTTCGCCTGATCTCAGGAGATATATTTGGTGTAGATACAATAATGTTGTGCAACATGTTTCTTGCAAGATCGAATTCATGTAGTATATGAATTTCGTCTTCCTTTCCAGTGGGCGTTGTGATTTCAATGTCCACAGATGGAATCCGATTTAAAACATTAATTGTATGATTAATTTGGTTCGTACGTGTTGTATTTGCCAGCATGTGAAGAATATGTCGCAGCCTTCTTATGACAGGTTTGTCTTCATCTTGCACATAAATATGCACTTCTTCTATTGTTTTGAGTGGTGATTTTGTAAGAAGTGTTCGCCTTATCTCGGCAGGAATATTCAGTGTAGACGCAATAATGTCGTGTAATATACTTTTTGCTCGATTATATTTATCGAGTGTTTGAATTTCATCTTTCTTTCCAGTGGGTGTTAATAACACAGTTGGGATCGGTTTGCCTCCTTCGATTCTGTCATAAATTTGCTTCATGGCTGGATCAGTTGCAATGTAGTGAAAGATACGCCGCAGCCTGTTTATGATAGGTTTGTCGTCATTTCGCACGTACTGATCGATGTATGGTATCGCTTCGAATGGTGATTTTGTAAGAAGTGTTCGCCTGATCTCAGGAGATATTTTTGGTGTAGATACAATAATGTTGTGTAAAATGTTTCTTGCAAGATCGAATTCACGTAGTATAATGAATTTCGTCTTCCTTTCCAGTGGGCATTGTGATTTCAATGTCCACAGATGGAATCCGATTTAAAACGTTAATTGTATGATTAATTTGGTTCATACGTGGTGTATTTGCCAGCATGTGAAGAATACGTCGCAGCCTTCTTATGACAGGTTTGTCTTCATCTCGCACATAAATATGCACTTCTTCTATTGTTTCGAGTTGTGATTTTGTAAGAAGTGTTCGCCTTATCTCGGCAGGAATATTCAGTGTAGACGCAATAATGTCGTGTAATATACTTTTCGCTCGATTATATTTATCGAGTGTTTGAATTTCATCTTTCTTTCCAGTGGGTGTTAATAACACAGTTGGGATCTGTTCGCCTCCTTCGATTCTGTCATAAATTTGCTTCATGACTGGATCAGTTGCAATGTAGTGAAAGATACGCCGCAGCCTGTTTATGATAGGTTTGTCGTCATTTCGCACGTACTGATCGATGTATGGTATCGCTTCGAATGGTGATTTTGTAAGAAGTGTTCGCCTGATCTCAGGAGATATTTTTGGTGTAGATACAATAATGTTGTGTAAAATGTTTCTTGCAAGATCGAATTCACGTAGTATAATGAATTTCGTCTTCCTTTCCAGTGGGCATTGTGATTTCAATGTCCACAGATGGAATCCGATTTAAAACGTTAATTGTATGATTAATTTGGTTCATACGTGGTGTATTTGCCAGCATGTGAAGAATACGTCGCAGCCTTCTTATGACAGGTTTGTCTTCATCTCGCACATAAATATGCACTTCTTCTATTGTTTCGAGTTGTGATTTTGTAAGAAGTGTTCGCCTTATCTCGGCAGGAATATTCAGTGTAGACGCAATAATGTCGTGTAATATACTTTTCGCTCGATTATATTTATCGAGTGTTTGAATTTCATCTTTCTTTCCAGTGGGTGTTAATAACACAGTTGGGATCTGTTCGCCTCCTTCGATTCTGTCATAAATTTGCTTCATGACTGGATCAGTTGCAATGTAGTGAAAGATACGCCGCAGCCTGTTTATGATAGGTTTGTCGTCATTTCGCACGTACTGATCGATGTATGGTATCGCTTCGAATGGTGATTTTGTAAGAAGTGTTCGCCTGATCTCAGGAGATATATTTGGTGTAGATACAATAATGTTGTGTAACATGTTTCTTGCAAGATCGAATTCATGTAGTATATGAATATCGTCTTCCTTTCCAGTGGGCGTTGTGATTTCAATGTCTACAAATGGATTCGGTTTTATAAGGTTAATTGTATGATTAATTTGGTTGATACGTGTTGTACTTGCCAGCAAGTGAAGGATACGACGCAGCCTGCTTATGACAGGTTTGTCTTCATCTCGCACATAAAGATACGCTACTCCTATTGTTTCGAGTGGTGATTTTGTAAGAAGTGTTCCCCTTATCTCGGCAGGAATATTCGGTGTAGACGCAATAATGTCGTGTTATATACTTTTCGCTCGATTATATTTATCTACTGTTTGAATTTCATCTTCCTTTCCAGTGGGTGTTAATACCACAGTTGTGATCAATTCGCCTCCTTCGATTCTGTCTTAAAAACATGATTGGCTAGATCAGTTGCTATGTAGTGAAAGATATGCCGCAGCCTGTTTATGATATGTTTGTCTTCATTTGGCACGTACTGATCGATGTATGTTATCGCTTCGAATGGTAATTTTGTAAGAAGCGTTCGCCTGTTCTCAGGGGATATATTTGGTGTAGATACAATAATGTTGAGTAACATGTTTCTTGCAAGATCGAATTCACGTAGTATATGAATTTCGTCTTCCTTTCCAGTGGGCATTGTGATTTCAATGTCCACAGATGGAATCTGTTTTAAAACGTTATTTCTATGATTAATTTGGTTGATACTTGTTGTATTTGCCAGCATGTGAAGGATACGTCGCAGCCTTCTTATGACAGGTTTGTCTTCATCTAGCACATAAAGTTGCGCTTCTTCTATTATTTCGAGTGGTGATTTTGTAAAAACTGTTCGCCTTATCTTTGCAGGAATATTCGGTGTAGACGCAATAATGTCGTGAAATATACTTTTCGCTCGATTATATTTATCTAATGTTTGAATTTCATCTTTCTTTCCAGTGGGTGTTAATACCACAGTTGTGATCGGTTCGCCTCTTTCGATTCTGTCATAAATTTGATTAGCTAGATCAGTTGCTATGTGGTCAAAGATACTCTGCAGCCTGTTTATGATAGGTTTGTCTTCATTTGGCACGTACTGATTGATGTATGGTATCGCTTCGAATGGTGATTTTGTAAGAAGTGTTCGCCTGATCTCTGCAGGTATATTCGGTGTAGACGCAATCATGTCGTGTAATATATTTTCGCTCGATTATATTGTAGCATGACAGATAATCCACTTAAATCAATTACCAGATGATCATTAGTAAAAATCAAGTATATGGAATATCCAGGAAGATCCATATGAAAACCACATAAAAAGCTCAATAAATTACTATTATAACAAGAAAAAGTAAACATAAAGAAAAAATCTGCAACTAATATGAATGTAAGACAAAATAAAACCACAGAAAACTAAAATTAAAAGATCAATAATACCCAGGTAGGATAGGAGTAGGTAAGGAAACTACCCAGACCAAGTAAACAGCCCAGTATAAACAAAAGTAAATAATAACGAAATGGTACTGAAGAAACCAAGAATGAAGGAGGAAAATATCCAAAACATACAAATATACCTAATGAACAGGGACAAGTGAAGATCACATAGAATAGAGGAAGTAGAACACGACCTATACCCAAAAGAAACCCAATAGGGAGAAAACAAAAAACCCTAAAGAAAGTAAATGTCACTATAGAAAGTATAACACCCCAACAAACCATAAACTCATGTAAAACTAATAAAAACAAAAAGTGTTTAAAGTGCTAAGTAGACGTGCACCCAAGAAAGTTATTGTATAATTTAAATAGACAAATCTTAACAGTTCCCCCATGGTTAAACAATTTGATATTATAAAACTGTGAAAGGACTAGTGATAGTATCAAGAAAATACCAGGGACAAGTGCAAGTTATTAGATTATCATAAATAAACTTTGAGAAGTTACATGAATTACTGTACATTTAAATAACTTGAAGTGTTTTTTAAAATAGTATCATGAATGATATTTAATCAAATAATATGGTGAAGGAGCAATGAATACTCTTTCTAATAAAATGCCACTGTTTATATGAGAATGTTCAATGGAATAAATATTATAAATAGATAGCTTGGAGTTAGTACATAAAGTGACGGGGAATACATCCCTAAAATTAACAAAAACAGGTAAGACTGTAACCACATAGTTTTAAGAGAGTGTTAAAAATTTAATGGAACAAAATGTTAGGTTCCAATTTCAATATATGAACTCTATAAATAAGATTTAGAAATAGAGATTAATCCTTGTATTTATAAAATATTATTTTGTTTAGTAGTTTGAATTAGGGATGCCATATCTGAATGTGTATATCATTCCTATATAGTAAAATGTTTTTTAGAAGTTACTGTAAGTAATCAGTACAAAAAAAGATATGATTCTAAATACCAGATTTAATGTTAAATAATTGATATGTTTTAATTGTTTAAAATCAATACTAAAGGTTATAGTAGTAAAAGAAGAAATTATTAATGAATATTATATTAGAATAGAAGGTCAGAAAAGGGTATGAACTAACTGTATTATTAAAAACTTTGTAAGTAACAACAGATAAAATCTAGGC
This sequence comes from Magicicada septendecula, assembly GCA_034769895.1. Lineage (NCBI taxonomy): Eukaryota > Metazoa > Arthropoda > Insecta > Hemiptera > Cicadidae > Magicicada > Magicicada septendecula. Next base: position 315,889,202 of record CM068368.1, on the reverse strand, counting down.
CAGATAGTAAAATTAGACTACATTATAATTGACAAATCTAGTCCTATAAACCAACTAAACTGATGAAATTTATGTAAGATAAACCCACCATATAGTAGTACAATGTAACTTATACTTTATAAAGATATTGTCAGAAGATAAGTAAAATTATAAATAAAAATGAAATGTATTAACCAAAATTTCAGAGGAGGAGTCATAGATAAATGAATTATATTTAAAAACAATAACTAATGAGCAAAATTGCAAGAAATTAAGGAAAGATAAACAATTATATCAATCTTAGATTCAGTATAATAATAATTATATCAGAGAAAATGGCTATTATCTGGACAAGGACAGGAAACCCAAATTTAAGCCTACTTTTCCAACATGAAAGAAATATAATTTTTTAAATAAAAACTTTGTAAAACTATATTAATTAGTATCAAAATAAGCAAAATAGATTAAAGAAACCGAATATGTATTTAGTATTTCATACAGTTAAATAATAACGAAAATATTTTCCGTGTATAATGTATTCAAATAAAATGTATCGGAAGCGAAGATAATTTGAAACAATGTATGATCTATATTAAATTGGCTAAGAATTTCAGGAGACGAAGGAAATGAGCATAGTTAATTATTATCCGTTGAAGCGAACACTTAAACGAGGTTTTGCCCCATATAACCTATATTAATGGCGTGCGATACTTAAATCGAGTTCAGTGCAAATTTTGTAATTTTTTTTATTTGGAATTTTAACTTGAGAAGCAGTGAAAACAAACAATAAACAGTGAACTACAGATAAACAGAACCACATACGCCTAAATAATTGAACTAACACCACTACAAATAAATTTTACTGATGAAACAAAAAGGGTTATATACGACACATTTAACCAAAGTGAAATAGACATAATAACACACATTTACACCAAGTGAACTAAAAAACACTACACCAGGAACACTCATTTAACTCCAGAACTAATATCCACTATTGCTGAGACGAGGAAACGGTGAAAAGGACATCTTTATTGCAAGAAATATTCTTCGAGGTGATTGACATTCAACTACGCATACTTCTGTCGGCCATTTTGATTTTCCCAGCATTCTATTCGAGGTGGAACAAATGAACGTCTAGTCTGCATTGGTTCGAATATTATACTATATAAACTTTCTATATTAATTAATAACACTGTAATTGTTAATTTTAAGACATTTTAATTGTAAATGTTATACTTTCTTGGCCCTACGCTTCTCTGGATATTCTAACATAACCGTTAAAAGAACAATATTTTGTATACACTATTAATGTAAAGTTTTTGTCGACCGGCCCTGAGTAACGAGTCGATACTGTTGTCAACAATCGATTACTATCGATATTTTTAATAAATTGTTAATAAACACTCTAATTCTGCAAATTGGTTGAATTTTACTTTAAATATAATTAAAGAACAAGTTAATTCAAGAACACGGACTAACCGAAAGGCGGTATTTACGAAAATAAGGAGCATATTGAAGAAGAAGAAGAGCCGTCTATCGACTAGTACCGGAGTTAACCATATTAACTTAGAAGTTATTTATAGAAAGTGACACCACAACACTATCAACCATAATATAATTAAAATTTTTACACCAGACAATAACAAAAATTATTTCCTAAATACAGATAACAAAAAACCCAAAACAAATATTTTTTCAGAAAAAACAAAATTTTTATTTTAAAATAAATTTTTTTTTTATTTCAAATTTTAACAAATTATAACATTATTATTTTGTAACAACAGGAGGGGTAATGTTACAAAATTGGCGTCCAACTTAAGGGCTTTAATTAGGGATTGAAGGACTAATATAACTCGCCCAATTTCTAATTCAAGCTTGGCAGCGGTTATCCAGCCAGAGGAAAAGGAAAAATGCAACATCGTGCCACATCCAAGAAAAGGGCGGCAGAGGCCGAAAAAGAAATTAATATGGAGGATAAGGAGGCAACACCGATGGAGGACGTAGAAACATTATTACCCCCAAGGGAACCAAAACCATCAGCACAATCAAAGGAACAACCGGAAATGCCCACACAGACAGGGGAAATCAATGTCCGGGAGGAACGGGTAGAACAACCCGAGAAACCATCACGAGCGGAGAATGGGAATATACAAGAGATGTTCGGGATGATGATGGAAGAAATCAAATCCAGTAACAAGAAGATGGAGGAAAACTTGCATAAGAAAATGGATTCCACCACAGAAGAAAATAGTAAAGAAAGGAAGGAAGACCAACAGTCCTTGAAGGAAAATTTGAATGAAATAAATAAGAACATAGAATCCACGAAAGAAGGATTAAGGAAGAACATAGAGGCAACAAAAGAAGAATTGAAGAAGGACAACCAAGCAACAAAAGAAGAATTGAGTAATAAAATTGAAAACACCACACAAAAATTGATGAAACTAGGGAGAAGATAGAAAACGACAACCAACGATTGAAGGAAGAGTTGAGGGAGAATAGCAAGAAGATGGAAGAGAAAATGGAGGAGAATAACAAGAAAATGGAAGATAAGATGGGGGAGAGGTTGGAAGAATTAAGAGAGGATAACCAACTATTAAGGGAAGAATTAAGGGCAGTTAGCCAGGAGAATCTAGACAAGTTAGACGAACGGATGGAACTATTAAGAAAAGAAATGAGCAAAGAACTCTAGGATAATAAGAAATCTATGAATAAAAAGTTGGAAGAAGAAACAATAATTATAAATCAACAGATCAGAGAAGTTGATGAAAGATGTCGGCTAACTGAAGGGGAAGTACAAGAATTCAAGGAAGTGGTAAACACCAAGGTCACAAATATAGAAGAATATAGTCGCAAGAAGGCAGAAGAGAACCGAAGGGAAAGTCAGGAAGAACTAAGTAAAGTACGTACCCAAATTACTGAAAGGTGTGACAGAATGGAGGTAGTAATGACGAACATCACTGGTCAAGTGTGGCAGAGCCAGGAGGAAATGGAAGCAATTCGGAACCGACCAACCAACTTCACAAATATCCCCGTCAACGAAAATAGGGAATGGCTGAACTTCTGCCAATATAAAAGGAAGCCAATGGAGTTCTTGGCCCGGATCGAGGAATACATGGCCAAACATATAGGCAATAGGTGGTTAAATAATCGAGAGCTGTTGGACGAATCATTCCGTGAAATGACGGACAACTGGTGGATGGCAAACCAGAGTGAGATAGAGGATTACCAACAATTTAAGAATTTGTTCAAGGCCAAGTATTGGTCGGAGACCACCCAAAATCTAATAAGAGACAACATCTGCCATGGCCGATATAAGACACAATTTGGTAACACGATGACCGCGTACTTCCTTGGGAAGGTATGTCTGGCGAAGCACCTGGAACCGGCCATACCAGAAGAATGCCTTGTAAATAAGCTCTCCTACCATTATGATGAAGAGGTCATACGAGCAAGAAGGGGTAGCCATATAAAGACCATCCAGGCGATGACGGAACTCTTAGAAAACTATGAGAATGAGGAATACTATAGGCAAAACAGAAGAAGGAATGAGCGGCCAGAATTCCGAAGTAATCCGTACCCGAACAACAATAATCATCAGAACAGCAGTGGGTACCAAGGGAACCGATATAATCCCAATTATAATAATCAGAACAATACCAACGGTAGTAATAATAATAATAATAATAACGGTAATGTGAATCAAAATATTAACAGAAATAATAACGGGTACCCCGGTAATCGAGCCAATTATTACCCAAATCCAAATATAAATAGCCAGAGAAACCCAAACCATACTAATAATACCGAACGGTATTATAATAACAATAGGGGTTACCGAAATAACAATACTAATAACAACAACAGGTTCTCCCGACCCCGGGTAAATTTTATACGCGCCGAAGGAAACAATCAACGCAGATACAATCATGAACGGCGGAACAGTTTCCATGAATACGAAGACCGACGCAGAAGCCGAGAACGTGATAATTCAAGGTATAATCCGCCTAGGCGAAGTACCAGTCTAGATGACCCAGAGCGGCAACCAAATAGAGAACAAATATACGAACAGCGAACGGAACGGCTGGAACCCACTCAAGGTTTCCCGACTGACGCCTCCGTTGGTCCAAATATTAATAACCAGGATAATGAGAATTTAAACGGGAGGAGGCAGTAATAAATAGTCAGGACCTTTTGCTGCTCCTATCGCCTGGGTATAAAAGAGAATTGCCAAGAGCAAATAATAATAACAATATTACAATTATTAGTTGTAATTACTTAAAAAACATACGAAACGAACTACTGGAGGAGGACGATACTCGCCTCCATAGTATAAATAATGAAATAATTTATGTTAATGCCGAAATAGAAGGAACCTTCGCACAGCTAATGATTGATACAGGTGCGAATGTATCTATTATCAACTCAATAGAATTGGAGAGAATCCAAGAGAAATGTGGTCAATTATTGCCGACTTTACCAATCAATAATATCGTATTAATAGGTGCCACTGGTCGCCAAAAGAAGACAATAAGAAAGCAAGTATCGTTAAACGTGATTAGTAAGGGTATAGCAATAAACATGATCTTCCTAATTGCGGCAGGATTACCTTTCAATATATTAGTGGGATGCGATGTGCTGAGAAAAAACTCTGCTATCATTGATTTACAATCAGAGAAAGTATCGCTGTTTACCGGAGATCTGACCTGGACGGCCGATTTAGTCGGTAGCGCGATAGCATTTCCCAGCAGTATCCACCAGCAAATTCGTAACATCAACTATATGAAAAATAACACAATACTTAACCCCATAATATACGACAACACGGACGAAGATTTATGGTCCCAAAAGATACAAGAGATAAGGGATTTCCGGAGCGGAATTACTAGGGAGAAATTGCCCATTAATCAAGCGAATCAATTGATCAGAATTTATGAAAGGTACCGCTCAGTATTTTCGGACGAGCCAGGCAAGGTAAAAAATTACCAATGTACCTTTAAGTTCAGAGATACAATGGAGTTTAATAGAAAATCCTATCCTATTGCGCATTCACGAAAGGAGGCTGTAAGAGCGGAAATAAACCGGATGATTAATAGCGATATAATAGAAAATAGCCAATCCCCATACACCAGCCCTATTGTGGCTATTCCCAAGAAAAACGGCCAAGTCCGGCTTTGCTTGGATGCACGGGAAATAAACAAAAAGATAATAAATGATAGAACATCGCCCGGTGAGATTGAAGAAATCCTGAAACGATTCCACGGTAGCAAGTACTTCAGTACCTGGGATACGGTGTGCGGTTACTGGCAGGTGGAGTTACACCCACGGAGTCACCAGTATCTGGCTTTTATATTCGAGGGGCGCAATTACCAATTCAAAAGATTGCCCTTCGGACTTGTAAACTCAGTTGCCATCTTTGTGACCTGCATGGACCAGATATTGGGACAGGAAGCGCTTCAGTTTACCACCATGTATGTAGACGATCTACTAATAACATCAGAAACGTGGGAGGAACACTGCTACCGTGTGGAACACGTGCTTGAGAAGTTATCTGTCAGTAACGTCACGCTGAAGTTAGAAAAGTCTAAGTTCATTGCCAGGGAAGTGCAATTCTTGGATTTCAACTTGGACGATCAAGGAATCTCACCGTCGGCAGAAAAGGTGGAAGCAATCCAGAAATTCCCGGCACCCAAAAACAGAAAGCAATTACAGTCATTCCTGTGACTCTGTAATTACTATCGCAAGTTCCAGGAACAATATTCAGAATTACCCGCAAAATTTCAAACACAATTGTCATCAAAAAATAAATGGATATTGTGTCAAGAGCAGGATGTGATTTTTCAACTTACAAAGGACAAATTTCTGGCAACAATAATACTTCGCCACCCAAATTTTAAATTACCATTTTTTATGAATTGCGATGCCAGCAACATCAGTCTGGGAACGACATTGTATCAAGAAGACGAGAAGGGTCAACACCAAGTAATTAGCTTCGCTAGCAGATCTTTGAACCAGTGCGAGAGAGACTACACTGTAACTGAAAAAGAATTACTGAGCGTAGTATTTGCTTGCGGTAAGTTCCGTACTTACATCTTGGGTTACCCTGTAACAGTCCGAACAGACCATAAATCTATTTCGTTCCTAAAAAGCTGCAGATTGGATCATGGCAGACTAACAAGGTGGATACTTGCACTTCAAGAATACCATCTAAAATGGGAATGCATCCCAGGTAAAAAGAATGTCGTTGCTGATGTGTTATCCCGTGTCAATGTGGAAGAGCAAACTGTCGAAGGGGAGAAGGAAAGCGTACTAAAAGTATACCATCTTCTTAGCACCAGAGCCGACTTGACAACAATATTAACAAATATGAGCACCCACCAACAAGCAGACTCGAAATTGAGAAACCTTAAAACTCGATTAGAAGAAGGAGACGAAACCGTTGCTCGATATTACCAACTAACCAAACAAATCTTGTTCGTTAAAACATCACTGAAGGAGGAGACCTGGAAGGTGGTTGTTCCAATCCAGATAGAAAAGGAATTAATAGTAAACTACCACATACGATATGGGCGCCTTAAAGGTGATAAAAGCTCTGGAGGAGAGCTGCCAGATAAAAAACATAAATAGGAAAGTCCGAATGTATATTAAAAGCTGTAAAATCTGCCAGCTCTTAAAAACAAATAACGAGAAGAAGGAAGGTGTTATGATTCCTATAACCTCCCAAGCAAAATTGGAGAAGGTATTCCTAGACATCTGCGGACCATTTCCCCGTAGTGGCGGTCGATACCTAACAATCATAATGGACCACTTCACAAAGTTTGTTAAGCTATACCCTACTAATCGAGCAACTACCCGGAAAATTCTGGGGATATTAACGGAGCAGTATATCCCAAACATGGGGAAACCATCTTCGATCATCACTGATCATGGAACCCAGTTTAAGGGTAGAAAATGGCGTGATACCTTATTATCAATGGGCATTCGTACCTACAAAACCTCGGTCTACCACCCGAGCAGTAATCCGGCAGAGAGGGTGTTACGAGAAGTGGGGAGGATCCTAAGAACTTATTGTCACCATCAACAAAAAAGGTGGCAAGACTATCTAGAAGCCACAGAGGAATTCCTCAACTTGGCATACCATCCAGCTATAGGAATAACCCCATACTCCGCCATGCACGAAAAACCACCCCCACGAGAGATCGCAGAAATCCTAGAGTTCCCCATAAACAATATTTACAATTTTGACAAAGTAAAATTCTACAACAAGGTGGCAGAAGACCAGGAAAAACGGCAAAATAAGTATCGAAAGGCTAGTGGTAAATTAATAACTTATGAACAGGGAGAAAAAATCTTATTAAAAAATCGTGAACTACCCAGCACACTGGCAGGAATAACGAAGAAGTTATTGCTAGTATACACAGGACCATATGTAATCTCCAATATAAAAAATAATAATACTTATGAAGTAAAGGAAATGGATTCAGAAAGGATCAAAGGTGTATATAACCAGGCGTCCACGAAAAAATATTATGAGTAATTGGATGTATATAAAAGAATTTATTCGTAAACATAAATTCAAAAACAATGTAAGCACAACTTACTACCTAATATTTATGAAACGACTTTTGGAATAAAAGCAAAAAGAAGAGAATTAAACATATAATTGTCTTGATTATTCATCTCTTCTTTCACAGCACTAACACTTAACTAAAAATGAACTTTTTTCATGTGAAAAACTTACTATTTTATCGGTCGCGTTTCGGCTTAGTATCCGCCTTCTTCAGCTTTGGTAACAGACTCCTACAGTCTGTTACCAAAGCTGAAGAAGGCGGATACTAAGCCGAAACGCGACCGATAAAATAGTAAGTTTTTCACATGAAAAAAGTTCATTTTTAGTTAAGTGTACACATATAAATTTAAAAACAATGTAAGCACAACTTACTACCTAATATTTATGAAACGACTTTTGGAATGAAAAATAAAAAGAAGAGAATTAGAACAAACAAATTTAAAAACGATGTAAGCACAACTTACTACCTATGATTTATGAAATTAATTAAGAGAGAAAAGGAAAAGGAATTTAGAATAAAATCAACGAAATTCAAATACATTGTAAAATCAATTTACAAACAACAAGTTATGAAAAAACTTTCTGGAAGTAAAAAGAAAATGAATTGAATAAAACAAATTCAAAAAACCAAGTAAGTACGAGGGCAAATCGAAAAGTAAGTTACACCCCCCTAAAAAAAATACATACATTAAAAAAAATTTTTTTATTGAACAAATAAGTAGGAACATTTATCTATTTTTCCACATAGCCGCCAAGTTTTTCCAAACACTTTTCATATCGTGTGACCAGTTTCTCGATTCCACGTTCATAAAAATTTCGTCCAATTTGTTTTAACCACTTTGAGACTGCTTCTTGCACTTCATCGTCTGTAGCGAAACGCTGGCCCCCCAGGTCTTGTTTAAGAGGACCAAAAAGGTGATAGTCGCAGGGTGCCATGTCGGGGCTGTAAGGGGGATGGCACCACACTTCCCACTTGAATTTTCGCAGCAACTCTTGCGTCACACCAGCTGTATGGGGGGTAGCGTTGTCTTGAAGAAAAACAACTCCATCACTCAATCTTCCAGGCCTTCGATCTTTAATCACTTTTCGTAACTTTTTTAACGTATCACAGTACGATGCGGCATTGATTGTTGTTCCTCGGGGCGTAAACTCACTGTACACAACGCCTTTGGAATCGAAAAAGACCGTTAGCATAACCTTTCGAACCGCTGGAATTGTTTTGGCTTTTTTTGGCTGTGGCGAATTCTTGTGTCTCCATTCGTTTGATTCCGTTTTGTCTCGGGAGTGTAATGGTGCACCCAGCTCTCATCTCCTGTGATGATTCTGCTCAAAAACTGTGGACCATCCGTCGAATAACGCTGGAGAAACGACAGCGCAGCCTCAAAACATTGATTTTTGTGCGTGTCGCTTAACACGCGGCACCCAGCACGCGCACACCTTACGATAACCCAGCTGATCGTGAATAAGCACAGATGCACTACCGTAGGCGATGTTCAGTTCACTTGCAATCTCTTTAATTTTAACGCGGGAGTTGGCAAGAATGATTTCATTCACACGCCCCGCGTTGTCGCTAGTGTTCACAGTTGAAGGCCGCCCGACACGCGGACCGTCGGTCACGTTCGTTCTTCCATCTTCGAACATCTGGCACCATTTCGCGATCATGGGCCGAGACATCGCATTCTCACCATAAACCTTGACAATTTGCCGATGAATTTCACTCCGATTATAATGTTTTGCCCGCAAAAATCGGACGACGGAGCACACTTCAATGTTGGACGACACCTCTATACGACGCGCCATACACGGTGACTACTCACATACTAAACCAGCTACAGTGCTGCCGCTTGGGGATTGGGGAGACAACAATATGGACAGTATTACCACCAAGGGAAATTTTTTTATCTCTTTTAGTACAGGAACGCGGCTAGGGTGTAACTTACTTTTCGATTTACCCTCGTACAACTTGCTACCAAACATCTATGAAACTCAAATAATGGAATATAAAAGAAAAGAAAAAGAATTTGGAAGAATAACCACAACATTCAAAAGGAAGAGTAAGTTCACATTACAAACAATTATATATGGAACCAATTATGAAAAAATTTTTGAGAATAAAGAAATGGCAGTAAAAACCACTGATACAATTAAAATGAATAAACTTATTGTGAAAGGAAATTAATAAGACTTTTAAGCAAAATAAGCAGAGACAATGACCGCATGGAATTAATAATTAAAGAATGCATTTGGATAAAAAGGAAGAGCGGAATAAAATTTTGAAAAGGAAGAAATAACTATGTATAAATAAATCCATAAGAAAAATATGATCATAAAATAAATGTCAATTATAAGAAGGACAATCAAAAGAGTAATTGCAAGAACATAAAACTAGTGGAACGATTCATAAGAATGGAGAAAAAGCAAAAATATAATACAAAATATATGCTACCAATAACCAGAAGAAGATTGTAATAACAGTCAAGGTATAACAGAGAATTAAAATAAATAAAAACTTTACACTGAATAACAAGTGATAATTATATTAAACCAGCTTCCAGCCATAAGAAGAAATAAAATGCCAGCAGAGCTAACCATTGAGAAAAGTAACTGAGATAGAAATTAACTAAAATCGAAATATTAACAGATCTGAGCAAATACGAAGTGAAGTATCCAAAGATATTTAATTTTTTTTTTATAGTCATAAGGTGGACTATTCTTATGTAATTTTTATTAATAACTGTCTGTAGATAAGTCCAGCAGTATTATTATGTTTTGAGCAGAGATGATTTGCCTCTGTAATCAATAAATGACGTAGTATGGCCAGCAAAGTAGTGAAGCCTACAGTGCCCCTCTGAACTGCCCCACCTCAAGTGTTAGGGAATAAATATCCCAAGGATAAAGCACCAAGTTAAGAAAAAAAAAATGAAAAGTAAAAAATAATGAACCTCAGATGACTATTACTATCAAGAAAAATCCAGTTAATAATGAAATATAGATAAGCTCAAAAATAAAGAAGAAAAAATTTAGAAATGGGAAGGAAGTAAAGAAATATAATTTATAATAAATATCATAAGCAATTATTTCAGACAAACCAAGTATGATCTGAACTAATCACTTCAGGAGGAGAGCAATCTGTAACATGACAGATAATCCACTTAAATCAATTACCAGATGATCATTAGTAAAAATCAAGTATATGGAATATCCAGAAAGATCCAAATGAAAACCAAATAAAAAGCACAATAAATTACCATTATAACAAGAAAAGTAAACATAAAGAAAAAATCTGCAACTAATATGAATGTACGACAAAATAAAACCACAGAAAACTAAAATTAAAAGAACAATAATACCCAGGTAGGATAGGAGTAGGTAAGGAAGCTACCCAGACCAAGTAAACAGCCCAGTATAAACAAAAGTAAATAATAACGAAATGGTACTGAAGAAACCAAGAATGAAGAAGGAAAATATCCAAAACAAACAAAGATACCTAATGAACAGGGACAAGTGAAGATCACATAGAATAGAGGAAGTAGAACACGACCAATACCCAAAAGAAACCCAATAGGGAGAAAACAAAAACCCCTAAAGAAAGTAAATGTCACTATAGAAAGTATAACACCCCAACAAACCATAAACTCATGTAAAACTAATAAAAACAAAAAGTGTTAAGTAGAAGTGCACCCAAGAAAGTTATTGTATAATTTAAATAGACAAATCTTAACAGTTCCCCCATGGTTAAACAATTTGATATTATAAAACTATGAAAGGACTAGTGATAGTATCAAGAAATAACCAGGGACAAGTGCAAGTTATTAGATTATCATAAATAAACTTTGAGAAGGTACATGAATTACTGTACATTTAAATAACTTTAAGTGTTTTTTAAAATAGTATCATGAATGATATTTAATCAAATAATATGGTGAAGTAGCAATGAATACTCTTTCTAATAAAATGCCACTGTTTATATGAGAATGTTCAATGGAATAAATAGTACAAATAGATAGCTTGGAGTTAGTACATAAAGTGACGGGGAATACATCCCTAAAATTAAGAAAAACAGGTAAGACTGTAACCACATAGTTTTAAGAGAGTGTTAAAAATTTAATGGAACAAAATGTTAGGTTCCAATTTCAATATATGAACTCTATAAATAAGATTTAGAAATAGAGATTAATCCTAGTATTTATAAAATGTTATTTTGTTTAGTAGTTTGAATTAGGAATGCCATATCTGAATGTGTATATCATTCCTATATAGTAAAATGTTTTTTAGAAGTTACTGTAAGTAATCAGTACAAAAAAAGATATGATTCTAAATACCAGATTTAATGTTAAATAATTGATATGTTTTAATTGTTTAAAATCAATACTAAAGGTTATAGTAGTAAAAGAAGAAATTATTAATGAATATTATATTAGAATAGAAGGTCAGAAAAGGGTATGAACTAACTGTATTATTAAAAACTTTGTAAGTAACAACAGATGAAATCTAGGCCAGATAGTAAAATTAGACTACATTATAATTGACAAATCTAGTCCTATAAACCAACTAAACTGATGAAATTTATGTAAGATAAACCCACCATATAGTAATACAATGTAACTTATACTTTATAAAGATATTGTCAGAAGATAAGTAAAATTATAAATAAAAATGAAATGTATTAACCAAAATTTCAGAGGAGGAGTCATAGATAAATGAATTATATTTAACAACAATAACTAATGAACAAAATTGCAAGAAATTAAGGAAAGATAAACAATTATATCAATCTTAGATTCAGTATAATAATAATTATATCAGAGAAAATGGCTATTATCTGGACAAGGACAGGAAACCCAAATTTAAGCCTACTTTTCCAACATGAAAGAAATATAATTTTTTAAATAAAAACTTTGTAAAACTATATTAATTAGTATCAAAATAAGCAAAATAGATTAAAGAAACCGAATATGTATTTAGTATTTCATACAGTTAAATAATAACGAAAATATTTTCCGTGTATAATGTATTCAAATAAAATGTATCGGAAGCGAAGATAATTTGAAACAATGTATGATCTATATTAAATTGGCTAAGAATTTCAGGAGACGAAGGAAATGAGCATAGTTAATTATTATCCGTTGAAGCGAACACTTAAACGAGGTTTTGCCCCATATAACCTATATTAATGGCGTGCGATACTTAAATCGAGTTCAGTGCAAATTTTGTAATTTTTTTTATTTGGAATTTTAACTTGAGAAGCAGTGAAAACAAACAATAAACAGTGAACTACAGATAAACAGAACCACATACGCCTAAATAATTGAACTAACACCACTACAAATAAATTTTACTGATGAAACAAAAAGGGTTATATACGACACATTTAACCAAAGTGAAACAGACATAATAACACACATTTACACCAAGTGAACTAATAAACACTGCACCAGGAACACTCATTTAACTCCAGAACTAATATCCACTATTGCTGAGACGAGGAAACGGTGAAAAGGACATCTTTATTGCAAGAAATATTCTTCGAGGTGATTGACATTCAACTACGCATACTTCTGTCGGCCATTTTGATTTTCCCAGCATTCTATTCGAGGTGGAACAAATGAACGTCTAGTCTGCATTGGTTCGAATATTATACTATATAAACTTTCTATATTAATTAATAACACTGTAATTGTTAATTTTAAGACATTTTAATTGTAAATGTTATACTTTCTTGGCCCTACGCTTCTCTGGATATTCTAACATAACCGTTAAAAGAACAATATTTTGTATACACTATTAATGTAAAGTTTTTGTCGACCGGCCCTGAGTAACGAGTCGATACTGTTGTCAACAATCGATTACTATCGATATTTTTAATAAATTGTTAATAAACACTCTAATTCTGCAAATTGGTTGAATTTTACTTTAAATATAATTAAAGAACAAGTTAATTCAAGAACACGGACTAACCGAAAGGCGGTATTTACGAAAATAAGGAGCATATTGAAGAAGAAGAAGAGCCGTCTATCGACCAGTACCGGAGTTAACCATATTAACTTAGAAGTTATTTATAGAAAGTGACACCACAACACTATCAACCATAATATAATTAAAATTTTTACACCAGACAATAACAAAAATTATTTCCTAAATACAGATAACAAAAAACCCAAAACAAATATTTTTTCAGAAAAAACAAAATTTTTATTTTAAAATAAATTTTTTTTTTATTTCAAATTTTAACAAATTATAACATTATTATTTTGTAACAACAGGAGGGGTAACGTTACAAAATTGGCGTCCAACTAAAGGGCTTTAATTAGGGATTGAAGGACTAATATAACTCGCCCAATTTCTAATTCAAGCTTGGCAGCGGTTATCCAGCCAGAGGAAAAGGAAAAATGCAACATCGTGCCACATCCAAGAAAAGGGCGGCAGAGGCCGAAAAAGAAATTAATATGGAGGATAAGGAGGCAACACCGATGGAGGACGTAGAAACATTATTACCCCCAAGGGAACCAAAACCATCAGCACAATCAAAGGAACAACCGGAAATGCCCACACAGACAGGGGAAATCAATGTCCGGGAGGAACGGGTAGAACAACCCGAGAAACCATCACGAGCGGAGAATGGGAATATACAAGAGATGTTCGGGATGATGATGGAAGAAATCAAATCCAGTAACAAGAAGATGGAGGAAAACTTGCATAAGAAAATGGATTCCACCACAGAAGAAAATAGTAAAGAAAGGAAGGAAGACCAACAGTCCTTGAAGGAAAATTTGAATGAAATAAATAAGAACATAGAATCCACGAAAGAAGGATTAAGGAAGAACATAGAGGCAACAAAAGAAGAATTGAAGAAGGACAACCAAGCAACAAAAGAAGAATTGAGTAATAAAATTGAAAACACCACACAAAAATTGATGAAACTAGGGAGAAGATAGAAAACGACAACCAACGATTGAAGGAAGAGTTGAGGGAGAATAGCAAGAAGATGGAAGAGAAAATGGAGGAGAATAACAAGAAAATGGAAGATAAGATGGGGGAGAGGTTGGAAGAATTAAGAGAGGATAACCAACTATTAAGGGAAGAATTAAGGGCAGTTAGCCAGGAGAATCTAGACAAGTTAGACGAACGGATGGAACTATTAAGAAAAGAAATGAACAAAGAACTCAAGGATAATAAGAAATCTATGAATAAAAAGTTGGAAGAAGAAACAATAATTATAAATCAACAGATCAGAGAAGTTGATGAAAGATGTCGGCTAACTGAAGGGGAAGTACAAGAATTCAAGGAAGTGGTAAACACCAAGGTCACAAATATAGAAGAATATAGTCGCAAGAAGGCAGAAGAGAACCGAAGGGAAAGTCAGGAAGAACTAAGTAAAGTACGTACCCAAATTACTGAAAGGTGCGACAGAATGGAGGTAGTAATGACGAACATCACTGGTCAAGTGCGGCAGAGCCAGGAGGAAATGGAAGCAATTCGGAACCGACCAACCAACTTCACAAATATCCCCATCAACGAAAATAGGGAATGGCTGAACTTCTGCCAATATAAAAGGAAGCCAATGGAGTTCTTGGCCCGGATCGAGGAATACATGGCCAAACATATAGGCAATAGGTGGTTAAATAATCGAGAGCTGTTGGACGAATCATTCCGTGAAATGACGGTCAACTGGTGGATGGCAAACCGGAGTGAGATAGAGGATTACCAACAATTTAAGAATTTGTTCAAGGCCAAGTATTGGTCGGAGACCACCCAAAATCTAATAAGAGACAACATCTGCCATGGCCGATATAAGACACAATTTGGTAACACGATGACCGCGTACTTCCTTGGGAAGGTATGTCTGGCGAAGCACCTGGAACCGGCCATACCAGAAGAATGCCTTGTAAATAAGCTCTCCTACCATTATGATGAAGAGGTCATACGAGCAAGAAGGATTAGCCATATAAAGACCATCCAGGCGATGACGGAACTCTTAGAAAACTATGAGAATGAGGAATACTATAGGCAAAACAGAAGAAGGAATGAGCGGCCAGAATTCCGAAGTAATCCGTACCCGAACAACAATAATCATCAGAACAGCAGTGGGTACCAAGGGAACCGATATAATCCCTGTTATAATAATCAGAACAATACCAACGGTAGTAATAATAATAATAATAACGGTAATGTGAATCAAAATATTAACAGAAATAATAACGGGTACCCCGGTAATCGAGCCAATTATTACCCAAATCCAAATATAAATAGCCAGAGAAACCCAAACCATACTAATAATACCGAACGGTATTATAATAACAATAGGGGTTACCGAAATAACAATACTAATAACAACAACAGGTTCTCCCGACCCCGGGTAAATTTTATACGCGCCGAAGGAAACAATCAACGCAGATACAATCATGAACGGCGGAACAGTTTCCATGAATACGAAGACCGATGCAGAAGCCGAGAACGTGATAATTCAAGGTATAATCCGCCTAGGCGAAGTACCAGTCTAGATGACCCAGAGCGGCAACCAAATAGAGAACAAATATACGAACAGCGAACGGAACGGCTGGAACCCACTCAAGGTTTCCCGACTGACGCCTCCGTTGGTCCAAATATTAATAACCAGGATAATGAGAATTTAAACGGGAGGAGGCAGTAATAAATAGTCAGGACCTTTTGCTGCTCCTATCGCCTGGGTATAAAAGAGAATTGCCAAGAGCAAATAATAATAACAATATTACAATTATTAGTTGTAATTACTTAAAAAACATACGAAACGAACTACTGGAGGAGGACGACACTCGCCTCCATAGTATAAATAATGAAATAATTTATGTTAATGCCGAAATAGAAGGAACCTTCGCACAGCTAATGATTGATACAGGTGCGAATGTATCTATTATCAACTCAATAGAATTGGAGAGAATCCAAGAGAAATGTGGTCAATTATTGCCGACTTTACCAATCAATAATATCGTATTAATAGGTGCCACTGGTCGCCAAAACAAGACTATAAGAAAGCAAGTATCGAAAGGCTAATAATAAAAAAACTGTAAAATAAGTATCGAAAGGCTAGTGGTAAATTAATAACTTATGAACAGGGAGAAAAAATCGTGAACTACCCAGCACACTGGAAGGAATAACGAAGAAGTTATTGCTAGTATACACAGGACCATATGTAATCTCCAATATAAAAAATAATAATACTTATGAAGTAAAGGAAATGGATTCAGAAAGGATCAAAGGTGTATATAACCAGGCGTCCACGAAAAAATATTATGAGTAATTGGATGTATATAAAAGAATTTATTCGTAAACATGAATTCAAAAACAATGTAAGCACAACTTACTACCTAATATTTATGAAACGACTTTTGGAATAAAAGCAAAAAGAAGAGAATTAAACATATAAATTTAAAAACAATGTAAGCACAACTTACTACCTAATATTTATGAAACGACTTTTGGAATGAAAAATAAAAAGAAGAGAATTAGAACAAACAAATTTAAAAACAATGTAAGCACAACTTACTACCTATGATTTATGAAATTAATTAAGAGAGAAAAGGAAAAGGAATTTAGAATAAAATCAACGAAATTCAAATACATTGTAAAATCAATTTACAAACAACAAGTTATGAAAAAACTTTCTGGAAGTAAAAAGAAAATGAATTGAATAAAACAAATTCAAAAAACCAAGTAAGTACCAGGGCAAATCGAAAAGTAAGTTACACCCCCCCTAAAAAAAAAATACATACATTAAAAAAAAATTTTTTATTGAACAAATAAGTAGGAACATTTATCTATTTTTCCACATAGCCGCCAAGTTTTTCCAAACACTTTTCATATCGTGTGACCAGTTTCTCGATTCCACGTTCATAAAAATTTCGTCCAATTTGTTTTAACCACTTTGAGACTGCTTCTTGCACTTCATCGTCTGTAGCGAAACGCTGGCCCCCCAGGTCTTGTTTAAGAGGACCAAAAAGGTGATAGTCGCAGGGTGCCAGGTCGGGGCTGTAAGGGGGATGGCGCCACACTTCCCACTTGAATTTTCGCAGCAACTCTTGCGTCACACCAGCTGTATGGGGGGTAGCGTTGTCTTGAAGAAAAACAACTCCATCACTCAATCTTCGGAGTTGCAATTCAAGAATTGGATTTGGCTTTTTTTGGCTGTGGCGAATTCTTGTGTCTCCATTCGTTTGATTCCGTTTTGTCTCGGGAGTGTAATGGTGCACCCAGCTCTCATCTCCTGTGATGATTCTGCTCAAAAACTGTGGACCATCCGTCGAATAACGCTGGAGAAACGACAGCGCAGCCTCAAAACATTGATTTTTGTGCGTGTCGCTTAACGCGCGGCACCCAGCGCGCGCACACCTTACGATAACCCAGCTGATCGTGAATAAGCACAGATGCACTACCGTAGGCGATGTTCAGTTCACTTGCAATCTCTTAATTTTAACGCGGGAGTTGGCAAGAATGATTTCATTCACACGCCCCGCGTTGTCGCTAGTGTTCACAGTTGAAGGCCGCCCGACGCGTGGACCGTCGGTCACGTTCGTTCTTCCATCTTCGAACATCTGGCACCATTTCGCGATCATGGGCCGAGACATCGCATTCTCACCATAAACCTTGACAATTTGCCGATGAATTTCACTCCGATTATAATGTTTTGCCCGCAAAAATCGGACGACGGAGCACACTTCAACGTTGGACGACACCTCTATACGACGCGCCATACACGGTGACTACTCACATACTAAACCAGCTACAGCACTGCCGCTTGGGGATTGGGGAGACAACAATATGGACAGTGTTACCACCAAGGGAAATTTTTTTATCTCTTTTAGTACAGGAACGCGGCTAGGGTGTAACTTACTTTTCGATTTACCCTCGTACAACTTGCTACCAAAAATCTATGAAACTCAAATAATGGAATATAAAAGAAAAGAAAAAGAATTTGGAAGAATAACCACAACATTCAAAAGGAAGAGTAAGTTCACATTACAAACAATTATATATGGAACCAATTATGAAAAAATTTTGAGAATAAAGAAATGGCAGTAAAAACCACTGATACAATTAAAATGAATAAACTTATTGTGAAAGGAAATTAATAAGACTTTTAAGCAAAATAAGCAGAGACAATGACCACATGGAATTAATAATTAAAGAATGTATTTGGATAAAAAGGAAGAGCGGAATAAAATTTTGAAAAGGAAGAAATAACTATGTATAAATAAATCCATAAGAAAAATATGATCATAAAATAAATGTCAATTATAAGAAGGACAATCAAAAGAGTAATTGCAAGAACATAAAACTAGTGGAACGATTCATAAGAATGGAGAAAAAGCAAAAATATAATACAAAATATATGCTACCAATGACCAGAAGAAGATTGTAATAACAGTCAAGGTATAACAGAGAATTAAAATAAATAAAAATTTTACACTGAATAACAAGTGATAATTATATTAAACCAGCTTCCAGCCATAAGAAGAAATAAAATGCCAGCAGAGCTAACCATTGAGAAAAGTAACTGAGATAGAAATTAACTAAAATCGAAATATTAACAGATCTGAGCAAATACGAAGTGAAGTATCCAAAGATATTTAATTTTTTTTTATAGTCATAAGGTGGACTATTCTTATGTAATTTTTATTAATAACTGTCTGTAGATAAGTCCAGCAGTATTATTATGTTTTGAGCAGAGATGATTTGCCTCTGTAATCAATAAATGACGTAGTATGGCCAGCAAAGTAGTGAAGCCTACAGTGCCCCTCTGAACTGCCCCACCTCAAGTGTTAGGGAATAAATATCCCAAGGATAAAGCACCAAGTTAAGAAAAAAAAAATGAAAAGTAAAAAATAATGAACCTCAGATGACTATTACTATCAAGAAAAATCCAGTTAATAATGAAATATAGATAAGCTCAAAAATAAAGAAGAAAAAATTTAGAAATGGGAAGGAAGTAAAGAAATATAATTTATAATAAATATCATAAGCAATTATTTCAGACAAACCAAGTATGATCTGAACTAATCACTTCAGGAGGAGAGCAATCTGTAACATGACAGATAATCCACTTAAATCAATTACCAGATGATCATTAGTAAAAATCAAGTATATGGAATATCCAGAAAGATCCAAATGAAAACCAAATAAAAAGCACAATAAATTACCATTATAACAAGAAAAGTAAACATAAAGAAAAAATCTGCAACTAATATGAATGTACGACAAAATAAAACCACAGAAAACTAAAATTAAAAGAACAATAATACCCAGGTAGGATAGGAGTAGGTAAGGAAGCTACCCAGACCAAGTAAACAGCCCAGTATAAACAAAAGTAAATAATAACGAAATGGTACTGAAGAAACCAAGAATGAAGAAGGAAAATATCCAAAACAAACAAAGATACCTAATGAACAGGGACAAGTGAAGATCACATAGAATAGAGGAAGTAGAACACGACCAATACCCAAAAGAAACCCAATAGGGAGAAAACAAAAACCCCTAAAGAAAGTAAATGTCACTATAGAAAGTATAACACCCCAACAAACCATAAACTCATGTAAAACTAATAAAAACAAAAAGTGTTAAGTAGAAGTGCACCCAAGAAAGTTATTGTATAATTTAAATAGACAAATCTTAACAGTTCCCCCATGGTTAAACAATTTGATATTATAAAACTATGAAAGGACTAGTGATAGTATCAAGAAATAACCAGGGACAAGTGCAAGTTATTAGACTATCATAAATAAACTTTGAGAAGGTACATGAATTACTGTACATTTAAATAACTTTAAGTGTTTTTTAAAATAGTATCATGAATGATATTTAATCAAATAATATGGTGAAGTAGCAATGAATACTCTTTCTAATAAAATGCCACTGTTTATATGAGAATGTTCAATGGAATAAATAGTACAAATAGATAGCTTGGAGTTAGTACATAAAGTGACGGGGAATACATCCCTAAAATTAAGAAAAACAGGTAAGACTGTAACCACATAGTTTTAAGAGAGTGTTAAAAATTTAATGGAACAAAATGTTAGGTTCCAATTTCAATATATGAACTCTATAAATAAGATTTAGAAATAGAGATTAATCCTAGTATTTATAAAATGTTATTTTGTTTAGTAGTTTGAATTAGGAATGCCATATCTGAATGTGTATATCATTCCTATATAGTAAAATGTTTTTTAGAAGTTACTGTAAGTAATCAGTACAAAAAAAGATATGATTCTAAATACCAGATTTAATGTTAAATAATTGATATGTTTTAATTGTTTAAAATCAATACTAAAGGTTATAGTAGTAAAAGAAGAAATTATTAATGAATATTATATTAGAATAGAAGGTCAGAAAAGGGTATGAACTAACTGTATTATTAAAAACTTTGTAAGTAACAACAGATAAAATCTAGGCCAGATAGTAAAATTAGACTACATTATAATTGACAAATCTAGTCCTATAAACCAACTAAACTGATGAAATTTATGTAAGATAAACCCACCATATAGTAATACAATGTAACTTATACTTTATAAAGATATTGTCAGAAGATAAGTAAAATTATAAATAAAAATGAAATGTATTAACCAAAATTTCAGAGGAGGAGTCATAGATAAATGAATTATATTTAAAAACAATAACTAATGAACAAAATTGCAAGAAATTAAGGAAAGATAAACAATTATATCAATCTTAGATTCAGTATAATAATAATTATATCAGAGAAAATGGCTATTATCTGGACAAGGACAGGAAACCCAAATTTAAGCCTACTTTTCCAACATGAAAGAAATATAATTTTTTAAATAAAAACTTTGTAAAACTATATTAATTAGTATCAAAATAAGCAAAATAGATTAAAGAAACCGAATATGTATTTAGTATTTCATACAGTTAAATAATAACGAAAATATTTTCCGTGTATAATGTATTCAAATAAAATGTATCGGAAGCGAAGATAATTTGAAACAATGTATGATCTATATTAAATTGGCTAAGAATTTCAGGAGACGAAGGAAATGAGCATAGTTAATTATTATCCGTTGAAGCGAACACTTAAACGAGGTTTTGCCCCATATAACCTATATTAATGGCGTGCGATACTTAAATCGAGTTCAGTGCAAATTTTGTAATTTTTTTTATTTGGAATTTTAACTTGAGAAGCAGTGAAAACAAACAATAAACAGTGAACTACAGATAAACAGAACCACATACGCCTAAATAATTGAACTAACACCACTACAAATAAATTTTACTGATGAAACAAAAAGGGTTATATACGACACATTTAACCAAAGTGAAACAGACATAATAACACACATTTACACCAAGTGAACTAATAAACACTGCACCAGGAACACTCATTTAACTCCAGAACTAATATCCACTATTGCTGAGACGAGGAAACGGTGAAAAGGACATCTTTATTGCAAGAAATATTCTTCGAGGTGATTGACATTCAACTACGCATACTTCTGTCGGCCATTTTGATTTTCCCAGCATTCTATTCGAGGTGGAACAAATGAACGTCTAGTCTGCATTGGTTCGAATATTATACTATATAAACTTTCTATATTAATTAATAACACTGTAATTGTTAATTTTAAGACATTTTAATTGTAAATGTTATACTTTCTTGGCCCTACGCTTCTCTGGATATTCTAACATAACCGTTAAAAGAACAATATTTTGTATACACTATTAATGTAAAGTTTTTGTCGACCGGCCCTGAGTAACGAGTCGATACTGTTGTCAACAATCGATTACTATCGATATTTTTAATAAATTGTTAATAAACACTCTAATTCTGCAAATTGGTTGAATTTTACTTTAAATATAATTAAAGAACAAGTTAATTCAAGAACACGGACTAACCGAAAGGCGGTATTTACGAAAATAAGGAGCATATTGAAGAAGAAGAAGAGCCGTCTATCGACCAGTACCGGAGTTAACCATATTAACTTAGAAGTTATTTATAGAAAGTGACACCACAACACTATCAACCATAATATAATTAAAATTTTTACACCAGACAATAACAAAAATTATTTCCTAAATACAGATAACAAAAAACCCAAAACAAATATTTTTTCAGAAAAAACAAAATTTTTATTTTAAAATAAATTTTTTTTTTATTTCAAATTTTAACAAATTATAACATTATTATTTTGTAACAACAGGAGGGGTAACGTTACAAAATTGGCGTCCAACTAAAGGGCTTTAATTAGGGATTGAAGGACTAATATAACTCGCCCAATTTCTAATTCAAGCTTGGCAGCGGTTATCCAGCCAGAGGAAAAGGAAAAATGCAACATCGTGCCACATCCAAGAAAAGGGCGGCAGAGGCCGAAAAAGAAATTAATATGGAGGATAAGGAGGCAACACCGATGGAGGACGTAGAAACATTATTACCCCCAAGGGAACCAAAACCATCAGCACAATCAAAGGAACAACCGGAAATGCCCACACAGACAGGGGAAATCAATGTCCGGGAGGAACGGGTAGAACAACCCGAGAAACCATCACGAGCGGAGAATGGGAATATACAAGAGATGTTCGGGATGATGATGGAAGAAATCAAATCCAGTAACAAGAAGATGGAGGAAAACTTGCATAAGAAAATGGATTCCACCACAGAAGAAAATAGTAAAGAAAGGAAGGAAGACCAACAGTCCTTGAAGGAAAATTTGAATGAAATAAATAAGAACATAGAATCCACGAAAGAAGGATTAAGGAAGAACATAGAGGCAACAAAAGAAGAATTGAAGAAGGACAACCAAGCAACAAAAGAAGAATTGAGTAATAAAATTGAAAACACCACACAAAAATTGATGAAACTAGGGAGAAGATAGAAAACGACAACCAACGATTGAAGGAAGAGTTGAGGGAGAATAGCAAGAAGATGGAAGAGAAAATGGAGGAGAATAACAAGAAAATGGAAGATAAGATGGGGGAGAGGTTGGAAGAATTAAGAGAGGATAACCAACTATTAAGGGCAGTTAGCCAGGAGAATCTAGACAAGTTAGACGAACGGATGGAACTATTAAGAAAAGAAATGAACAAAGAACTCAAGGATAATAAGAAATCTATGAATAAAAAGTTGGAAGAAGAAACAATAATTATAAATCAACAGATCAGAGAAGTTGATGAAAGATGTCGGCTAACTGAAGGGGAAGTACAAGAATTCAAGGAAGTGGTAAACACCAAGGTCACAAATATAGAAGAATATAGTCGCAAGAAGGCAGAAGAGAACCGAAGGGAAAGTCAGGAAGAACTAAGTAAAGTACGTACCCAAATTACTGAAAGGTGCGACAGAATGGAGGTAGTAATGACGAACATCACTGGTCAAGTGCGGCAGAGCCAGGAGGAAATGGAAGCAATTCGGAACCGACCAACCAACTTCACAAATATCCCCATCAACGAAAATAGGGAATGGCTGAACTTCTGCCAATATAAAAGGAAGCCAATGGAGTTCTTGGCCCGGATCGAGGAATACATGGCCAAACATATAGGCAATAGGTGGTTAAATAATCGAGAGCTGTTGGACGAATCATTCCGTGAAATGACGGTCAACTGGTGGATGGCAAACCGGAGTGAGATAGAGGATTACCAACAATTTAAGAATTTGTTCAAGGCCAAGTATTGGTCGGAGACCACCCAAAATCTAATAAGAGACAACATCTGCCATGGCCGATATAAGACACAATTTGGTAACACGATGACCGCGTACTTCCTTGGGAAGGTATGTCTGGCGAAGCACCTGGAACCGGCCATACCAGAAGAATGCCTTGTAAATAAGCTCTCCTACCATTATGATGAAGAGGTCATACGAGCAAGAAGGGGTAGCCATATAAAGACCATCCAGGCGATGACGGAACTCTTAGAAAACTATGAGAATGAGGAATACTATAGGCAAAACAGAAGAAGGAATGAGCGGCCAGAATTCCGAAGTAATCCGTACCCGAACAACAATAATCATCAGAACAGCAGTGGGTACCAAGGGAACCGATATAATCCCTGTTATAATAATCAGAACAATACCAACGGTAGTAATAATAATAATAATAACGGTAATGTGAATCAAAATATTAACAGAAATAATAACGGGTACCCCGGTAATCGAGCCAATTATTACCCAAATCCAAATATAAATAGCCAGAGAAACCCAAACCATACTAATAATACCGAACGGTATTATAATAACAATAGGGGTTACCGAAATAACAATACTAATAACAACAACAGGTTCTCCCGACCCCGGGTAAATTTTATACGCGCCGAAGGAAACAATCAACGCAGATACAATCATGAACGGCGGAACAGTTTCCATGAATACGAAGACCGATTCAGAAGCCGAGAACGTGATAATTCAAGGTATAATCTGCCTAGGCGAAGTACCAGTCTAGATGACCCAGAGCGGCAACCAAATAGAGAACCAATATACGAACAGCGAACGGAACGGCTGGAACCCACTCAAGGTTTCCCGACTGACGCCTCCGTTGGTCCAAATATTAATAACCAGGATAATGAGAATTTAAACGGGAGGAGGCAGTAATAAATAGTCAGGACCTTTTGCTGCTCCTATCGCCTGGGTATAAAAGAGAATTGCCAAGAGCAAATAATAATAACAATATTACAATTATTAGTTGTAATTACTTAAAAAACATACGAAACGAACTACTGGAGGAGGACGACACTCGCCTCCATAGTATAAATAATGAAATAATTTATGTTAATGCCGAAATAGAAGGAACCTTCGCACAGCTAATGATTGATACAGGTGCGAATGTATCTATTATCAACTCAATAGAATTGGAGAGAATCCAAGAGAAATGTGGTCAATTATTGCCGACTTTACCAATCAATAATATCGTATTAATAGGTGCCACTGGTCGCCAAAACAAGACTATAAGAAAGCAAGTATCGAAAGGCTAATAATAAAAAAACTGTAAAATAAGTATCGAAAGGCTAGTGGTAAATTAATAACTTATGAACAGGGAGAAAAAATCGTGAACTACCCAGCACACTGGAAGGAATAACGAAGAAGTTATTGCTAGTATACACAGGACCATATGTAATCTCCAATATAAAAAATAATAATACTTATGAAGTAAAGGAAATGGATTCAGAAAGGATCAAAGGTGTATATAACCAGGCGTCCACGAAAAAATATTATGAGTAATTGGATGTATATAAAAGAATTTATTCGTAAACATGAATTCAAAAACAATGTAAGCACAACTTACTACCTAATATTTATGAAACGACTTTTGGAATAAAAGCAAAAAGAAGAGAATTAAACATATAAATTTAAAAACAATGTAAGCACAACTTACTACCTAATATTTATGAAACGACTTTTGGAATGAAAAATAAAAAGAAGAGAATTAGAACAAACAAATTTAAAAACAATGTAAGCACAACTTACTACCTATGATTTATGAAATTAATTAAGAGAGAAAAGGAAAAGGAATTTAGAATAAAATCAACGAAATTCAAATACATTGTAAAATCAATTTACAAACAACAAGTTATGAAAAAACTTTCTGGAAGTAAAAAGAAAATGAATTGAATAAAACAAATTCAAAAAACCAAGTAAGTACCAGGGCAAATCGAAAAGTAAGTTACACCCCCCCTAAAAAAAAAATACATACATTAAAAAAAATTTTTTATTGAACAAATAAGTAGGAACATTTATCTATTTTTCCACATAGCCGCCAAGTTTTTCCAAACACTTTTCATATCGTGTGACCAGTTTCTCGATTCCACGTTCATAAAAATTTCGTCCAATTTGTTTTAACCACTTTGAGACTGCTTCTTGCACTTCATCGTCTGTAGCGAAACGCTGGCCCCCCAGGTCTTGTTTAAGAGGACCAAAAAGGTGATAGTCGCAGGGTGCCAGGTCGGGGCTGTAAGGGGGATGGCGCCACACTTCCCACTTGAATTTTCGCAGCAACTCTTGCGTCACACCAGCTGTATGGGGGGTAGCGTTGTCTTGAAGAAAAACAACTCCACCACTCAATCTTCGGAGTTGCAATTCAAGAATTGGATTTGGCTTTTTTTGGCTGTGGCGAATTCTTGTGTCTCCATTCGTTTGATTCCGTTTTGTCTCGGGAGTGTAATGGTGCACCCAGCTCTCATCTCCTGTGATGATTCTGCTCAAAAACTGTGGACCATCCGTCGAATAACGCTGGAGAAACGACAGCGCAGCCTCAAAACATTGATTTTTGTGCGTGTCGCTTAACGCGCGGCACCCAGCGCGCGCACACCTTACGATAACCCAGCTGATCGTGAATAAGCACAGATGCACTACCGTAGGCGATGTTCAGTTCACTTGCAATCTCTTAATTTTAACGCGGGAGTTGGCAAGAATGATTTCATTCACACGCCCCGCGTTGTCGCTAGTGTTCACAGTTGAAGGCCGCCCGACGCGTGGACCGTCGGTCACGTTCGTTCTTCCATCTTCGAACATCTGGCACCATTTCGCGATCATGGGCCGAGACATCGCATTCTCACCATAAACCTTGACAATTTGCCGATGAATTTCACTCCGATTATAATGTTTTGCCCGCAAAAATCGGACGACGGAGCACACTTCAACGTTGGACGACACCTCTATACGACGCGCCATACACGGTGACTACTCACATACTAAACCAGCTACAGCACTGCCGCTTGGGGATTGGGGAGACAACAATATGGACAGTGTTACCACCAAGGGAAATTTTTTTATCTCTTTTAGTACAGGAACGCGGCTAGGGTGTAACTTACTTTTCGATTTACCCTCGTACAACTTGCTACCAAACATCTATGAAACTCAAATAATGGAATATAAAAGAAAAGAAAAAGAATTTGGAAGAATAACCACAACATTCAAAAGGAAGAGTAAGTTCACATTACAAACAATTATATATGGAACCAATTATGAAAAAATTTTGAGAATAAAGAAATGGCAGTAAAAACCACTGATACAATTAAAATGAATAAACTTATTGTGAAAGGAAATTAATAAGACTTTTAAGCAAAATAAGCAGAGACAATGACCACATGGAATTAATAATTAAAGAATGTATTTGGATAAAAAGGAAGAGCGGAATAAAATTTTGAAAAGGAAGAAATAACTATGTATAAATAAATCCATAAGAAAAATATGATCATAAAATAAATGTCAATTATAAGAAGGACAATCAAAAGAGTAATTGCAAGAACATAAAACTAGTGGAACGATTCATAAGAATGGAGAAAAAGCAAAAATATAATACAAAATATATGCTACCAATGACCAGAAGAAGATTGTAATAACAGTCAAGGTATAACAGAGAATTAAAATAAATAAAAATTTTACACTGAATAACAAGTGATAATTATATTAAACCAGCTTCCAGCCATAAGAAGAAATAAAATGCCAGCAGAGCTAACCATTGAGAAAAGTAACTGAGATAGAAATTAACTAAAATCGAAATATTAACAGATCTGAGCAAATACGAAGTGAAGTATCCAAAGATATTTAATTTTTTTTTATAGTCATAAGGTGGACTATTCTTATGTAATTTTTATTAATAACTGTCTGTAGATAAGTCCAGCAGTATTATTATGTTTTGAGCAGAGATGATTTGCCTCTGTAATCAATAAATGACGTAGTATGGCCAGCAAAGTAGTGAAGCCTACAGTGCCCCTCTGAACTGCCCCACCTCAAGTGTTAGGGAATAAATATCCCAAGGATAAAGCACCAAGTTAAGAAAAAAAAAATGAAAAGTAAAAAATAATGAACCTCAGATGACTATTACTATCAAGAAAAATCCAGTTAATAATGAAATATAGATAAGCTCAAAAATAAAGAAGAAAAAATTTAGAAATGGGAAGGAAGTAAAGAAATATAATTTATAATAAATATCATAAGCAATTATTTCAGACAAACCAAGTATGATCTGAACTAATCACTTCAGGAGGAGAGCAATCTGTAACATGACAGATAATCCACTTAAATCAATTACCAGATGATCATTAGTAAAAATCAAGTATATGGAATATCCAGAAAGATCCAAATGAAAACCAAATAAAAAGCACAATAAATTACCATTATAACAAGAAAAGTAAACATAAAGAAAAAATCTGCAACTAATATGAATGTACGACAAAATAAAACCACAGAAAACTAAAATTAAAAGAACAATAATACCCAGGTAGGATAGGAGTAGGTAAGGAAGCTACCCAGACCAAGTAAACAGCCCAGTATAAACAAAAGTAAATAATAACGAAATGGTACTGAAGAAACCAAGAATGAAGAAGGAAAATATCCAAAACAAACAAAGATACCTAATGAACAGGGACAAGTGAAGATCACATAGAATAGAGGAAGTAGAACACGACCAATACCCAAAAGAAACCCAATAGGGAGAAAACAAAAACCCCTAAAGAAAGTAAATGTCACTATAGAAAGTATAACACCCCAACAAACCATAAACTCATGTAAAACTAATAAAAACAAAAAGTGTTAAGTAGAAGTGCACCCAAGAAAGTTATTGTATAATTTAAATAGACAAATCTTAACAGTTCCCCCATGGTTAAACAATTTGATATTATAAAACTATGAAAGGACTAGTGATAGTATCAAGAAATAACCAGGGACAAGTGCAAGTTATTAGATTATCATAAATAAACTTTGAGAAGGTACATGAATTACTGTACATTGAAATAACTTCAAGTGTTTTTTAAAATAGTATCATGAATGATATTTAATCAAATAATATGGTGAAGGAGCAATGAATACTCTTTCTAATAAAATGCCACTGTTTATATGAGAATGTTCAATGGAATAAATAGTATAAATAGATAGCTTGGAGTTAGTACATAAAGTGACGGGGAATACATCCCTAAAATTAAGAAAAACAGGTAAGACTGTAACCACATAGTTTTAAGAGAGTGTTAAAAATTTAATGGAACAAAATGTTAGGTTCCAATTTCAATATATGAACTCTATAAATAAGATTTAAAAATAGAGATTAATCCTTGTATTTATAAAATGTTATTTTGTTTAGTAGTTTGAATTAGGAATGCCATATTTGAATGTGTATATCATTCCTATATAGTAAAATGTTTTTTAGAAGTTACTGTAAGTAATCAGTACAAAAAAAGATATGATTCTAAATACCAGATTTAATGTTAAATAATTGATATGTTTTAATTGTTTAAAGTCAATACTAAATGTTATAGTAGTAAAAGAAGAAATTATTAATGAATATTATATTAGAATAGAAGGTCAGAAAAGGGTATGAACTAACTGTATTATTAAAAACTTTGTAAGTAACAACAGATAAAATCTAGGCCAGATAGTAAAATTAGACTACATTATAATTGACAAATCTAGTCCTATAAACCAACTAAACTGATGAAATTTATGTAAGATAAACCCACCATATAGTAATACAATGTAACTTATACTTTATAAAGATATTGTCAGAAGATAAGTAAAATTATAAATAAAAATGAAATGTATTAACCAAAATTTCAGAGGAGGAGTCATAGATAAATGAATTATATTTAAAAACAATAACTAATGAACAAAATTGCAAGAAATTAAGGAAAGATAAACAATTATATCAATCTTAGATTCAGTATAATAATAATTATATCAGAGAAAATGGCTATTATCTGGACAAGGACAGGAAACACAAATTTAAGCCTACTTTTCCAACATGAAAGAAATATAACTTTTTTAAATAAAAACTTTGTAAAACTATATTAATTAGTATCAAAATAAGCAAAAATAGATTAAATAAACCGAATATGTATTTAGTATTTCATACAGTTAACTAATAACGAAAATATTTTCCGTGTATAATGTATTCAAATAAAATGTATCGGAAGCGAAGATAATTTGAAACAATGTATGATCTATATTAAATTGGCTAAGAATTTCAGGAGACGAAGGAAATGAGCATAGTTAATTATTATCCGTTGAAGCGAACACTTAAACGAGGTTTTGCCCCGTATAACCTATATTAATGGCGTGCGATACTTAAATCGAGTTCAGTGCAAATTTTGTAATTTCTTTTATTTGGAATTTTAACTTGAGAAGCAGTGAAAACAAACAATAAACAGTGAACTACAGATAAACAGAACCACATACGCCTAAATAATTGAACTAACACCACTACAAATAAATTTTACTGATGAAACAAAAAGGGTTATATACGACACATTTAACCAAAGTGAAACAGACATAATAACACACATTTACACCAAGTGAACTAATAAACACTACACCAGGAACACTCATTTAACTCCAGAACTAATATCCACTATTGCTGAGACGAGGAAACGGTGAAAAGGACATCTTTATTGCAAGAAATATTCGTCGAGGTGATTGACATTCAACTACGCATACTTCTGTCGGCCATTTTGATTTTCCCAGCATTCTATTTGAGGTGGAACAAATGAACGTCTAGTCTGCATTGGTTCGAATATTATACTATATAAACTTTCTATATTAATTAATAACACTGTAATTGTTAATTTTAAGACATTTTAATTGAAAATATTTTATTTACGAAAATATGGTATTTACGAAAATAAGGAGCATATTGAAGAAGAAGAAGAGCCGTCTACCGACCAGTACCGGAGTTAACCATTTTAACTTAGAAGTTATTCATAGAAAGTGACACCACAATACTATCAACCATAATATAATTAAAATTTTTACACCAGACAATAACAAAAATTATTTCTTAAATACAGGTAACAAAAAACCCGAAACAAATATTTTTTCAGAAAAAAAAATTTTTATTTTAAAATAAAATTTTTTTTATTTCAAATTTTAACAAATTATAACAATATTATTTTGTAACTACGAAGGAACGTTACAATATTTATCTACCGTTTGATTTTCATCTTCCTTTCCAGTGGGTGTTAATACCACAGTGGGGATCGGTTCGCCTCCTTCGATTCTGTCATAAATTTGCTTCATGACTGGATTATTTGCAATGTATTCAAAGATACGCCGCAGCCTGTTTATGATAGGTTTGTCTTCATTTGGCACGTACTGATCGATGTATGGTATCGCTTCAAATGGTGATTTTGTGAGAAGTGTTCGCCTGATCTCAGGAGATATATTTGGTGTAGATACAATAATGTTGTGTAACATGTTTCTTGCAAGATCGAATTCACGTAGTATATGAATTTCGTCTTCCTTTCCAGTGGGCGTTGTGATTTCAATGTCCACAAATGGATTCGGTTTATAAGGTTAATTGTATGATTAATTTGGTTGATACGTGTTGTACTTGCCAGCATGTGAAGGATACGTCGCAACCTTCTTATGACAGGTTTGTCTTCATCTCGCACATAAAGATGCTCTTCTTCTATTGTTTCGAGTGGTGACTTTGTAAGAAGTGTTCGCCTTATCTCTGAAGGAATATTCGGTGTAGACGCAATAATGTCGTGTAATATACTTATCGCTCGATTATATTTATCTACTGTTTGAATTTCACCTTTCTTTCAAGTGGGTGATAATACCACAGTTGTGATCGGTTCGCCTCTTTCGATTCTGTCATAAATTTGATTGGCTAGATCAGTTGTTATGTAGTCAAAGATACTACGCAGCCTGTTTATGATAGGTTTGTCTTCATTTGGCACGTACTGATCGATGTATGGTATCGCTTCGAATGGGGATTTTGTAAGAAGTGTTCGCCTGATCTCAGGAGATATATTTGGTGTAGATACAATAATGTTGTGTAACATGTTTCTTGCAAGATCGAATTCACGTAGTATATGAATATCGTCTTCTTTTCCAGTGGGCGTTGTGATTTCAATGTCTACAAATGCATTCGGTTTTATAAGATTAATTGTATGATTAATTTGGTTGATACGTGTTGTGCTTGCCAGCAAGTGAAGGATACGACGCAGCCTGCTTATGACAGGTTTGTCTTCATCGCGCCCATAAAGATGCGCTACTTCTATTGTTTCGAGTGGTAATTTTGTAAGAAGTGTTCGCCTTATCTCTGCAGGAATATTCAGTGTAGACGCAATAATGTCGTCTAATATATTTTCACTCGATTATATTTATCTACTGTTTGAATTTCATCTTTCTTTCCAGTGGGTGTTAATACCACATTTGGGATCTGTTCGCCTCCTTCGATTCCGTCATAAATTTGCTTCATGGCTGGATTAGTTGATATGTAGTCAAAGATACGCTGCAGCCTGTTTATGATAGGTTTGTCTTCATTTGCACGTACTGATCAATGTATGGTATCGCTTCGAATGGTGATTTTGTAAGAAGTGTTCGCCTGATCTCAGGAGATATATTTGGTGTGGATAGAATAACGTTGTGTAACATGTTTCTTGCAAGATCGAATTCACGTAGTATATGAATTTCTTCTTCCTTTCCAGTGGGCGTTGTGATTTCAAAGTCCACAAATGGATTCGGTTTGACAAGGTTAATTGTATGATTAATTTGGTTGATACGTGTTGTACTTGCCAGCATGTGAAGGATACGTCGCAACCTTCTTATGACAGGTTTGTCTTCATCTCGCACATAAAGATGCTCTTCTTCTATTGTTTCGAGTGGTGATTTTGTAAGAAGTTTTCGCCTTATCTCTGGAGGAATATTCGGTGTAGACGCAATAATGTCGTGTAATATACTTTTCGCTCGATTATATTTATCTACTGTTTGAATTTCACGTCTCTTTCAAGTGGGAGATAATACCACAGTTGTGATCGGTTCGCCTCTTTCGATTCTGTCATAAATTTGATTGGCTAGATCAGTTGTTATGTAGTCAAAGATACTACGCAGCCTGTTTATGATAGGTTTGTCGTCATTTCGCACGTACTGATCGATGTATGGTATCGCTTCGAGTGCTGCTTCTGTAAGAAGTGTTCGCCTAATCTCAGGAGATATATTTTGTGTAGATACAATAATGTTGTGTAACATGTTTCTTGCAAGATCGAATTCACGTAGTATATGAATTCCGTCTTCCTTTCCAGTGGGAGTTGTGATTTCAACGTCCACAGATGGAATCGGTTTTAAAAAGTTAATTGTATGATTAATTTGGTTAATACGTGTTGTATTTGCCAAACATGTGAAAGATACGTTGCAGCCTGCTTATGACAGGTTTGTCTTCATCGCGCACATAAAGATGCACTTCTTCTGTTTCGAGTGGTGATTTTGTAAGAAGTGTTCGCCTTATCTCGGCAGGAATATTCAGTGTAGACGCAATAATGTCGTGTAATATACTTTTCGCTCGATTATATTTATCTACTGTCTGAATTTCATCTTCCTTTCCAGTGGGGGATAATACCACAGTTGTGATCTGATCGCCTCCTTCGATTCTGTCATAAATTTGCTTCATGGCTGGATCAGTTGCTATATAGTCAAAAATACGACGCAGCCTGTTTATGACAGGTTTGTCTTCATTTCGCACGCACTGATCGATGTATGGTATCGCTTCGAATGGAGATTTTGTAAGAAGTGTTCGCCTGATCTAAGGAGATATATTTGGTGTAGATACAATAATGTTGTGTAACATGTTTCTTGCAAGATCGAATTCACGTAGTATATGAATTTCGTCTTCCATTCCAGTGGGCGTTTTGATTTCAATGTCCACAAATGGAATCGGTTTTAAAACGTTAATTGTATCATTAATTTGGTTGATACGTGTTGTATTTGCCAGCATGTGAAGGATACGTCGCAGCCTTCTTATGGCAGGATTGTCTTCATCTCGCACATAAAGATGCGCTTCTTCTATTGTTTCGAGTGGTGATTTTGTAAGAAGTGTTCGCCTGATCTCAGGAGATATATTTGGTGTGGATAGAATAACGTTGTGTAACATGTTTCTTGCAAGATCGAATTCACGTAGTATATGAATTTCGTCTTCCTTTCCAGTGGGCGTTGTGATTTCAAAGTCCACAAATGGATTCTGTTTTATAATTTTAATGTTAATTGAATGATTAATTTGGTTGATACGTGTTGTACTTGCCAGCAAGTGATGGATACGACGCGCCTGCTTATGTAAGGTTTGTCTTCATCTCGCACATAAAGTTGCGCTACTTCTATTGTTTCGAGTGGTGATTTTGTAAGAAGGGTTCGCCTTATATCGGCAGGAATATTCGTTGTAGACGCAATAATGTTGTGTAATATAATTTTCGCTTGACAATATTTATCTACCGGTACTGTTTTTATTCATCTTTCTTTCCAGTGGGTGTTAATGCCACAGTTGTGAAGGTTCGCCTCCTTCGATTCTCTCATAAATTTGCTTCATCGCTGGATCAGTTGCAATGTAGTCATAAGATACGCCGCAGCCTGTTTATGATAGGTTTGTCTTCATTTGGCACGTACTGATCAATGTATGGTATCGCTTCGAATGGTGATTTTGTAAGAAGTGTTCGCCTGATCTCAGGAGATATATTTGGTGTGGATAGAATAACGTTGTGTAACATGTTTCTTGCAAGATCGAATTCACGTAGTATATGAATTTCGTCTTCCTTTCCAGTGGGCGTTGTGATTTCAAAGTCCACAAATGGATTCGGTTTGACAAGGTTAATTGTATGATTAATTTGGTTGATACGTGTTGTACTTGCCAGCATGTGAAGGATACGTCGCAACCTTCTTATGACAGGTTTGTCTCCATCTCGCACATAAAGATGCTCTTCTTCTATTGTTTCGAGTGGTGATTTTGTAAGAAGTATTCTCCTTATCTCTGGAGGAATATTCGGTGTAGACGCAATAATGTCGTGTAATATACTTTTCGCTCGATTATATTTATCTACTGTTTGAATTTCACGTTTCTTTCAAAGTGGGAGATAATACCACAGTTGTGATCGGTTCGCCTCTTTCGATTCTGTCATAAATTTGATTGGCTAGATCAGTTGTTATGTAGTCAAAGATACTACGCAGCCTGTTTATGATAGGTTTGTCGTTATTTCGCACGTACTGATCGATGTATGGTATCGCTTCGAGTGCTGCTTTTGTAAGAAGTGTTCGCCTAATCTCAGGAGATATATTTGGTGTAGATACAATAATGTTGTGTAACATGTTTCTTGCAAGATCGAATTCACGTAGTATATGAATTTCGTCTTCCATTCCAGTGGGCGTTTTGATTTCAATGTCCACAAATGGAATCGGTTTTAAAACGTTAATTGTATCATTAATTTGGTTGATACGTGTTGTATTTGCCAGCATGTGAAGGATACGTCGCAGCCTTCTTATGGCAGGATTGTCTTCATCTCGCACATAAAGATGCGCTTCTTCTATTGTTTCGAGTGGTGATTTTGTAAGAAGTGTTCGCCTGATCTCAGGAGATATATTTGGTGTGGATAGAATAACGTTGTGTAACATGTTTCTTGCAAGATCGAATTCACGTAGTATATGAATTTCGTCTTCCTTTCCAGTGGGCGTTGTGATTTCAAAGTCCACAAATGGATTCTGTTTTATAATTTTAATGTTAATTGAATGATTAATTTGGTTGATACGTGTTGTATTTGCCAGCATGTGAAGGATACGTTGCAGCTTTCTTATGACAGGTTTGTCTTCATCTCGCACATAAAGTTGCGCTTCTTCTATTGTTTGGAGTGGAGATTTTGTAAGAAGTGTACGCCTTATCTTGGCAGGAATATTTGGTGTAGACGCAATAATGTCGTGTAATATACTTTTCGCTCGATTATATTTATCTACCGTTTGAATTTCCTCTTCCTTTCCAGTAGGTGATAATACCACAGTTGGGATCGGTTCGCCTCCTTCGATTCTGTGATAAATTTGCTTCATGGCTGGATTAGTTTCTATGTAGTCAAAGATACTCCGCAGCCTGTTTATGATAGGTTTGTCCGCATTTCGCACGTACTGATCGATGTATGGTATCGCTTCCAATGGTGATTTTGTAATAAGTGTTCGCCTGATCTCTGGGGATATATTTGGTGTAGATACAATAATGTTGTGTAACATGTTTATTGCAAGATCGAATTCACGTAGTATATGAATATCGGCTTCCTTTCCAGTGGGCGTTGTGATTTCAATGTCCACAGATGGAATCGGTTTTAAAACGTTAATTGTATAATTCATTTGGTTGATACGTGTTGTATTTGACCGCGTGTGAAGGATACGTCGCAGCCTTCTTATGACAGGTTTGTCTTCATCTCTCACATACAGATGCGCTTCTTCAATTGTTTTGAGTGGAGATTTTGTAAAAAGTGTTCGCCTTATCTTGACAGGAATATTTGGTGTAGACGCAATAATGTCGTGTAATATACAATTCCCTCGATTATATTTATCTACCATTTGAATTCCATCTTCCTTTCCAGTGGGTGTTAATACCACAGTTGTTATCGGTTCGCTTCTGTCGATTCTGTCATAAATTTGCTTCATGGCTGGATCATTTGCTATGTAGTCAAAGATACTCCGCAGCCTGTTTATGTTAGGTTTGTCTTCATTTGGCACGTACTGATCGATGTATGGTATCGCTTCAAATGGTAATTTTGTAAGAAGTGTTCGCCTGATCTCAGGGGATATATTTGGTGTGGATACAATAATGATGTGTAACATGTTTCTTGCAAGATCGAATTCACGTAGTATATGAATATCGTCTTCCTTTCCAGTGGGCGTTTTGATTTCAATGTCTACAAATGGATTCGGTTTTATAAGGTTAATTGTACGAGTAATTTGGCTGATACGTGTTGTATTTGCCAGCATGTGAAGGATACGTCGCAGCATTCTTATAACAGGTATGTCTTCATCTCGCATATAAAGTTGCGCCTTTTCCATTGTTTCGAGTGGAGATTTTGTAAGACGTGTACGCCCTATCTCGGCAGGATTATTTGGTGTAGACGCAATAATGTCGTGTAATATACTTTTCGCTCGATTATATTTATCTAACGTTTGAATTTCCTCTTCCTTTCCAGTAGGTGATAATACCACAGTTGGGATCGGTTCGCCTCCTTCGATTCTGTCATAAATTTGCTTCATGGCTGGATTAGTTTCTATGTAGTCAAAGATACTCCGCAGCCTGTTTATGATAGGTTTGTCTTCATTTGGCACGTACTGATCGATGTATGGTATCGCTTCCAATGGTGATTTTGTAGTATGTGTTCGCCTGATCTCTGGGGAAATATTTGGTGTAGATACAATAATGTTGTGTAACATGTTTCTTGCAAGATCGTATTCACGTAGTATATGAATATCGTCTTCCTTTCCAGTGGGCGTTTTGATTTCAATGTCTACAAATGGATTCGCTTTTATAAGGTTAATTGTACGAGTAATTTGGCTGATACGTGTTGTATTTTCCAGCATCTGAAGGATACGTCGCAGCATTCTTATAACAGGTTTGTCTTCATCTCGCACATAAAGTTGCGCTTTTTCTATTGTTTCGATTGGAGATTTTGTAAGAAGTGTACGCCTTATCTTGGCAGGAATATTTGGTGTAAACGCAATAATGTCGTGTAATATACTTTTCGCTCGATTATATTTATCTACTGTTTGAATTTCACGTTTCTTTCCATTGGGTGTTAATACCACAGTTGTGATCGGTTCGCCTCCTTCGATTCTGTCATAAATTTGCTTCATCGCTCAATCAGTTGCTATGTAGTCATAGATACTCCGCAGCCTGTTTATGATAGGTTTGTCTTCATTTCGCACGTACTGATCGATGTATGGTATCACTTCGAATGGTGATTTTGTAAGAAGTGTTCGCCTGATCTCTGGGGATATATATGGTGTAGCTACAATAATGTTGTGTAACATGTTTCTTGCAAGATCGAATTCACGTAGCATAGGAATTTCGTCTTCCTGTCCAGTAGGCGTTTTGATTTCAATGTCCAAAAATGGATTCGGTTTTATAAGCTTAATTGTATGATTAATTTGGTTGATACTTGTTTTACGTGGCAGCATGTGAAGGATACGTCGCAGCCTGCTTATGACAGGTTTTTCTTCATCCCGCACATGAAATTGCGCTTTTTCTATTGTTTCGAGTGGTGACTGTGTAAGAAGTGTTCGCCTTATCTCGGCAGAAATATTCGGTGTAGACGCAGTAATGTCGTGTAATATACTTTTCGCTCGATTATATTTATCTACCGTTTGAATTGCATCTTCCTTTCCAGTGGGTGTTAATACCACAGTTGGGATCGTTTCGCCTCCTTCGATTCTCTCATAAATTTGCTTCATGGCTGGATTAGTTTCTATGTAGTCAAAGATACTCCGCAGCCTGTTTATGATAGGATAGGTTTGTCTTCATTTGGCACGTACTGATCGATGTATTGTATCGCTTCGAATGGTGATTTTGTAAGAAGTGTTCGCCTGATCTCTGGGGATATATTTGGTGTAGATACAATAATTTTGTGTAACATGTTTCTTGCAAGATCGAATTCACGTAGTATATGAATTTTGTCTTTCTTTCCTGAGGGCATTGTGATTTCAATGTCTACAGATGGAATCTGTTTTAAAACTTTAATTGTTTGATTAATTTGTTTGATAATTTTTGTACTCGCCAGCATGTGAAGGATACGTCGCAGCCTCCTTATGACAGGATTGTCTTCATCCCGCACATAAAGATGCGTTACTTCTATTGTTTCGAGTGGTGACTTTGTAAGAAGTGTTCGCCTTATCTCGGCAGGAATATTCGACGTACACCCAATAATGTCGTGTAATATAATTTTCGCTCTATTATATTGATCTACTGTTTGAATTTCATCTTTCTTTCCAGTGGGTGTTAATGCCACAGCTGGGATCGGTTCACCTCCTTCGATTCTGTCATAAATTTGCTACATGTCTGGATCAGTTGCTATATAGTCAAAGATACGCCACAGCCTGTTTATGATAGGTTTGTCTTCATTTGGCACATACTGATCGATGTATGGTATAGCTTCGTATGGTGATTTTGTAAGAAGTGTTCGCCTGATCTCAGGAGATATATTTGGTGCAGATACAATAATGTTGTGTAACATGTTTCTTGCAAGATCGAATTCACGTAGTATATGAATTACGTCTTCCTTTCCAGTGGGAGTTGTGATTTCAATGTCCACAGATGAATTCGGTTTTAAAACGTTAATTGTACGAGTAATTTGGTTGATACGTGTTGTATTTGCCAGCATGTGAAGGATACGTCGCAGCCATATTATAATAGGTTTGTCTTCATCTGGCACATAAAGTAGCGCTTCTTCTATTGTTTCGAGTGGAGATTTTCTAAGAAGTGTTCGCCTTATCTCGGCATGAATATTTGGTGTAGACGCAATAATGTCGTGTATTATACTTTTCCCTCGATTATATTTATCTACCATTTGAATTTCATCTTCCTTTCCAGTGGGTGATAATACCACAGTTGTGATCGGTTCGCCTCCTTGGATTCTGTCATAAATTTGTTTCATCGCTGGATCAGTTTCTATGTATTCAAAGATACTCCGCAGCCTGTTTATGATAGGTTTGTCTTCATTTGGCACGTACTGATCGATGTATGGTATCGCTTCGAATAGTGATTTTGTAAGAAATTTTCGCCTGATCTCAGGGGATATATTTTGTGTAGATACTATAACGTTGTGTAACATGTTTCTTGCAAGATCGAATTCACATAGTATGATTTTCGACATCCTTTCCAGTGGGCGTTGTGACTTCAATGTCCACAGATGGAATCGGTTTTATAACGTTGATTGTATGATTAATTTGGTTGATACGTGTTGTATTTGCCAGCACGTGAAGGATACGTCGCAGCCTTCTTATGACAGGTTTGTCTTCATATCTCACCTACAGATGCGCTTCTTCAATTGTTTTGAGTGGAGATTTTGTAAGAAGTGTACGCCTAATCTTGGCAGGAATATTCGGTGTAGACGCAATAATGTCGTGTAATACACCTTTCGCTCGATTATATTTCTCTAACGTTTGAATTTCATCTTCCTTTCCAGTGGGTGATAATACCACAGTTGGGATCGGTTCGCCTCCTTCGATTCTGTCATAAATTTGCTTCATGGCTGGATCAGTTGCAATGTAGTCAAAGATACCCCGCAGCCTGTTTATGATAGGTTTGTCTTCATTTGGCACATACTGATCGATGTATGGTATAGCTTCGAATGGTGATTTTGTTATAAGTGTTCGCCTGATGTCAGGAGATATATTTGGTGCAGATACAATAATGTTGTGTAACATGTTTCTTGCAAGATCGAATTCACGTAGTATATGAATTACGTCTTCCTTTCCAGTGGGCGTTGTGATTTCAATGTCCACAGATGGAATCGGTTTTAAAACTTTAATTGTTTGATTAATTTGGTTGATAAGTTCTGTACTTGCCAGCATGTGAAAGATACGTCGCAGCCTGCTTATGATAGTTATGTGTTCATTTCGCACATACTGATAGATGTATGGTATCCCTTCGATTGGTGATTTTGTAAGAAGTGTTCGCCTGATGTCAGGGGATATGTTTGGTGTAGATACAATAATGTTGTGTAACATGTTTCTTGCAAGATGGAATTTACCTAGTACGTGAATTTCGTCTTCCTCTCCAGTTTGCATTGTGATTTCAATGTCCACAGATGTAATCGGTTTTAAACGTTAATTTTGTATTATTAATATGGTTGATACGTGTTGTATTTGCCAGCATGTGAAGGATACGTTGCAGCTTTCTTATGACAGGTTTGTCTTCATCTCGCACATAAAGTTGCGCTTCTTCTATTGTTTGGAGTGGAGATTTTGTAAGAAGTGTACGCCTTATCTTGGCAGGAATATTTGGTGTAGACGCAATAATGTCGTGTAATATACTTTTCGCTCGATTATATTTATCTACCGTTTGAATTTCCTCTTCCTTTCCAGTAGGTGATAATACCACAGTTGGGATCGGTTCGCCTCCTTCGATTCTGTGATAAATTTGCTTCATGGCTGGATTAGTTTCTATGTAGTCAAAGATACTCCGCAGCCTGTTTGTGATAGGTTTGTCCGCATTTCGCACGTACTGATCGATGTATGGTATCGCTTCCAATGGTGATTTTGTAATAAGTGTTCGCCTGATCTCTGGGGATATATTTGGTGTAGATACAATAATGTTGTGTAACATGTTTATTGCAAGATCGAATTCACGTAGTATATGAATATCGGCTTCCTTTCCAGTGGGCGTTGTGATTTCAATGTCCACAGATGGAATCGGTTTTAAAACGTTAATTGTATAATTCATTTGGTTGATACGTGTTGTATTTGACCGCGTGTGAAGGATACGTCGCAGCCTTCTTATAACAGGTATGTCTTCATCTCGCATATAAAGTTGCGCCTCTTCCATTGTTTCGAGTGGAGATTTTGTAAGAAGTGTACGCCCTATCTCGGCAGGATTATTTGGTGTAGACGCAATAATGTCGTGTAATATACTTTTCCCTCCATTATATTTATCTACCATTTGAATTTCATCTTCCTTTCCAGTAGGTGATAATACCACAGTTGGGATCGGTTCGCCTCCTTCGATTCTGTCATAAATTTGCTTCATGGCTGGATTAGTTTCTATGTAGTCAAAGATACTCCGCAGCCTGTTTATGATAGGTTTGTCTTCATTTGGCACGTACTGATCGATGTATGGTATCGCTTCCAATGGTGATTTTGTAAGATGTGTTCGCCTGATCTCTGGGGATATATTTGGTGTAGATACAATAATGTTGTGTAACATGTTTCTTGCAAGATCGTATTCACGTAGTATATGAATATCGTCTTCCTTTCCAGTGGGCGTTTTGATTTCAATGTCTACAAATGGATTCGCTTTTATAAGGTTAATTGTACGAGTAATTTGGCTGATACGTGTTGTATTTTCCAGCATCTGAAGGATACGTCGCAGCATTCTTATAACAGGTTTGTCTTCATCTCGCACATAAAGTTGCGCTTTTTCTATTGTTTCGATTGGAGATTTTGTAAGAAGTGTACGCCTTATCTTGGCAGGAATATTTGGTGCAGACGCAATAATGTCGTGTAATATACTTTTCGCTCGATTATATTTATCTACCGTTTGAGTTTCCTCTTCCTTTCCAGTAGGTGAGAATACCACAGTTGGGATCGGTTCGCCTCCTTCGATTCTGTCATAGATTTGCTTCATGGCTGGATTAGTTTCTATGTAACCAAAGATACTCCGCAGCCTGTTTATTATAAGTTTGTCCGCGTCTCGCACGTACTGATCGACGTATGGTATCGCTTCCAAAGGTGATTCTGTAATAAGTGTTCGCCTGATCTCTGGGGATATATTTGGTGTAGATACAATAATGTTGTGTAACATGTTTCTTGCAAGATCGAATTCACGTAGTATATGAATATCGTCTTCCTTTCCAGTGGGCGTTGTGAATTCAATGTCCACAGATGGAATCGGTTTCAAAACGTTAATTGTACAAGTAATTTGGTTGATACGAATTGTATTTGCCAGCATGTGAAGGATACGTCGCAGCCTTCTTATAACAGGTTTGTCTTCATCTCACACATAAAGTTGCGCTTCTTCTATTGTTTCGAGTGGAGATTTTGTAAGAAGTGTTCGCCTTATCTCGGCAGGAATATTTGGTGTAAACGCAATAATGTCATGTAATATACTTCTCCCTCGATTATATTTATCTACCATTTGAATTTCATCTTCCTTTCCAGTGGTGAATACAACAGTTGTGATCGGTTCGCCACTTTCGATTCTGTCATAAATTTGCTTCATGGCTGGATTAGTTGCTATGTAGTGAAAGATACGTCGCAACCTGTTTATGATAGTTATGTGTTCATTTCGCACATACTGATAGATGTATGGTATCGCTTCGATTGGTGATTTTGTAAGAAGTGTTCGCCTGATGTCAGGGGATATGTTTGGTGTAGATACAATAATGTTGTGTAACATGTTTCTTGCAAGTTCGAATTCAGGTATTATATGAATTTCGTCTTTCTTTCCAGGGGGCGTTTTGATTTCAATGTCCACAAATGGATTCGGTTTTATAAGATTAATTGTATGATTAATTTGGTTGATACGTGTTGTATTTGCCAGCATGTGAAGGATACGTCGCAACATGCTTATGACAGGTTTGTCTTCATCCCGCACATAAAGATGCGCTACTTCTATTGTTTCGAGTGGTGACTTTGTAAGAAGTGTTCGCCTTATTTCGGAAGGAATATTCGTCGTAGACGCAATAAAGTCGTGTAATAAAATTTTCCCTCTATTATATTTATCTACTGTTTGTATTTCATCTTTTTTTCCAGTGGGTGTTAATACCGCAGGTAGGATCGGTTCGCCTCCTTCGATTCTGTCATAAATTTGCTTCATGTCTGGATCAGCTCCTATGTAGTCAAAGATACGCCGTAGGCTG
Organism: Magicicada septendecula; assembly: GCA_034769895.1. NCBI lineage: Eukaryota > Metazoa > Arthropoda > Insecta > Hemiptera > Cicadidae > Magicicada > Magicicada septendecula. The sequence goes on along the minus strand of CM068368.1, from coordinate 315,845,380 downwards.
TTTATGATAGGTTTGTCTTCATTTGGCACATACTGATCGATGTATGGTATCGCTCCGAATGGTGATTTTGTAAGAAGTGTTCGCCTGCTCTCAGGGGATATATTTGGTGTAGATACAATAATGTTGTGTAACATGTTTCTTGCAAGATGGAATTCACCTAGTATGTGAATTTCGTCTTCCTCTCCAGTTTGCGTTATGATTTCAATGTCCACAGATGTAATCGGTTTTAAAACGTTAATTTTCTATTATTAATTTGGTTGATACGTGTTGTATTTGCCCGCGTGTGAAGGATACGTCGCAGCATTCTTGTAACTGGATTGTCTTCATCTCGCATATAAAGTTGCGCTTCTTCTATTGTTTTGAGTGGAGATTTTGTAAGAAGTGTACGCCTTATCTCGGCAGGAATATTTGGTGTAGACGCAATAATGTCGTGTAATATACTTTTCGCTCGATTATATTTATCTAACGTTTGAATTTCCTCTTCCTTTCCAGTAGGTGATAATACCACAGTTGTGATCGGTTCGCCTCCTTCGATTCTGTCATAAATTTGCTTCGTGGCTGGATTAGTTTCTATGTAGTCAAAGATACTCCGCAGCCTGTTTATGATAGGTTTGTCTTCATTTGGCACGTACTGATCGATGTATGGTATCGCTTCCAATGGTGATTTTGTAATAAGTGTTCGCCTGATCTCTGGGGATATATTTGGTGTCGATACAATAATGTTATGTAACATGTTTCTTGCAAGATCGAATTCACGTAGTATATAAATATCGTCTTCCTTTCCAGTGGGCGTTTTGATTTCAATGTCTACAAATGGATACGGTTTTATAAGGTTAATTGTACGAGTAATTTGGCTGATACGTGTTGTATTTGCCAGCATGTGAAGGATACGTCGCAGCATTCTTATAACAGGTTTGTCTTCATCTCCCACATAAAGTTGCGCTTCTTCTATTGTTTCGAGTGGAGATTTTGTAAGAAGTGTACCCCTTATCTTGGCAGGAATATTTGGTTTAGACGAAATAATGTCGCGTAATATACTTTTCGCTCGATTATATTTTTATCTACCGTTTGAATTTCCTCTTCCTTTCCAGTAGGTGATAATACCACAGTTGGGATCGGTTCGCCTCCTTCGATTCTGTCATAAATTTGCTTCATGGCTGGATTAGTTTCTATGTAGTCAAAGATACTCCGCAGCCTGTTTATGATAGGTTTGTCCGCATTTCGCACGTACTGATCGATGTATGGTATCGCTTCCAATGGTGATTTTGTAATAAGTGTTCGCCTGATCTCTGGGGATATGTTTGGTGTAGATACATTAATGTTGTGTAACATGTTTATTGCAAGATAGAATTCACGTAGTATATGAATATCGGCTTCCTTTCCAGTGGGCGTTGTGATTTCAATGTCCACAGATGGAATCGGTTTTAAAACGTTAATTGTATAATTCATTTGGTTGATACGTGTTGTATTTGACCGCGTGTGAAGTATACGTCGCAGCCTTCTTATGACAGGTTTGTCTTCATCTCCCACATACAGATGCGCTTCTTCAATTGTTTTGAGTGGAGATTTTGTAAAAAGTGTACGTCTTATCTTGACAGGAATTTTTGGTATAGACGCAATAATGTCGTGTAATATACTTTTCGCTCGATTATATTTATCTACCATTTGAATTTCATCTTCCTTTCCATTGGGTGTTAATATCACATTTGTGATCGGTTCGCCTCCGTCGATTCTGTCATAAATTTGCTTCATCGCTGGATCAGTTGTTATGTAGTCAAAGATACTCCGCAGCCTGTTTATGATAGGTTTGTTTTCATTTGGCACGTACCGATTGATGTATTGTATCGCTTCGAATGGTGATTTTGTAAGAAGTGTTCGCCTGATCTCAGGGGATAAATTTGGTGTAGATACAATAATGTTGTGTAACATGTTTCTTGCAAGATTGAATTCACGTAGTATATGAATTTCGTCTTTCTTTCCAGAGGGCGTTGTGATTTCAATGGCCACTGATGGAATCGGTTTTAAAACTTTAATTGTTTGATTAATTTGATTGATCAGTTCTGTACTTGCCAGCATGTGAAAGATTCGTCGCAGCCTGCTTATGACAGGTTTGTCCTCATCCCGCACATAAAGATGCGCTACTTCTATTGTGTCGAGTGGTGACTTCGTAAGAAGTGTTCGCCTTATCTCGGCAGGAATATTCGGTGTAGACGCAATAATGTCGTGTAATATACTTTTCCCTCGATTATATTTATCTACCATTTGAATTTCATCTTCCTTTCCATTGGGTGTTAATATCACATTTGTGATCGGTTCGCCTCCTTCGATTCTGACGTAAATTTGCTTCATGGCTGGATTAGTTGCTATGTAGTGAAAGATACGTCGCAACCTGTTTATGATAGTTATGTGTTCATTTCGCACATACTGATAGATGTATGGTATCGCTTCGATTGGTGATTTTGTAAGAAGTGTTCGCCTGATGTCAGGGGATATCTTTGGTGTAGATACAATAATGTTGTGTAACATGTTTCTTTGCTAGATCGAATTCAGGTATTATATGAATTTCGTCTTTCTTTCCAGGGGGCGTTTTGATTTCAATGTCCACAAATGGATTCGGTTTTATAAGGTTAATTGTATGATTAATTTGGTAGATACGTGTTGTATTTGCCAGCATGTGAAGGATACGTCGCAACATGCTTATGACAGGTTTGTCTTCATCCCGCACATAAAGATGCGCTACTTCTATTGTTTCGAGTGGTGACTTTGTAAGAAGTGTTCGCCTTATTTCGGAAGGAATATTCGGCGTAGACGCAATAAAGTCGTGTAATAAAATTTTCGCTCTATTATATTTATCTACTGTTTGTATTTCATCTTTTTTTCCAGTGGGTGTTAATACCACAGGTAGGATCGGTTCGCCTCCTTCGATTCTGCCATAAATTTGCTTCATGTCTGGATGAGCTGCTATGTAGTCAAAGATACGCCGTAGGCTGTTTATGATAGGTTTGTCTTCATTTGGCACATACTGATCGATGTATGGTATCGCTCCGAATGGTGATTTTGTAAGAAGTGTTCGCCTGCTCTCAGGGGATATATTTGGTATAGATACAATAATGTTGTGTACCATGTTTCTTGCAAGATGGAATTCACCTAGTATGTGAATTTCGTCTTCCTCTCCAGTTTGCGTTATGATTTCAATGTCCACAGATGTAATCGGTTTTAAAACGTTAATTGTATGATTAATTTGGTTGATACGTGTTGTATTTGCCCGCGTGTGAAGGATACGTCGCAGCATTCTTATAACAGGATTGTCTTCATCTCGCATATAAAGTTGCGCTTCTTCTATTGTTTGGAGTGGAGATTTTGTAAGAAGTGTACGCCTTATCTCGGCAGGAATATTTGGCGTAGACGCAATAATGTCGTGTAATATACTTTACGCTCGATTATATTTATCTACCGTTTGAATTTCCTCTTCCTTTCCAGTAGGTGATAATACCACAGTTGTGATCGGTTCGCCTCCTTCGATTCTGTCATAAATTTGCTTCATGGCTGTATTAGTTTCTATGTAGTCAAAGATACTCCGCAGCCTGTTTATGATAGGTTTGTCTTCATTTGGCACGTACTGATCGATGTATGGTATCGCTTCCAATGGTGATTTTGTAATAAGTGTTCGCCTGATCTCTGGGGATATATTTGGTGTAGATATAATAATGTTATGTAACATGTTTCTTGCAAGATCGTATTCACGTAGTATATGAATATCGTCTTCCTTTCCAGTGGGCGTAGTGATTTCAATGTCTACAAATGGATTCGGTTTTATAAGGTTAATTGTACGAGTAATTTGGCTGATACGTGTTGTATTTGCCAGCATGTGAAGGATACGTCGCAGCATTCTTATAACAGGTTTGTCTTCATCTCCCACATAAAGTTGCGCTTCTTCTATTGTTTCGAGTGGAGATTTTGTAAGAAGTGTACGCCTTATCTTGGCACATATGGATTCGGTTTTATATGGTTAATTGTATGATTAATTTGGTTGATACGTGTTGTACTTGCCAGCATGTGAAGGATACGTCGCAGCCTGCTTATGACAGGTTTGTCTTCATCCCGCACATAAAGATGCGCTTCTTCAATTGTTTTGAGTGGAGGTTTTGTAAGAAGTGTTCGCCTTATCTCGGCAGGAATATTCGGTGTAGACGCAATAATGTCGTGTAATATACTTTTCGCTCGATTATATTTATCCACCGTTTGTATTTCATCTTTCTTTCCAGTGGGTGTTAATACCACACTTGTGATCGGTTCGCCTCCTTCGATTCTGTCATAAATTTGCTTCATCGCTGGATCAGTTGCTATGTAGTCAAAGATACTCCGCAGCCTATTTATGATAGGTTTGTCTTCATTTGGCACGTACTGATCGATGTATGGAATCGCTCCTAATGGTGATTTTGTAAGAAGTGGTCGCCTGATCTCAGGGGATATATTTGGTGTAGATACAATAATGTTGTGTAACATGTTTCTTGCAAGATCGAATTCACGTAGTATAGGAATTTCGTCTTCCTTTCCAGTGGGCGTTGTGATTTCAATGTCCAGAGATGGAATCGGTTTTAAAACTTTAATTGTACGAGTAATTTGGTTGATAAGTTTTGTACTTGCCAGCATGTGAAGGATACGTCGCAGCCTGCTTATGACAGGTTTGTCTTCATCCCGCACATAAAGTTGCGCTACTTCTATTGTTTCGAGTGGTGACTTTGTAAGAAGTGTTCGCCTTATCTCGTCAGGAATAATCGGTGTAGACGCAGTAATGTTGTGTAATATACTTTTCGCTCGATTATATTTATCTACCATTTGAATTTCATCTTCCTTTCCAGTAGGTGATAATACCACAGTTGGGATCTGCTCCCCTCCTTTGATTCTCTCATAAATTTGCTTCATGGCTGAATTAGTTTCTGTGTAGTCAAAGATACTCCGCAGCCTGTTTATGATAGGTTTGTCTTCATTTGGCACGTACTGATAGATGTATGGTATCGCTTCGAATGGTGATTTTGTAAGAAGTGTTCGCCTGATCTCAGGAGTTATATTTGGTGCAGATACAATAATGTTGTGTAACATGTTTCTTGCAAGATCGATTTCACGTAGTATATGAATTACGTCTTCCTTTCCAATGGGCGTTGTGATTTCAATGTCCACAGATGGAATCGGTTTTAAAACGTTAATTGTACGAGTAATTTGGTTGATACGTGTCGTATTTGCCAGCATGTGAAGGATACGTCGCAGCCTTCTTATAACAGGTTTGTCTCCATCTCGCACATAAAGTTGCACTTCTTCTATTGTTTCGAGTGGAGATTTTGTAAGAAGTGTTCGTCTTATCTCGGCTGGAATATTTGGTGTAGACGCAATAATGTCGTGTAATATACTTTTCCCTCGATTATATTTATCTACCATTTGAATTTCATCTTCCTTTCCATTGGGTGTTAATACCACAGTTGTGATCGGTTCGCCTCCTTCGATTCTGTCATAAATTTTCTTCATAGCTGGATCAGTTGCTATGTAGTCAAAGATACTCCGCAGCCTGTTTATGATAGGTTTGTCTTCATTTGAAACGTACTGCTCGATGTATGGTATCGCTTCGAATGGTGATTTTGTAAGTAGTGTTCGCCTGATCTCAGGGGATATATTTGGTGTAGATACAATAATGTTGTGTAACATGTTTCTTGCAAGATCGAATTCACGTAGTATATGATTATCGTCTTCCTTTCCAGTGGGCGTTGTGATTTCAATGTCCACAGATGGAATCGGTTTTAAAACTTTAATTGTTTGATTAATTTGGTTGATAAGTTTTGTACTTGCCAGCATGTGAAGAATAAGTCGCAGCCTGCTTATGACAGGTTTGTCTTCATCCCGCACATAAAGTTGCGCTACTTCTATTGTTTCGAGTGGTGACTTTGTAAGAAGTGTTCGCCTTATCTCGGCAGGAATAATCGGTGTAGACGCAGTAATGTCGTGTAATATACTTTTCGCTCGATTACATTTATCTACCGTTTGAATTTCATCTTCCTTTCCAGTAGGTGATAATACCACAGTTGGGATCGGCTCGCCTCCTTTGATTCTCTCATAAATTTGCTTCATGGCTGGATTAGTTTCTGTGTAGTCAAAGATACTCCGCAGCCTGTTTATGATAGGTTTGTCTTCATTTGGCACGTACTGATAGATGTATGGTATCGCTTCGAATGGTGATTTTGTAAGAAGTGTTCGCCTGATCTCAGGAGTTATATTTGGTGCAGATACAATAATGTTGTGTAACATGTTTCTTGCAAGATCGAATTCACGTAGTATATGAATTACGTCTTCCTTTCCAGTGGGCTTTGTGATTTCAATGTCCACAGATGGAATCGGTTTTAAAACGTTAATTGTACGAGTAATTTGGTTGATACGTGTCGTATTTGCCAGCATGTGAAGGATACGTCGCAGCCTTCTTATAACAGGTTTGTCTTCATCTCGCACATAAAGTTGCACTTCTTCTATTGTTTCGAGTGGAGATTTTGTAAGAAGTGTTCGTCTTATCTCGGCTGGAATATTTGGTGTAGACGCAATAATGTCGTGTAATATACCTTTCGCTCGATTATATTTATCTACCGTTTGTATTTCATCTTTCTTTCCATTGGGTGATATTACCACAGTTGGGATCGGTTCGCCTCCTTCGATTCTGTCATAAATTTGCTTCATGGCTTGATCAGTTGCTATGTAGTCAAAGATACTCCGCAGCCTGTTTATGATAGGTTTGTCTTCATTTGGCACGTACTGATCGATGTATGGTATCGCTTCGAATGGTGATTTTGTAATAAGTGTTCGCCTGATCTCAGGAGATATATTTGGTGCAGATACAATAATGTTGTGTAACATGTTTCTTGCAAGATCGAATTCACGTAGTATATGAATTTCGTCTTCCTTTCCAGTGGGCGTTGTGATTTCAATATCCAGAGATGGAATCGGTTTTAAAACTTTAATTGTATGATTAATTTGGTTGATAAGTTTTGTACTTGCCAGAATGTGAAGGATACGTCGCAGCCTGCTTATGACAGGTTTGTCTTCATCCCGCATAAAAAGATGCGCTACTTCTATTGTTTCGAGTGGTGACTTTGTAAGAAGTGTTCGCTTCATCTCGGCAGGAATATTTGGTGTAGACGCAGTAATGTCGTGTAATATACTTTTCGCTCGATTATATTTATCTACCGTTTCAATTTCATCTTCCTTTCCAGTAGGTGATAATACCACAGTTGGGATCGGTTCGCCTCCTTCGATTCGGTCGTAAATTTGCTTCATGGCTGGATTAGTTGCTATATAGTGAAAGATACGTCGCAACCTGTTTATGATAGGTTTGTGTTCATTTCGTACATACTGATAGATGTATGGTATCGCTTCGAATGGTGATTTTGAAAGAAGTGTTCGCCTGATGTCAGGGGATATGTTTGGTGTAGATACAATAATGTTGTGCAACATGTTTCTTGCAAGATCGAATTCACGTAGTATATGAATATCGTCTTCCATTCCAGTGGGCGTTTTGATTTCAATGTCTACCAATGGATTCGGTTTTATAAGGTTAATTGTACGAGTAAATTGGCTGATACGTGTTGTATTTGCCAGCATGTGAAGGATACGTCGCACCCTTCTTATAACAGGTTTGTCTTCATCTCGCACATAAAGTTGCGCTTCTTCTATTGTTTCGAGTGGAGATTTTGTAAGAAGTGTACGCCTTATCTCGGCAGGAATATTTGGTGTAGACGCAATAATGTCGTGTAATACACTTTTCGCTCGATTATATTTATCTACCGTTTGAATTTCCTCTTCCTTTCCAGTAGGTGATAATACCACAGTTGGGATCGGTTCGCCTCCTTCGATTCTGTCATAAATTTGCTTCATGGCTGGATCAGGTGCTATGTAGTCAAAGATACCCCGCAGCCTGTTTATGATAGGTTTGTCTTCATTTGGCACGTACTGATCGATGTATGGTATCACTCCGAATGGTGATTTTGTAAGAAGTGTTCGCCTGATCTCAGGAGATATATTTGGTGCAGATACAATAATGTTGTGTAACATGTTTCTTGCAAGATCGAATTCACGTAGTATATGAATTTCGTCTTCCTTTCCAGTGGGCGTTGTGATTTCAATATCCACAGATGGAATTGGTTTTTAAAACGTTAATTGTACGAGTAATTTGGTTGATACGTGTCGTATTTGCCAGCATGTGAAGGATACGTCACAGCCTTCTTATATCAGGTTTGTTTTCATCTCGCACATAAAGTTGCACTTCTTCTATTGTTTCGAGTGGAGATTTTGTAAGAAGTGTTCGTCTTATCTCGGCTGGAATATTTGGTGTAGACGCAATAATGTCGTGTAATATACTTTTCCCTCGATTATATTTATCTACCATTTGAATTTCATCTTCCTTTCCATTGGGTGTTAATACCACAGTTGTGATCGGTTCGCCTCCTTCGATTCTGTCATAAATTTTCTTCATAGCTGGATCAGTTGCTATGTAGTCAAAGATACTCCGCAGCCTGTTTATGATAGGTTTGTCTTCATTTGAAACGTACTGCTCGATGTATGGTATCGCTTCGAATGGTGATTTTGTAAGTAGTGTTCGCCTGATCTCAGGGGATATATTTGGTGTAGATACAATAATGTTGTGTAACATGTTTCTTGCAAGATCCAATTCACGTAGTATATGATTATCGTCTTCCTTTCCAGTGGGCGTTGTGATTTCAATGTCCACAGATGGAATCGGTTTTAAAACTTTAATTGTTTGATTAATTTGGTTGATAAGTTTTGTACTTGCCAGCATGTGAAGAATAAGTCGCAGCCTGCTTATGACAGGTTTGTCTTCATCCCGCACATAAAGTTGCGCTACTTCTATTGTTTCGAGTGGTGACTTTGTAAGAAGTGTTCGCCTTATCTCGGCAGGAATAATCGGTGTAGACGCAGTAATGTCGTGTAATATACTTTTCGCTCGATTACATTTATCTACCGTTTGAATTTCATCTTCCTTTCCAGTAGGTGATAATACCACAGTTGGGATCGGCTCGCCTCCTTTGATTCTCTCATAAATTTGCTTCATGGCTGGATTAGTTTCTGTGTAGTCAAAGATACTCCGCAGCCTGTTTATGATAGGTTTGTCTTCATTTGGCACGTACTGATAGATGTATGGTATCGCTTCGAATGGTGATTTTGTAAGAAGTGTTCGCCTGATCTCAGGAGTTATATTTGGTGCAGATACAATAATGTTGTGTAACATGTTTCTTGCAAGATCGAATTCACGTAGTATATGAATTACGTCTTCCTTTCCAGTGGGCTTTGTGATTTCAATGTCCACAGATGGAATCGGTTTTAAAACGTTAATTGTACGAGTAATTTGGTTGATACGTGTCGTATTTGCCAGCATGTGAAGGATACGTCGCAGCCTTCTTATAACAGGTTTGTCTTCATCTCGCACATAAAGTTGCACTTCTTCTATTGTTTCGAGTGGAGATTTTGTAAGAAGTGTTCGTCTTATCTCGGCTGGAATATTTGGTGTAGACGCAATAATGTCGTGTAATATACCTTTCGCTCGATTATATTTATCTACCGTTTGTATTTCATCTTTCTTTCCATTGGGTGATATTACCACAGTTGGGATCGGTTCGCCTCCTTCGATTCTGTCATAAATTTGCTTCATGGCTTGATCAGTTGCTATGTAGTCAAAGATACTCCGCAGCCTGTTTATGATAGGTTTGTCTTCATTTGGCACGTACTGATCGATGTATGGTATCGCTTCGAATGGTGATTTTGTAATAAGTGTTCGCCTGATCTCAGGAGATATATTTGGTGCAGATACAATAATGTTGTGTAACATGTTTCTTGCAAGATCGAATTCACGTAGTATATGAATTTCGTCTTCCTTTCCAGTGGGCGTTGTGATTTCAATATCCAGAGATGGAATCGGTTTTAAAACTTTAATTGTATGATTAATTTGGTTGATAAGTTTTGTACTTGCCAGAATGTGAAGGATACGTCGCAGCCTGCTTATGACAGGTTTGTCTTCATCCCGCATAAAAAGATGCGCTACTTCTATTGTTTCGAGTGGTGACTTTGTAAGAAGTGTTCGCTTCATCTCGGCAGGAATATTTGGTGTAGACGCAGTAATGTCGTGTAATATACTTTTCGCTCGATTATATTTATCTACCGTTTCAATTTCATCTTCCTTTCCAGTAGGTGATAATACCACAGTTGGGATCGGTTCGCCTCCTTCGATTCGGTCGTAAATTTGCTTCATGGCTGGATTAGTTGCTATATAGTGAAAGATACGTCGCAACCTGTTTATGATAGGTTTGTGTTCATTTCGTACATACTGATAGATGTATGGTATCGCTTCGAATGGTGATTTTGAAAGAAGTGTTCGCCTGATGTCAGGGGATATGTTTGGTGTAGATACAATAATGTTGTGCAACATGTTTCTTGCAAGATCGAATTCACGTAGTATATGAATATCGTCTTCCATTCCAGTGGGCGTTTTGATTTCAATGTCTACCAATGGATTCGGTTTTATAAGGTTAATTGTACGAGTAAATTGGCTGATACGTGTTGTATTTGCCAGCATGTGAAGGATACGTCGCACCCTTCTTATAACAGGTTTGTCTTCATCTCGCACATAAAGTTGCGCTTCTTCTATTGTTTCGAGTGGAGATTTTGTAAGAAGTGTACGCCTTATCTCGGCAGGAATATTTGGTGTAGACGCAATAATGTCGTGTAATACACTTTTCGCTCGATTATATTTATCTACCGTTTGAATTTCCTCTTCCTTTCCAGTAGGTGATAATACCACAGTTGGGATCGGTTCGCCTCCTTCGATTCTGTCATAAATTTGCTTCATGGCTGGATCAGGTGCTATGTAGTCAAAGATACCCCGCAGCCTGTTTATGATAGGTTTGTCTTCATTTGGCACGTACTGATCGATGTATGGTATCACTCCGAATGGTGATTTTGTAAGAAGTGTTCGCCTGATCTCAGGAGATATATTTGGTGCAGATACAATAATGTTGTGTAACATGTTTCTTGCAAGATCGAATTCACGTAGTATATGAATTTCGTCTTCCTTTCCAGTGGGCGTTGTGATTTCAATATCCACAGATGGAATTGGTTTTTAAAACGTTAATTGTACGAGTAATTTGGTTGATACGTGTCGTATTTGCCAGCATGTGAAGGATACGTCACAGCCTTCTTATATCAGGTTTGTTTTCATCTCGCACATAAAGTTGCACTTCTTCTATTGTTTCGAGTGGAGATTTTGTAAGAAGTGTTCGTCTTATCTCGGCTGGAATATTTGGTGTAGACGCAATAATGTCGTGTAATATACTTTTCCCTCGATTATATTTATCTACCATTTGAATTTCATCTTCCTTTCCATTGGGTGTTAATACCACAGTTGTGATCGGTTCGCCTCCTTCGATTCTGTCATAAATTTTCTTCATAGCTGGATCAGTTGCTATGTAGTCAAAGATACTCCGCAGCCTGTTTATGATAGGTTTGTCTTCATTTGAAACGTACTGCTCGATGTATGGTATCGCTTCGAATGGTGATTTTGTAAGTAGTGTTCGCCTGATCTCAGGGGATATATTTGGTGTAGATACAATAATGTTGTGTAACATGTTTCTTGCAAGATCCAATTCACGTAGTATATGATTATCGTCTTCCTTTCCAGTGGGCGTTGTGATTTCAATGTCCACAGATGGAATCGGTTTTAAAACTTTAATTGTTTGATTAATTTGGTTGATAAGTTTTGTACTTGCCAGCATGTGAAGAATAAGTCGCAGCCTGCTTATGACAGGTTTGTCTTCATCCCGCACATAAAGTTGCGCTACTTCTATTGTTTCGAGTGGTGACTTTGTAAGAAGTGTTCGCCTTATCTCGGCAGGAATAATCGGTGTAGACGCAGTAATGTCGTGTAATATACTTTTCGCTCGATTACATTTATCTACCGTTTGAATTTCATCTTCCTTTCCAGTAGGTGATAATACCACAGTTGGGATCGGCTCGCCTCCTTTGATTCTCTCATAAATTTGCTTCATGGCTGGATTAGTTTCTGTGTAGTCAAAGATACTCCGCAGCCTGTTTATGATAGGTTTGTCTTCATTTGGCACGTACTGATAGATGTATGGTATCGCTTCGAATGGTGATTTTGTAAGAAGTGTTCGCCTGATCTCAGGAGTTATATTTGGTGCAGATACAATAATGTTGTGTAACATGTTTCTTGCAAGATCGAATTCACGTAGTATATGAATTACGTCTTCCTTTCCAGTGGGCTTTGTGATTTCAATGTCCACAGATGGAATCGGTTTTAAAACGTTAATTGTACGAGTAATTTGGTTGATACGTGTCGTATTTGCCAGCATGTGAAGGATACGTCGCAGCCTTCTTATAACAGGTTTGTCTTCATCTCGCACATAAAGTTGCACTTCTTCTATTGTTTCGAGTGGAGATTTTGTAAGAAGTGTTCGTCTTATCTCGGCTGGAATATTTGGTGTAGACGCAATAATGTCGTGTAATATACCTTTCGCTCGATTATATTTATCTACCGTTTGTATTTCATCTTTCTTTCCATTGGGTGATATTACCACAGTTGGGATCGGTTCGCCTCCTTCGATTCTGTCATAAATTTGCTTCATGGCTTGATCAGTTGCTATGTAGTCAAAGATACTCCGCAGCCTGTTTATGATAGGTTTGTCTTCATTTGGCACGTACTGATCGATGTATGGTATCGCTTCGAATGGTGATTTTGTAATAAGTGTTCGCCTGATCTCAGGAGATATATTTGGTGCAGATACAATAATGTTGTGTAACATGTTTCTTGCAAGATCGAATTCACGTAGTATATGAATTTCGTCTTCCTTTCCAGTGGGCGTTGTGATTTCAATATCCAGAGATGGAATCGGTTTTAAAACTTTAATTGTATGATTAATTTGGTTGATAAGTTTTGTACTTGCCAGAATGTGAAGGATACGTCGCAGCCTGCTTATGACAGGTTTGTCTTCATCCCGCATAAAAAGATGCGCTACTTCTATTGTTTCGAGTGGTGACTTTGTAAGAAGTGTTCGCTTCATCTCGGCAGGAATATTTGGTGTAGACGCAGTAATGTCGTGTAATATACTTTTCGCTCGATTATATTTATCTACCGTTTCAATTTCATCTTCCTTTCCAGTAGGTGATAATACCACAGTTGGGATCGGTTCGCCTCCTTCGATTCGGTCGTAAATTTGCTTCATGGCTGGATTAGTTGCTATATAGTGAAAGATACGTCGCAACCTGTTTATGATAGGTTTGTGTTCATTTCGTACATACTGATAGATGTATGGTATCGCTTCGAATGGTGATTTTGAAAGAAGTGTTCGCCTGATGTCAGGGGATATGTTTGGTGTAGATACAATAATGTTGTGCAACATGTTTCTTGCAAGATCGAATTCACGTAGTATATGAATATCGTCTTCCATTCCAGTGGGCGTTTTGATTTCAATGTCTACCAATGGATTCGGTTTTATAAGGTTAATTGTACGAGTAAATTGGCTGATACGTGTTGTATTTGCCAGCATGTGAAGGATACGTCGCACCCTTCTTATAACAGGTTTGTCTTCATCTCGCACATAAAGTTGCGCTTCTTCTATTGTTTCGAGTGGAGATTTTGTAAGAAGTGTACGCCTTATCTCGGCAGGAATATTTGGTGTAGACGCAATAATGTCGTGTAATACACTTTTCGCTCGATTATATTTATCTACCGTTTGAATTTCCTCTTCCTTTCCAGTAGGTGATAATACCACAGTTGGGATCGGTTCGCCTCCTTCGATTCTGTCATAAATTTGCTTCATGGCTGGATCAGGTGCTATGTAGTCAAAGATACCCCGCAGCCTGTTTATGATAGGTTTGTCTTCATTTGGCACGTACTGATCGATGTATGGTATCACTCCGAATGGTGATTTTGTAAGAAGTGTTCGCCTGATCTCAGGAGATATATTTGGTGCAGATACAATAATGTTGTGTAACATGTTTCTTGCAAGATCGAATTCACGTAGTATATGAATTTCGTCTTCCTTTCCAGTGGGCGTTGTGATTTCAATATCCACAGATGGAATTGGTTTTTAAAACGTTAATTGTACGAGTAATTTGGTTGATACGTGTCGTATTTGCCAGCATGTGAAGGATACGTCACAGCCTTCTTATATCAGGTTTGTTTTCATCTCGCACATAAAGTTGCACTTCTTCTATTGTTTCGAGTGGAGATTTTGTAAGAAGTGTTCGTCTTATCTCGGCTGGAATATTTGGTGTAGACGCAATAATGTCGTGTAATATACTTTTCCCTCGATTATATTTATCTACCATTTGAATTTCATCTTCCTTTCCATTGGGTGTTAATACCACAGTTGTGATCGGTTCGCCTCCTTCGATTCTGTCATAAATTTTCTTCATAGCTGGATCAGTTGCTATGTAGTCAAAGATACTCCGCAGCCTGTTTATGATAGGTTTGTCTTCATTTGAAACGTACTGCTCGATGTATGGTATCGCTTCGAATGGTGATTTTGTAAGTAGTGTTCGCCTGATCTCAGGGGATATATTTGGTGTAGATACAATAATGTTGTGTAACATGTTTCTTGCAAGATCCAATTCACGTAGTATATGATTATCGTCTTCCTTTCCAGTGGGCGTTGTGATTTCAATGTCCACAGATGGAATCGGTTTTAAAACTTTAATTGTTTGATTAATTTGGTTGATAAGTTTTGTACTTGCCAGCATGTGAAGAATAAGTCGCAGCCTGCTTATGACAGGTTTGTCTTCATCCCGCACATAAAGTTGCGCTACTTCTATTGTTTCGAGTGGTGACTTTGTAAGAAGTGTTCGCCTTATCTCGGCAGGAATAATCGGTGTAGACGCAGTAATGTCGTGTAATATACTTTTCGCTCGATTACATTTATCTACCGTTTGAATTTCATCTTCCTTTCCAGTAGGTGATAATACCACAGTTGGGATCGGCTCGCCTCCTTTGATTCTCTCATAAATTTGCTTCATGGCTGGATTAGTTTCTGTGTAGTCAAAGATACTCCGCAGCCTGTTTATGATAGGTTTGTCTTCATTTGGCACGTACTGATAGATGTATGGTATCGCTTCGAATGGTGATTTTGTAAGAAGTGTTCGCCTGATCTCAGGAGTTATATTTGGTGCAGATACAATAATGTTGTGTAACATGTTTCTTGCAAGATCGAATTCACGTAGTATATGAATTACGTCTTCCTTTCCAGTGGGCTTTGTGATTTCAATGTCCACAGATGGAATCGGTTTTAAAACGTTAATTGTACGAGTAATTTGGTTGATACGTGTCGTATTTGCCAGCATGTGAAGGATACGTCGCAGCCTTCTTATAACAGGTTTGTCTTCATCTCGCACATAAAGTTGCACTTCTTCTATTGTTTCGAGTGGAGATTTTGTAAGAAGTGTTCGTCTTATCTCGGCTGGAATATTTGGTGTAGACGCAATAATGTCGTGTAATATACCTTTCGCTCGATTATATTTATCTACCGTTTGTATTTCATCTTTCTTTCCATTGGGTGATATTACCACAGTTGGGATCGGTTCGCCTCCTTCGATTCTGTCATAAATTTGCTTCATGGCTTGATCAGTTGCTATGTAGTCAAAGATACTCCGCAGCCTGTTTATGATAGGTTTGTCTTCATTTGGCACGTACTGATCGATGTATGGTATCGCTTCGAATGGTGATTTTGTAATAAGTGTTCGCCTGATCTCAGGAGATATATTTGGTGCAGATACAATAATGTTGTGTAACATGTTTCTTGCAAGATCGAATTCACGTAGTATATGAATTTCGTCTTCCTTTCCAGTGGGCGTTGTGATTTCAATATCCAGAGATGGAATCGGTTTTAAAACTTTAATTGTATGATTAATTTGGTTGATAAGTTTTGTACTTGCCAGAATGTGAAGGATACGTCGCAGCCTGCTTATGACAGGTTTGTCTTCATCCCGCATAAAAAGATGCGCTACTTCTATTGTTTCGAGTGGTGACTTTGTAAGAAGTGTTCGCTTCATCTCGGCAGGAATATTTGTTGTAGACGCAGTAATGTCGTGTAATATACTTTTCGCTCGATTATATTTATCTACCGTTTCAATTTCATCTTCCTTTCCAGTAGGTGATAATACCACAGTTGGGATCGGTTCGCCTCCTTCGATTCGGTCGTAAATTTGCTTCATGGCTGGATTAGTTGCTATATAGTGAAAGATACGTCGCAACCTGTTTATGATAGGTTTGTGTTCATTTCGTACATACTGATAGATGTATGGTATCGCTTCGAATGGTGATTTTGAAAGAAGTGTTCGCCTGATGTCAGGGGATATGTTTGGTGTAGATACAATAATGTTGTGCAACATGTTTCTTGCAAGATCGAATTCACGTAGTATATGAATATCGTCTTCCATTCCAGTGGGCGTTTTGATTTCAATGTCTACCAATGGATTCGGTTTTATAAGGTTAATTGTACGAGTAAATTGGCTGATACGTGTTGTATTTGCCAGCATGTGAAGGATACGTCGCACCCTTCTTATAACAGGTTTGTCTTCATCTCGCACATAAAGTTGCGCTTCTTCTATTGTTTCGAGTGGAGATTTTGTAAGAAGTGTACGCCTTATCTCGGCAGGAATATTTGGTGTAGACGCAATAATGTCGTGTAATACACTTTTCGCTCGATTATATTTATCTACCGTTTGAATTTCCTCTTCCTTTCCAGTAGGTGATAATACCACAGTTGGGATCGGTTCGCCTCCTTCGATTCTGTCATAAATTTGCTTCATGGCTGGATCAGGTGCTATGTAGTCAAAGATACCCCGCAGCCTGTTTATGATAGGTTTGTCTTCATTTGGCACGTACTGATCGATGTATGGTATCACTCCGAATGGTGATTTTGTAAGAAGTGTTCGCCTGATCTCAGGAGATATATTTGGTGCAGATACAATAATGTTGTGTAACATGTTTCTTGCAAGATCGAATTCACGTAGTATATGAATTTCGTCTTCCTTTCCAGTGGGCGTTGTGATTTCAATATCCACAGATGGAATTGGTTTTTAAAACGTTAATTGTACGAGTAATTTGGTTGATACGTGTCGTATTTGCCAGCATGTGAAGGATACGTCACAGCCTTCTTATAACAGGTTTGTCTTCATCTCGCACATAAAGTTGCATTTCTTCTATTGTTTCGAGTGGAGATTTTGTAAGAAGTGTTCGTTTTATCTCGGCTGGAATATTTGGTGTAGACGCAATAATATCGTGTAATATACTTTTCCCTCGATTATATTTATCTACCATTTGAATTTCATCTTCCTTTCCATTGGGTGTTAATACCACAGTTGTGATCGGTTCGCCTCCTTCGATTCTGTCATAAATTTGCTTCATAGCTGGATCAGTTGCTATGTAGTCAAAGATACTCCGCAGCCTGTTTATGATACGTTTGTCTTCATTTGAAACGTACTGCTCGATGTATGGTATCGCTTCGAATGGTGATTTTGTAAGTAGTGTTCGCCTGATCTCAGGGGATATATTTGGTGTAGATACAACAATGTTGTGTAACATGTTTCTTGCAAGATCGAATTCACGTAGTATATGATTATCGTCTTCCTTTCCAGTGGGCGTTGTGATTTCAATGTCCACAGATGGAATCGGTTTTAAAACTTTAATTGTTTGATTAATTTGGTTGATAAGTTTTGTACTTGCCAGCATGTGAAGGATACGTCGCAGCCTGCTTATGACAGGTTTGTCTTCATCCCGCACATAAAGTTGCGCTACTTCTATTGTTTCGAGTGGTGACTTTGTAAGAAGTGTTCGCCTTATCTCGGCAGGAATAATCGGTGTAGACGCAGTAATGTCGTGTAATATACTTTTCGCTCGATTATATTTATCTACCGTTCGAATTTCATCTTCCTTTCCAGTAGGTGATAATACCACAGTTGGGATCGGCTCGCCTCCTTTGATTCTCTCATAAATTTGCTTCATGGCTGGATTAGTTTCTGTGTAGTCAAAGATACTCCGCAGCCTGTTTATGATAGGTTTGTCTTCATTTGGCACGTACTGATAGATGTATGGTATCGCTTCGAATGGTGATTTTGTAAGAAGCGTTCGCCTGATCTCAGGAGATATATTTGCTGCAGATACAATAATGTTGTGTAACATGTTTCTTGCAAGATCGAATCCACGTAGTATATGAATTACGTCTTCCTTTCCAGTGGGCTTTGTGATTTCAATGTCCGCAGATGGAATCGGTTTTAAAACGTTAATTGTACGAGTAATTTGGTTGATACGTGTTGTATTTCCCAGCATGTGAAGGATACGTCGCAGCCTTCTTATAACAGGTTTGTCTTCATCTCGCACATAAAGTTGCACTTCTTCTATTGTTTCGAGTGGAGATTTTGTAAGAAGTGTTCGTTTTATCTCGGCTGGAATATTTGGTGTAGACGCAATAATGTCGTGTAATATACTTTTCCCTCGATTATATTTATCTACCATTTGAATTTCACCTTCCTTTCCATTGGGTGTTAATACCACAGTTGTGATCGGTTCGCCTCCTTCGATTCTGTCATAAATTTGCTTCATAGCTGGATCAGTTGCTATGTAGTCAAAGATACTCCGCAGCCTGTTTATGATAGGTTTGTCTTCATTTGAAACGTACAGCTCGATGTATGGTATCGCTTCGAATGGTGATTTTGTAAGTAGTGTTCGCCTGATCTCAGGGGATATATTTGGTGTAGATACAATAATGTTGTGTAACATGTTTCTTGCAAGATCGAATTCACGTAGTATATGATTATCGTCTTCCATTCCAGTGGGCGTTTTGATTTCAATGTCTACCAATGGATTCGGTTTTATAAGGTTAATTGTACGAGTAAATTGGCTGATACGTGTTGTATTTGCCAGCATGTGAAGGATACGTCGCAGCCTGCTTATGACAGGTTTGTCTTCATCCCGCATATAAAATTGCGCTACTTCTATTGTTTCGAGTGGTGACTTTGTAAGAAGTGTTCGCCTTATCTCGGCAGGAATAATCGGTGTAGACGCAGTAATGTCGTGTAATATACTTTTCGCTCGATTATATTTATCTACCGTTTGAATTTCATCTTCCTTTCCAGTAGGTGATAATATCACAGTTGGGATCGGCTCGCCTCCTTTGATTCTCTCATAAAATTGCTTCATGGCTGGATTAGTTTCTGTGTAGTCAAAGATACTCCGCAGCCTGTTTATGATAGGTTTGTCTTCATTTGGCACGTACTGATAGACGTATGGTATCGCTTCGAATGGTGATTTTGTAAGAAGTGTTCGCCTGATCTCAGGAGATATATTTGGTGCAGATACAATAATGTTGTGTAACATGTTTCTTGCAAGATCGAATCCACGTAGTATATGAATTACGTCTTCCTTTCCAGTGGGCTTTGTGATTTCAATGTCCACAGATGGAATTGGTTTTAAAACGTTAATTGTACGAGTAATTTGGTTGATACTGTTGTATTTCCCAGCATGTGAAGGATACGTCGCAGCCTTCTCATAACAGGTTTGTCTTCATCTCGCACATAAATTTGCACTTCTTCTATTGTTTCGAGTGGAGATTTTGTAAGAAGTGTTCGTTTTATCTCGGCTGGAATATATGGTGTAGACGCAATAATGTCGTGTAATATACCTTTCGCTCGATTATATTTATCTACCGTTTGTATTTCATCTTTCTTTCCATTGGGTGATAATACCACAGTTGGGATCGGTTCGCCTCCTTCGATTCTGTCATAAATTTGCTTCATGGCTTGATCAGTTGCTATGTAGTCAAAGATACTCCGCAGCCTGTTTATGATAGGTTTGTCTTCATTTGGCACGTACTGATCGATGTATGGTATCGCTTCGAATGGTGATTTTGTAATAAGTGTTCGCCTGATCTCAGGGGATATATTTGGTGTAGATACAATAATGTTGTGTAACATGTTTCTTGCAAGATCGAATTCACGTAGCATATGATTATCGTCTTCCTTTCCAGTGGGCGTTGTGATTTCAATGTCCACAGATGGAATCGGTTTTAAAACTTTAATTGTTTGATTAATTTGGTTGATAAGTTTTGTACTTGCCAGCATGTGAAGGATACGTCGCAGCCTGC
Organism: Magicicada septendecula; assembly: GCA_034769895.1. Lineage (NCBI taxonomy): Eukaryota > Metazoa > Arthropoda > Insecta > Hemiptera > Cicadidae > Magicicada > Magicicada septendecula. Next base: position 315,825,179 of record CM068368.1, on the reverse strand, counting down.
TTATGTCAGGTTTGTCTTCATCCCGCACATAAAGTTGCGCTACTTCTATTGTTTCGAGTGGTGACTTTGTAAGAAGTGTTCGCCTTATCTCGGCAGGAATAATCGGTGTAGACGCAGTAATGTCGTGTAATATACTTTTCGCTCGATTATATTTATCTACCGTTTGAATTTCATCTTCCTTTCCAGTAGGTGATAATACCACATTTGGGATCGGCTAGCCTCCTTTGATTCTCTCATAAATTTGCTTCATGGCTGGATTAGTTTCTGTGTAGTCAAAGATACTCCGCAGCCTGCTTATGATAGGTTTGTGTTCATTTGGCACGTACTGAGCGATGTATGGTATCGCTTCGAATGGTGATTTTGTAAGAAGTGTTCGCCTGATCTCAGGGGATATATTTGGTGTAGATGCAATAATGTTGTGTAACATGTTTCTTGCAAGATCGAATTCACGTAGTATATGAATTTCGACTTCCTTTCCAGTGGGCGTTGTGATTTCAATGTCCAGAGATGGAATAGGTTTTAACACTTTAATTGTATGATTAATTTGGTTGATAAGTTTTGTACTTGCCAGAATGTGAAAGATACGTCGCAGCCTGCTTATGACAGGTTTGTCTTCATCCCGCACGTAAAGATGCGCTAGTTCTATTGTTTCGACTGGTGACTTTGTAATAAGTGTTCGCCTTATCTCAGCAGGTATATTTGGGGTAGACGCAACAATGTCGTGTAATATACTTTTCCCTCGATTATATTTATCTACCATTTGAATTTCATCTTCCTTTCCATTGGGTGTTAATACCACAGTTGTGATCGGTTCGCCTCCTTCGATTCTGTCATAAATTTTCTTCATAGCTGGATCAGTTGCTATGTAGTCAAAGATACTCCGCAGCCTGTTTATGATAGGTTTGTCTTCATTTGAAACGTACTGCTCGATGTATGGTATCGCTTCGAATGGTGATTTTGTAAGTAGTGTTCGCCTGATCTCAGGGGATAGATTTGGTGTAGATACAATAGTGTGGTGTAATATGTTTCTTCAAAGATCGAATTCACGTAGTATATGAATTTCGTCTTCCTTTCCAGTGGGCGTTGTGATTTTAATGTCCAGAGATGGAATCGGTTTTAAAACTTTAATTGTATGATTAATTTGGTTGATAAGTTTTGTACTTGCCAGAATGTGAAGGATACGTCGCAGCCTGCTTATGACAGGTTTGTCTTCATCCCGCATATAAAGATGCGCTACTTCTATTGTTTCGAGTGGTGACTTTGTAAGAAGTGTTCGCTTCATCTCGGCAGGAATATTCGGTGTAGACGCAGTAATGTCGTGTAATATACTTTTCGCTCGATTATATTTATCTACCGTTTCAATTTCATTTTCCTTTCGAGTAGGTGATAATACCACAGTTGGGATCGGTTCGCCTCCTTCAATTCGGTCGTAAATTTGCTTCATGGCTGGATTAGTTGCTATATAGTGAAAGATACGTTGCAACCTGTTTATGATAGGTTTGTGTTCATTTCGTACATACTGATAGATGTATGGTATCGCTTCGAATGGTGATTTTGAAAGAAGTGTTCGCCTGATGTCAGGGGATATGTTTGGTGTAGATACAATAATGTTGTGCAACATGTTTCTTGCAAGATCGAATTCACGTAGTATATGAATATCGTCTTCCCTTCCAATGGGCGTTTTGATTTCAATGTCTACCAATGGATTCGGTTTTATAAGGTTAATTGTACGAGTAAATTGGCTGATACGTGTTGTATTTGCCAGCATGTGAAGGATACGTCGCACCCTTCTTATAACAGGTTTGTCTTCATCTCGCACATAAAGTTGCGCTTCTTCTATTGTTTCGAGTGAAGATTTTGTAAGAAGTGTACCCCTTATCTCGGCAGGAATATTTGGTGTAGACGCAATAATGTCGTGTAATACACTTTTCGCTCGATTATATTTATCTACCGTTTCAATTTCATCTTCCTTTCCAGTAGGTGATAATACCACAGTTGGGATCGGTTCGCCTCCTTCGATTCTGTCATAAATTTGCTTCATGACTGGATCAGGTGCTATGTAGTGAAAGATACGTCGCACCCTGTTTATGATAGGTTTGTCTTCATTTGGCACGTACTGATCGATGTATGGTATCACTCCGAATGGTGATTTTGTAAGAAGTGTTCGCCTGATCTCAGGAGATATATTTGGTGCAGATACAATAATGTTGTGTAACATGTTTCTTGCAAGATCGAATTCACGTAGTATATGAATTTCGTTTTCCTTTCCAGTGGGCGTAGTGATTTCAATATCCACAGATGGAATTGGTTTTTAAAACGTTAATTGTACGAGTAATTTGGTTGATACGTGTCGTATTTGCCAGCATGTGAAGGATACGTCGCAGCCTGCTTATGACAGGTTTGTCTTCATCCCGCAAATAAAGATGCGCTACTTCTATTGTTTCGAGTGGTGACTTTGTAAGAAATGTTCGCTTTATCTCGGCAGGAATATTCGGTGTAGACGCAGTAATGTCGTGTAATATACCTTTCGCTCGATTATATTTATCTACCGTTAAATTTCATCTTTCTTTCCACTGGGTGATAATACCACAGTTTGGATAGGTTCGCCTTCTTCGATTCGGTCGAAAATTTGCTTCATGGCTGGAATAGTTGCTATATAGTGAAAGATACGTCGCAACCTGTTTATGATAGGTTTGCGTTCATTTCGTACATACTGATAGATGTATGGTATCGCTTCGAATGGTGATTTTGAAAGAAGTGTTCGCCGGATGTCAGGGGATATGTTTGGTGTAGATACAATAATGTTGTGCAACATGTTTCTTGCAAGATCGAATTCACGTAGTATATGAATATCGTCTTCCATTCCAGTGGGCGTTTTGATTTCAATGTCTACCAATGGATTCGTTTTTATAAGGTTAATTGAACGAGTAATTTGGCTGATACGTTTTGTACTTGCCAGCATGTGAAGGATACGTCGCAGCCTGCTTATGACAGGTTTGTCTTCATCCCGCACATAAAGTTGCTCTACTTCTATTTTTTCGAGTGGTGACTTTGTAAGAAGTGTTCGCCTTATCTCTGCAGGAATATTCGGTGTAGACGCAGTAATGTCGTGTAATATACTTTTCGCTCGATTATATTTATCTACCGATTGAATTTCATCTTCCTTTCCAGTAGGTGATAATACCACAGTTGGGAACGGCTCGCCTCCTTCGATTCTCTCATAAATGTGTTTCATGTCTGGATTAGTTTCTGTGTAGTCAAAGATACTCCGCAGCCTGTTTATGATGGTTTGTCTTCATTTGGCACGTACTGGTCGATGTATGGTATCGCTTCGAATGGTGATTTTGTAAGAAGTGTTCGCCTGATCTCAGGAGATATATTTGGTGTAGATACAATAATGTTGTGTAACATGTTTCTTGCAAGATCGAATTCACGTAGTATATGAAATTCGTCTTCCTTTCCAGTGGGCGTTTTGGTTTCAATGTCCACAGATAGAATCGGTTTTAAAACGTTAATTGTACGAGTAATTTGGTTGATACGTGTTGTATTTGCCAGCGTGTGAAGGATACGTCGCAGCCTTCTTATGACAGGTTTGTCTTCATCTCTCACATTCAGATGCGCTTCTTCAATAATTTTGAGTGGAGATTTTGTAAGAAGTGTACACCTTATCTTGGCAGGAATATTCGGTTTAGACGCAATAATGTCGTGTAATATACCTTTCGCTCGATTATATTTATCTACCGTTTGAATTTCATCTTCCTTTCCAGTGGGTCATAATACCACATTTGGGATCGGTTCGCCTCCTTCGATTCTGTCATAAAATTGCTTCATGGCTGGACCAGTTGCTATGTAGTCAAAGATACCCCGCAGCCTGTTTACGATAGGTTTGTCTTCATTTGGCACGTACTGATCGATGAATGGTATCGCTTCGAAGGGTGATTTTGTAAGAAGTGTTTGCCTGATCTCAGGGGATATATTTGATGATACAATAATGTTGTGTAACATGTTTCTTGCAAGATCGAATTCACGTAGTATATGAATATCGTCTTCCTTTCCAGTGGGCGTTGTGATTTCAATGTCCACAGATGGAATCGGTTTTAAAACGTTAATTGTACGAGTAATTTGGTTGATAAGTTTTGTACTTGCCAGCATGTGAAGGATACGTCGCAGCCTGCTTATGACAGGTTTGTCTTCATCCCGCATATAAAGATGCGCTACTTCTATTGTTTCGAGTGGTGACTTTGTAAGAAGTGTTCGCTTTATTGCGGCAGGAATATTCGGTGTAGACGCAGTAATGTCGTGTAATATACTTTTCGCTCGATTATATTTATCTACCGTTTGAATTTCATCTTCCTTTCCAGTAGGTGATAATACCACAGTTAGGATCGGTTCGCCTCCTTCGATTCGGTCGTAAATTTGCTTCATGGCTGGATTAGTTGCTATATAGTGAAAGATACGTCGCAACCTGTTTATGATAGGTTTGTGTTCATTTCGTACATACTGATCGATGTATGGTATCGCTTCGAATGGTGATTTTGTTAGAAGTGTTCGCCTGATCTCAGGGGATATATTTGGTGTAGATACAATAATGTTGTGTAACATGTTTCTTGCAAGATCGAATTCACGTAGTATATGATTTTCGTCTTCCTTTCCAGTGGGCGTTGTGATTTCAATGTCCACAGATGGAATCGGTTTTAAAACGTTAATTGTATGATTAATTAGGTTGATACGTGTTGTATTTGCCAGCGTGTGAAGGATACGTCGCAGCCTTCTTATGACAGTTTTGTCTTCATCTCTCACATACAGATGCGCTTCTTCAATTGTTTTGAGTGGAGATTTTGTAAGAAGTGTACGCCTTATCTTGGCAGGAATATTTGGTGTAGACGCAATAATGTCGTGTAATATACCATTCGCTCGATTATATTTATCTACCTTTTGAATTTCATCTTCCTTTCCAGTGGGTGATATTACCTCATTTGGGATCGCTTCGCCTCCTTCGATTCTGTCATAAATTTGCTTCATGGCTGGATCAGTTGCTATGTAGTCAAAGATACCCCGCAGCCTGTTTATGATAGGTATGTCTTCATTTGGCACGTACTGATCGATGTATGGTATCGCTTCGAATGGTGATTTTGTAAGAAGTGTTCGCCTGATCTCAGGAGATATGTTTGGTGTAGATACAATAATGTTGTGCAACACGTTTCTTGCAAGATCGAATTCACGTAGTATATGAATATCGTCTTCCATTCCAGTGAGCGTTTTGATTTCAATGTCTACCAATGGATTCGGTTTTATAAGGTTAATTGTACGAGTAATTTGGCTGATACGTGTTGTATTTGTCAGCATGTGAAGGATACGTCGCAGCCTTCTTATAACAGGTTTGTCTTCATCTCGCACATAAAGTTGCGCTTCTTCTATTGTTTCGAGTGGAGATTTTGTAAGAAGTGTACGCCTTATCTCGGCAGGAATATTTGGTGTAGAAGCAATAATGTCGTGTAATATACTTTTTGCTCGATTATATTTATCTATCGTTTGAATTTCATCTTCCTTTCCAGTAGGTGGTAATACCACTGTTGGGATCGGTTCGCCTCCTTCGATTCGGTCGTAATGTTGCTTCATGGCTGGATTAGTTGCTATATAGTGAAAGATACGTCGCAACCTGTTTATGATAGGTTTGTGTTCATCCCGCATATAAAGATGCGCTACTTCTATTGTTTCGAGTGGTGACTTTGTAAGAAGTGTTCGCTTTATTGCGGCAGGAATATTCGGTGTAGACGCAGTAATGTCGTGTAATATACTTTTCGCTCGATTATATTTATCTACCGTTTGAATTTCATCTTCCTTTCCAGTAGGTGATAATACCACAGTTGGGATCGGTTCGCATCCTTCGATTCGGTCGTAAATTTGCTTCATGGCTGGATTAGTTGCTATATAGCGAAAGATACGTCGCAACCTGTTTATGATAGGTTTGTGTTCATTTCGTACATACTGATAGATGTATGGTATCGCTTCGAATGGTGATTTTGAAAGAAGTGTTTGCTTGATGTCAGGGGATATGTTTGGTGTAGATACAATAATGTTGTGTAACATGTTTCTTGCAAGATCGAATTCACGTAGTATATGAATATCGTCTTCCTTTCCAGTGGGCGTTGTGATTTCAATGTCCACAGATGGAATCGGTTTTAAAACGTTAATTGTACGAGTAATTTGGTTGATACGTGTTGTATTTGCCAGCATGTGAAGTATGTCGCAGCCTTCTTATAACAGGTTTGTCATCATCTCGCACATAAAGTTGCGCTTCTTCTATTGTTTCGAGTGGAGATTTTGTAAGAAGTGTACGCTTTATCTCGGCAGGAATATTTGGTGTAGACGCAATAATGTCGTGTAATATACTTTTCGCTCGATTATATTTATCTACTGTTAGAATTTCCTCTTCCTTTCCAGTAGGTGATAATACCACGGTTGGGATCGGTTCGCCTCCTTCGATTCTGTCATAAATTTGCTTCATGGCTGGATTAGTTTCTATGGAGTCAAAGATACTCCGCAGCCTGTTTATGATAGGTTTGTCTTCATTTGGCACGTACTGATCGATGTATGGTATCGCTTCGAATGGTGATTTTGTAAGAAGTGTTCGCCTGATCTCAGGGGATATATTTGGTGTAGATACAATAATGTTGTGTAACATGTTTCTTGCAAGATCGAATTCACGTAGTATATGAAATTCGTCTTCCTTTCCAGTGGGCGTTGTGATTTCAATGTCCACAGATGGAATCGGTTTTAAAACTTTAATTGTATGATTAATTTGGTTGATAAGTTTTGTACTTACCAGCATGTGAAGGATACGTCGCAGCCTGCTTATGACTGGTTTGTCTTCATCTCGCACATAAAGTTGCGCTTCTTCTATTGTTTCGAGTGGAGATTTTGTATGAAGTGTACGCCTTATCTCGGCAGGAATATTTGGTGTAGACGCAATAATGTCGTGTAATATACTTTTCGTTCGATTATATTTATCTACCGTTTGAATTTCCTCTTCCTTTCCAGTAGGTGATAATACCACAGTTGTGATCGGTCCGCCTCCTTCCATTCTGTCATAAATTTGCTTCATGGCTGGATTAGTTTCTATGGAGTCAAAGATACTCCGTAGCCTGTTTATGATAGGTTTGTCTTCATTTGGCACGTACTGATCGATGTATGGTATCGCTTCGAATGGTGATTTTGTAAGAAGTGTTCGGCTGATCTCAGGGGATATATTTGGTGTAGATACAATAATGTTGTGTAACATGTTTCTTGCAAGATCGAATTCACGTAGTATATGATTTTCGTCTTCCTTTCCAGTGGGCGTTGTGATTTCAATGTCCACAGATGGAATCGGTTTTAAAACGTTAATTGTACGAGTAATTTGGTTGATACGTTTTGTATTTGCCAGCATGTGAAGGATACGTCTCAGCCTTCTTATGACAGGTCTGTCTTCATCTCTCACATACAGATGCGCTTCTTCAATTATTTTGAGTGGAGATTTTGTAAGAAGTGTACGCCTTATCTTGGCAGGAATATTCGGTGTAGACGCCATAATGTCGTGTAATATACCTTTCGCTCGATTATATTTATCTACCGTTTGAATTTCATCATCCTTTCCATTGGGTGTTAATACCACAGTTGTGATCGGTTCGCCACTTTCGATTCTGTCGTAAATTTGCTTCATCGCTGGATCAGTTGCTATGTAGTCAAAGATACTCCGCAGCCTGTTTATGATATGTTTGTCTTCATTTGGCACGTACTGAACGATGTATGGTATCGCTTCGAAGGGTGATTTTGTAAGAAGTGTTCGACTGATCTCAGGGGATATATTTGGTGTAGATACAATAATGTTGTGTAACATGTTTCTTGCAAGATCGAATTCACGTAGTATATGATTTTCGTCTTCCTTTCCAGTGGGCGTTGTGATTTCAATGTCCACAGATGGAATCGGTTTTAAAACGTTAATTGTATGATTAATTTGGTTGATAAGTGTTGTATTTGCCAGCGTGTGAAGGATACGTCGCAGCCTTCTTATGACAGTTTTGTCTTCATCTCTCACATACAGATGCGCTTCTTCAATTGTTTTGAGTGGAGATTTTGTAAGAAGTGTACGCTTTATCTTGGCAGGAATATTTGGTGTAGACGCAATAATGTCGTGTAATATACCATTCGCTCGATTATATTTATCTACCTTTTGAATTTCATCTTCCTTTCCAGTGGGTGATATTACCTCATTTGGGATCGCTTCGCCTCCTTCGATTCTGTCATAAATTTGCTTCATGGCTGGATCAGTTGCTATGTAGTCAAAGATACCCCGCAGCCTGTTTATGATAGGTATGTCTTCATTTGGCACGTACTGATCGATGTATGGTATCGCTTCGAATGGTGATTTTGTAAGAAGTGTTCGCCTGATCTCAGGAGATATGTTTGGTGTAGATACAATAATGTTGTGCAACACGTTTCTTGCAAGATCGAATTCACGTAGTATATGAATATCGTCTTCCATTCCAGTGGGCGTTTTGATTTTAATGTCTACCAATGGATTCGGTTTTATAAGGTTAATTGTACGAGTAATTTGGCTGATACGTGTTGTATTTGTCAGCATGTGAATGATACGTCGCAGCCTTCTTATAACAGGTTTGTCTTCATCTCGCACATAAAGTTGCGCTTCTTCTATTGTTTCGACTGGAGATTTTGTAAGAAGTGTACGCTTTATCTCGGCAGGAATATTTGGTGTAGACGCAGTAATGTCGTGTAATATACTTTTCGCTCGATTATATTTATCTACCGTTTGAATTTCATTTTCCTTTCCAGTAGGTGATAATACCACAGTTGGGATCGGTTCGCCTCCTTCGATTCGGTCGTAAATTTGCTTCATGGCTGGATTAGTTGCTATATAGTGAAAGATACGTCGCAACCTGTTTATGATAGGTTTGTGTTCATTTCGTACATACTGATCGAAGTATGTTATCGCTTCGAATGGTGATTTTGTAAGAAGTGTTCGCCTGATCTCAGGGGATATATTTGGTGTAGATACAATAATGTTGTGTAACATGTTTCTTGCAAGATCGAATTCACGTAGTATATGAATTACGTCCTTTCCAGTGGGCGTTGTGATTTCAATGTCCACAGATGGAATCGGTTTTAAAACGTTAACTGTACGAGTAATTTGGTTTATACGTGTCGTATTTGCCAGCCTGTGAAGGATACGTCGCAGCCTTCTTATAACAGGTTTGTCTTCATCTCTCACATACAGATGCGCTTCTTCAATTGTTTTGAGTGGAGATTTTGTAAGAAGTGTACGCCTTATCTTGGCAGGAATATTCGGTGTAGACGCAATAATGTCGTGTAATATACCATTCGCTCGATTATATTTATCTACCTTTTGAATTTCATCTTCCCTTCCAGCGGGTGATATTACCTCATTTGGGATCGGTTCGCCTCCTTCGATTCTGTCATAAATTTGCTTCATGGCTGGATCAGTTGCTATGTAGTCAAAGATACCCCGCAGCCTGTTTATGATAGGTATGTCTTCATTTGGCACGTACTGATCGATGTATGGTATAGCTTCGAATGGTGATTTTGTAAGAAGTGTTCGCCTGATCTCAGGAGATATGTTTGGTGTAGATACAATAATGTTGTGCAACACGTTTCTTGCAAGATCGAATTCACGTAGTATATGAATATCGTCTTCCATTCCAGTGGGCGTTTTGATTTCAATGTCTACCAATGGATTCGGTTTTATAAGGTTAATTGTACGAGTAATTTGGCTGATACGTGTTGTATTTGTCAGCATGTGAAGGATACGTCGCAGCCTTCTTATAACAGGTTTGTCTTCATCTCGCACATAAAGTTGCGCTTCTTCTATTGTTTCGAGTGGAGATTTTGTAAGAAGTGTACGCCTTATCTCGGCAGGAATATTTGGTGTAGACGCAATAATGTCGTGTAATATACTTTTCGCTCGATTATATTTATCTACCGTTTGAATTTCATCTTCCTTTCCAGTAGGTGGTAATACCACAGTTGGGATCGGTTCGCCTCCTTCGATTCGGTCGTAATGTTGCTTCATGGCTGGATTAGTTGCTATATAGTGAAAGATACGTCGCAACCTGTTTATGATAGGTTTGTGTTCATTTCGTACATACTGATAGATGTATGGTATCGCTTCGAATGGTCATTTTGTAAGAAGTGTTCGCCTGATCTCAGGAGATATATTTGGTGCAGATACAATAATGTTGTGTAACATGTTTCTTGCAAGATCGAATTCACGTAGTATATGAATTACGTCCTTTCCAGTGGGCGTTGTGATTTCAATGTCCACAGATGGAATCGGTTTTAAAACGTTAACTGTAAGAGTAATTTGGTTTATACGTGTCGTATTTGCCAGCCTGTGAAGGATACGTCGCAGCCTTCTTATAACAGGTTTGTCTTCATCTCGCACATAAAGTTGCACTTCTTCTATTGTTTCGAGTGGAGATTTTGTAAGAAGTGTTCGTCTTATCTCGGCAGGAATATTTGGTGTAGACGCAATAATGTCGTGTAATATACTTTTCCCTCGATTATATTTATCTATCGTTTGTATTTCATCTTTCTTTCCAGTGGGTGATAATACCAAATTTGGGATCGGTTCGCCTCCTTCGATTCGGTCGTAAATTCGCTTCATGGCTGGATTAGATGCTATATAGTGAAAGATACGTCGCAACCTGTTTACGATAAGTTTGCGTTCATTTCGTACATACTGATAGATGTATGGTATCGCTTCGAATGGTGATTTTGTAAGAAGTGTTCGCCTGATCTCAGGAGATATATTTGGTGCATATACAATAATGTTGTGTAACATGTTTCTTGCAAGATCGAATTCACGTAGTATATGAATTACGTCTTCCTTTCCAGTGGGCGTTGTGATTTCAATGTCCACAGATGGAATCGGTTTTAAAACGTTAATTGTACGAGTAATTTGGTTGATACGTGTCGTATTTGCCAGCCTGTGAAGGATACGTCGCAGCCTTCTTATAACAGGTTTGTCTTCATCTCGCACATAAAGTTGCACTTCTTCTATTGTTTCGTGTGTAGATTTTGTAAGAAGTGTTCGTCTTATCTCGCCAGGAATATTTGGTGTAGACGCAATAATGTCGTGTAATATACTTTTCCACGATTATATTTATCTATCGTTTGTATTTCATCTTTCTTTCCAGTGGGTGATAATACCACAGTTGGGATCGGTTCGCCTCCTTCGATTCGGTCGTAAATTCGCTTCATGGCTGGATTAGATGCTATATAGTGAAAGATACGTCGCAACCTGTTTACGATAAGTTTGCGTTCATTTCGTACATACTGATAGATGTATGGTATCGCTTCGAATGGTGATTTTGTAAGAAGTGTTCGCCTGATCTCAGGAGATATATTTGGTGCATATACAATAATGTTGTGTAACATGTTTCTTCCAAGATCGAATTCACGTAGTATATGAATTACGTCTTCCTTTCCAGTGGGCGTTGTGATTTCAATGTCCACAGATGGAATCGGTTTTAAAACGTTAATTGTACGAGTAATTTGGTTGATACGTGTCGTATTTGCCAGCCTGTGAAGGATACGTCGCAGCCTTCTTATAACAGGTTTGTCTTCATCTCGCACATAAAGTTGCACTTCTTCTATTGTTTCGTGTGTAGATTTTGTAAGAAGTGTTCGTCTTATCTCGCCAGGAATATTTGGTGTAGACGCAATAATGTCGTGTAATATACTTTTCCCTCGATTATATTTATCTACCATTTGAATTTCATCTTCCTTTCCATTGGGTGTTAATACCACAGTTGTGATCGGTTCGCCTCCTTCGATTCTGTCATAAATTTGGTTCATCGCTGGATCAGTTGCTATGTAGTCAAAGATACCCCGCAGCCTGTTTATGATAGGTATGTCTTCATTTGGCACGTACTGATCGATGTATGGTATAGCTTCGAATGGTGATTTTGTAAGAAGTGTTCGCCTGATCTCAGGAGATATGTTTGGTGTAGATACAATAATGTTGTGCAACACGTTTCTTGCAAGATCGAATTCACGTAGTATATGAATATCGTCTTCCATTCCAGTGGGCGTTTTGATTTCAATGTCTACCAATGGATTCGGTTTTATAAGGTTAATTGTACGAGTAATTTGGCTGATACGTGTTGTATTTGTCAGCATGTGAAGGATACGTCGCAGCCTTCTTATAACAGGTTTGTCTTCATCTCGCACATAAAGTTGCGCTTCTTCTATTGTTTCGAGTGGAGATTTTGTAAGAAGTGTACGCCTTATCTCGGCAGGAATATTTGGTGTAGACGCAATAATGTCGTGTAATATACTTTTCGCTCGATTATATTTATCTACCGTTTGAATTTCATCTTCCTTTCCAGTAGGTGGTAATACCACAGTTGGGATCGGTTCGCCTCCTTCGATTCGGTCGTAATGTTGCTTCATGGCTGGATTAGTTGCTATATAGTGAAAGATACGTCGCAACCTGTTTATGATAGGTTTGTGTTCATTTCGTACATACTGATAGATGTATGGTATCGCTTCGAATGGTGATTTTGTAAGAAGTGTTCGCCTGATCTCAGGAGATATATTTGGTGCAGATACAATAATGTTGTGTAACATGTTTCTTGCAAGATCGAATTCACGTAGTATATGAATTACGTCCTTTCCAGTGGGCGTTGTGATTTCAATGTCCACAGATGGAATCGGTTTTAAAACGTTAACTGTACGAGTAATTTGGTTTATACGTGTCGTATTTGCCAGCCTGTGAAGGATACGTCGCAGCCTTCTTATAACAGGTTTGTCTTCATCTCGCACATAAAGTTGCACTTCTTCTATTGTTTCGAGTGGAGATTTTGTAAGAAGTGTTCGTCTTATCTCGGCAGGAATATTTGGTGTAGACGCAATAATGTCGTGTAATATACTTTTCCCTCGATTATATTTATCTATCGTTTGTATTTCATCTTTCTTTCCAGTGGGTGATAATACCACAGTTGGGATCGGTTCGCCTCCTTCGATTCGGTCGTAAATTCGCTTCATGGCTGGATTAGATGCTATATAGTGAAAGATACGTCGCAACCTGTTTACGATAAGTTTGCGTTCATTTCGTACATACTGATAGATGTATGGTATCGCTTCGAATGGTGATTTTGTAAGAAGTGTTCGCCTGATCTCAGGAGATATATTTGGTGCATATACAATAATGTTGTGTAACATGTTTCTTCCAAGATCGAATTCACGTAGTATATGAATTACGTCTTCCTTTCCAGTGGGCGTTGTGATTTCAATGTCCACAGATGGAATCGGTTTTAAAACGTTAATTGTACGAGTAATTTGGTTGATACGTGTCGTATTTGCCAGCCTGTGAAGGATACGTCGCAGCCTTCTTATAACAGGTTTGTCTTCATCTCGCACATAAAGTTGCACTTTTTCTATTGTTTCGTGTGTAGATTTTGTAAGAAGTGTTCGTCTTATCTCGCCAGGAATATTTGGTGTAGACGCAATAATGTCGTGTAATATACTTTTCCCTCGATTATATTTATCTACCATTTGAATTTCATCTTCCTTTCCATTGGGTGTTAATACCACAGTTGTGATCGGTTCGCCTCCTTCGATTCTGTCATAAATTTGCTTCATCGCTGGATCAGTTGCTATGTAGTCAAAGATACTCCGCAGCCTGTTTATGATAGGTTTGTCTTCATTTGGCACGTACTGATCGACGTATGGTATCGCTTCGAATGGTGATTTTGTAAGTATTGTTCGCCTGATCTCAGGGGATATATTTGGTGTAGATAAAATAATGTTGTGTAACATGTTTCTTGCAAGATCGAATTTAACGTATTATATGAATTTCGTCTTCCTTTCCAGTGGGCGTTGTGATTTCAGTGTCCACAGATGGAATCGGTTTTAAAACTTTAATTGTTTGATTAATTTGGTTGATAAGTTTTGTACTTGCCAGCATGTGAAGGATACGTCGCAGCCTGCTTATGACAGGTTTGTCTTCATCCCGCACATAAAGTTGCGCTACTTCTATTGTTTCGAGTGGTGACTTTGTAAGAAGTGTTCGCCTTATCTCGGCAGGAATATTCGGTGTAGACGCAGTAATGTCGTGTAATATACTTTCGCTCGATTATATTTATCTACCGTTTGAATTTCATCTTCCTTTCCAGTAGGTGATAATACCACAGTTGGGATCGGATCGCCTCCTTCGATTCTCTCATAAATTTGCTTCATGGCAGGATTAGTTTCTGTGTAGTCAAAGATACTCCGCAGCCTGTTTATGATAGGTTTGTCTTTATTTGGCACGTACTGATCGATGTATGGTATCGCTTCGAATGGTGATTTTGTAATAAGTGTTCGCCTGATCTCAGGAGAAATATTTGGTGCAGATACAATAATGTTGTGTAACATGTTTCTTGCAAGATCGAATTCACGTAGTATATGATTTTCGTCTTCCTTTCCAGTGGGCGTTGTGATTTCAATGTCCACAGATGGAATCGGTTTTAAAACGTTAATTGTATGATTAATTTGGTTGATAAGTGTTGTATTTGCCAGCGTGTGAAGGATACGTCGCAGCCTTCTTATGACAGTTTTGTCTTCATCTCTCACATACAGATGCGCTTCTTCAATTGTTTTGAGTGGAGATTTTGTAAGAAGTGTACGCTTTATCTTGGCAGGAATATTTGGTGTAGACGCAATAATGTCGTGTAATATACCATTCGCTCGATTATATTTATCTACCTTTTGAATTTCATCTTCCTTTCCAGTGGGTGATATTACCTCATTTGGGATCGCCTCGCCTCCTTCGATTCTGTCATAAATTTGCTTCATGGCTGGATCAGTTGCTATGTAGTCAAAGATACCCCGCAGCCTGTTTATGATAGGTATGTCTTCATTTGGCACGTACTGATCGATGTATGGTATCGCTTCGAATGGTGATTTTGTAAGAAGTGTTCGCCTGATCTCAGGAGATATGTTTGGTGTAGATACAATAATGTTGTGCAACACGTTTCTTGCAAGATCGAATTCACGTAGTATATGAATATCGTCTTCCATTCCAGTGGGCGTTTTGATTTCAATGTCTACCAATGGATTCGGTTTTATAAGGTTAATTGTACGAGTAATTTGGCTGATACGTGTTGTATTTGTCAGCATGTGAATGATACGTCGCAGCCTTCTTATAACAGGGTTGTCTTCATCTCGCACATAAAGTTGCGCTTCTTCTATTGTTTCGAGTGGAGATTTTGTAAGAAGTGTACGCCTTATCTCGGCAGGAATATTTGGTGTAGACGCAATAATGTCGTGTAATATACTTTTCGCTCGATTATATTTATCTACCGTTTGAATTTCATCTTCCTTTCCAGTAGGTGGTAATACCACAGTTGGGATCGGTTCGCCTCCTTCGATTCGGTCGTAATGTTGCTTCATGGCTGGATTAGTTGCTATATAGTGAAAGATACGTCGCAACCTGTTTATGATAGGTTTGTGTTCATCCCCCATCTAAAGATGCGCTACTTCTATTGTTTCGAGTGGTGACTTTGTAAGAAGTGTTCGCTTTATTGCAGCAGGAATATTCGGTGTAGACGCAGTAATGTCGTGTAATATACTTTTCGCTCGATTATATTTATCTACCGTTTGAATTTCATCTTCCTTTCCAGTAGGTGATAATACCACAGTTGGGATCGCTTCGCCTCCTTCGATTCGGTCGTAAATTTGCTTCATGGCTGGATTAGTTGCTATATAGTGAAAGATACGTCGCAACCTGTTTATGATAGGTTTGTGTTCATTTCGTACATACTGATCGATGTATGGTATCGCTTCGAATGGTGATTTTGTAAGAAGTGTTCGCCTGATCTCAGGGGATATATTTGGTGTAGATACAATAATGTTGTGTAACATGTTTCTTGCAAGATCGAATTCACGTAGTACATGATTTTCGTCTTCCTTTCCAGTGGGCGTTGTGATTTCAATGTCCACAGATGGAATCGGTTTTAAAACGTTAATTGTATGATTAATTTGGTTGATACGTGTTGTATTTGCCAGCGTGTGAAGGATACGTCACAGCCTTCTTATGACAGTTTTGTCTTCATCTCTCACATACAGATGCGCTTCAATTGTTTTGAGTGGAGATTTTGTAAGAAGTGTACGCCTTATCTTGGCAGGAATATTCGGTGTAGACGCAATAATGTCGTGTAATATACTTTTCGCTCGATTATATTTATCTACCTTTTGAATTTCATCTTCCTTTCCAGTGTTTGATATTTCCTCATTTGGGATCGGTTCGCCTCCTTCGATTCTGTCATAAATTTGCTTCATGGCTGGATCAGTTGCTATGTAGTCAAAGATACCCCGCAGCCTGTTTATGATAGGTATGTCTTCATTTGGCACGTACTGATCGATGTATGGTATCGCTTCGAATGGGGATTTTGTAAGAAGTGTTCGCCTGATCTCAGGAGATATGTTTGGTGTAGATACAATAATGTTGTGCAACACGTTTCTTGCAAGATCGAATTCACGTAGTATTTGAATATCGTCTTCCATTCCAGTGGGCGTTTTGATTTCAATGTCTACCAATGGATTCGGTTTTATAAGGTTAATTGTACGAGTAATTTGGCTGATACGTGTTGTATTTGTCAGCATGTGAAGGATACGTCGCAGCCTTCTTATAACAGGTTTGTCTTCATCTCGCACATAAAGTTGCGCTTCTTCTATTGTTTCGAGTGGAGATTTTGTAAGAAGTGTACGCTTTATCTCGGCAGGAATATTTGGTGTAGAAGCAATAATGTCGTGTAATATACTTTTCGCTCGATTATATTTATCTATCGTTTGAATTTCATCTTCCTTTCCAGTAGGTGGTAATACCACAGTTGGGATCGGTTCGCCTCCTTCGATTCGGTCGTAATGTTGCTTCATGGCTGGATTAGTTGCTATATAGTGAAAGATACGTCGCAACCTGTTTATGATAGGTTTGTGTTCATCCCGCATCTAAAGATGCGCTACTTCTAATGTTTCGAGTGGTGACTTTGTAAGAAGTGTTCGCTTTATTGCAGCAGGAATATTCGGTGTAGACGCAGTAATGTCGTGTAATATACTTTTCGCTCGATTATATTTATCTACCGTTTGAATTTCATCTTCCTTTCCAGTAGGTGATAATACCACAGTTGGGATCGCTTCGCCTCCTTCGATTCGGTCGTAAATTTGCTTCATGGCTGGATTAGTTGCTATATAGTGAAAGATACGTCGCAACCTGTTTATGATAGGTTTGTGTTCATTTCGTACATACTGATCGATGTATGGTATCGCTTCGAATGGTGATTTTGTAAGAAGTGTTCGCCTGATCTCAGGGGATATATTTGGTGTAGATACAATAATGTTGTGTAACATGTTTCTTGCAAGATCGAATTCACGTAGTATATGATTTTCGTCTTCCTTTCCAGTGGGCGTTGTGATTTCAATGTCCACAGATGGAATCGGTTTTAAAACGTTAATTGTATGATTAATTTGGTTGATACGTGTTGTATTTGCCAGCGTGTGAAGGATACGTCGCAGCCTTCTTATGACAGTTTTGTCTTCATCTCTCACATACAGATGCGCTTCTTCAATTGTTTTGAGTGGAGATTTTGTAAGAAGTGTACGCCTTATCTTGGCAGGAATATTCGGTGTAGACGCAATAATGTCGTGTAATATACCATTCGCTCGATTATATTTATCTACCTTTTGAATTTCATCTTCCTTTCCAGCGGGTGATATTACCTCATTTGGGATCGGTTCGCCTCCTTCGATTCTGTCATAAATTTGCTTCATGGCTGGATCAGTTGCTATGTAGTCAAAGATACCCCGCAGCCTGTTTATGATAGGTATGTCTTCATTTGGCACGTACTGATCGATGTATGGTATAGCTTCGAATGGTGATTTTGTAAGAAGTGTTCGCCTGATCTCAGGAGATATGTTTCGTGTAGATACAATAATGTTGTGCAACACGTTTCTTGCAAGATCGAATTCACGTAGTATATGATTATCGTCTTCCATTCCAGTGGGCGTTTTGATTTCAATGTCTACCAATGGATTCGGTTTTATAAGGTTAATTGTACGAGTAATTTGGCTGATACGTGTTGTATTTGTCAGCATGTGAAGGATACGTCGCAGCCTTCTTATAACAGGTTTGTCTTCATCTCGCACATAAAGTTGCGCTTCTTCTATTGTTTCGAGTGGAGATTTTGTAAGAAGTGTACGCCTTATCTCGGCAGGAATATTTGGTGTAGACGCAATAATGTCGTGTAATATACTTTTCGCTCGATTATATTTATCTACCGTTTGAATTTCATCTTCCTTTCCAGTAGGTGGTAATACCACAGTTGGGATCGGTTCGCCTCCTTCGATTCGGTCGTAATGTTGCTTCATGGCTGGATTAGTTGCTATATAGTGAAAGATACGTCGCAACCTGTTTATGATAGGTTTGTGTTCATTTCGTACATACTGATAGATGTATGGTATCGCTTCGAATGGTGATTTTGTAAGAAGTGTTCGCCTGATCTCAGGAGATATATTTGGTGCAGATACAATAATGTTGTGTAACATGTTTCTTGCAAGATCGAATTCACGTAGTATATGAATTACGTCCTTTCCAGTGGGCGTTGTGATTTCAATGTCCACAGATGGAATCGGTTTTAAAACGTTAACTGTACGAGTAATTTGGTTTATACGTGTCGTATTTGCCAGCCTGTGAAGGATACGTCGCAGCCTTCTTATAACAGGTTTGTCTTCATCTCGCACATAAAGTTGCACTTCTTCTATTGTTTCGAGTGGAGATTTTGTAAGAAGTGTTCGTCTTATCTCGGCAGGAATATTTGGTGTAGACGCAATAATGTCGTGTAATATACTTTTCCCTCGATTATATTTATCTATCGTTTGTATTTCATCTTTCTTTCCAGTGGGTGATAATACCAAATTTGGGATCGGTTCGCCTCCTTCGATTCGGTCGTAAATTCGCTTCATGGCTGGATTAGATGCTATATAGTGAAAGATACGTCGCAACCTGTTTACGATAAGTTTGCGTTCATTTCGTACATACTGATAGATGTATGGTATCGCTTCGAATGGTGATTTTGTAAGAAGTGTTCGCCTGATCTCAGGAGATATATTTGGTGCATATACAATAATGTTGTGTAACATGTTTCTTCCAAGATCGAATTCACGTAGTATATGAATTACGTCTTCCTTTCCAGTGGGCGTTGTGATTTCAATGTCCACAGATGGAATCGGTTTTAAAACGTTAATTGTACGAGTAATTTGGTTGATACGTGTCGTATTTGCCAGCCTGTGAAGGATACGTCGCAGCCTTCTTATAACAGGTTTGTCTTCATCTCGCACATAAAGTTGCACTTCTTCTATTGTTTCGTGTGTAGATTTTGTAAGAAGTGTTCGTCTTATCTCGCCAGGAATATTTGGTGTAGACGCAATAATGTCGTGTAATATACTTTTCCCTCGATTATATTTATCTACCATTTGAATTTCATCTTCCTTTCCATTGGGTGTTAATACCACAGTTGTGATCGGTTCGCCTCCTTCGATTCTGTCATAAATTTGCTTCATCGCTGGATCAGTTGCTATGTAGTCAAAGATACTCCGCAGCCTGTTTATGATAGGTTTGTCTTCATTTGGCACGTACTGATCGACGTATGGTATCGCTTCGAATGGTGATTTTGTAAGTATTGTTCGCCTGATCTCAGGGGATATATTTGGTGTAGATAAAATAATGTTGTGTAACATGTTTCTTGCAAGATCGAATTCACATATTATATGAATTTCATCTTCCTTTCCAGTGGGCGTTGTGATTTCAGTGTCCACAGATGGAATCGGTTTTAAAACTTTAATTGTTTGATTAATTTGGTTGATAAGTTTTGTACTTGCCAGCATGTGAAGGATACGTCGCAGCCTGCTTATGACAGGTTTGTCTTCATCCCGCACATAAAGATGCGCTTCTTCAATTGTTTTGAGTGGAGATTTTGTAAGAAGTGTTCGCCTTATCTCGGCAGGAATATTCGGTGTAGACGTAATAATGTCGTGTAATATACTTTTCGCTCGATTATATTTATCTACTTTTTGAATTTCATCTTCCTTTCCATTGGGTGTTAATACCACAGTTGTGATCGGTTCGCCTCCTTCAATTCTGTCATAAATTTGCTTCATCGCTGGATCAGTTGCTATGTAGTCAAAGATACTCCGCAGCCTGTTTATGATAGGTTTGTCTTCATTTGGCACGTACTGATCGATGTATGGTATCGCTTCGAATGGTGATTTTGTAAGAAGTGTTCGCCTGATCTCAGGGGATATATTTGGTGTAGATACAATAATGTTGTGAAACATGTTTCTTGCAAGATCGAATTCACGTAGTATATGATTTTCGTCTTCCTTTCCAGTGGGCGTTGTGATTTCAATGGCCACAAATGGATTCGGTTTTATAATGTTAATTGTATGATTAATTTGGTTGATACGTGTTGTATTTGCCAGCATGTGAAGGATCCGTCGCAGCCTGCTTATGACAGGTTTGTCTTCATCCCGCACATGAAGATGCGCTTCTTCAATTGTTTCGAGTGGAGATTTTGTAAGAAGTGTTCGCCTTATCTCGGCAGGAATATTCGGTGTAGACGTATTAATGTCGTGTAATATACTTTTCGCTCGATTATATTTATCTACTTTTTGAATTTCATCTTCCTTTCCATTGGGTGTTAATACCACAGTTGTGATCGGTTCGCCTCCTTCGATTCTGTCATAAATTTGCTTAATCGCTGGGTCAGTTGCTATGTAGTCAAAGATACTCCGCAGCCTGTTTATGATAGGTTTGTCTTCATTTGGCACGTACTGATCGATGTATGGTATCGCTTCGAATGGTGATTTTGTAAGTAGTGTTCGCCTGATCTCAGGGGATATATTTGGTGTAGATACAATAATGTTGTGTAACATGTTTCTTGCAAGATCGAATTCACGTAGTATATGAATTTCGTCTTCCTTTCCAGTGGGCGTTGTGATTTCAATGTCCACAGATGGAATCGGTTTTAAAACTTTAATTGTTTGATTAATTTGGTTGATAAGTTTTGTACTTGCCATCATGTGAAGGATACGTCGCAGCCTGCTTATGACAGGTTTGTCTTCATCCCGCACATAAAGTTGCGCTACTTCTATTGTTTCGAGTGGTGACTTTGTAAGAAGTGTTCGCCTTATCTCGGCAGGAATATTCGGTGTAGACGCAGTAATGTCGTGTAGTATACTTTTCGCTCGATTATATTTATCTACCGTTTGAATGTCATCTTCCTTTCCAGTAGGTGATAATACCACAGTTGGTGTCGGTTCGCCTCCTTCGATTCTCTCATAAATTTGCTTCATGGCTGGATCAGTTGCTATATAGTGAAAGATACGTCGCAACCTGTTTATGATAGGTTTGTCTTCATTTGGCACGTACTGTTCGATGTATGGTATCGCTTCGAATGGTGATTTTGTAAGAAGTGTTCGCCTGATCTCAGGTGATATATTTGGTGTAGATACAATAATGTTGTGTAACATGTTTCTTGCAAGATCGAATTCACGTAGTATATGAATTTCGTCTTCCTTTCCAGTGGGCGTTGTGATTTCAATGTCCACAAATGGAATCGGTTTTAAAACGTTAATTGTACTAGTAATTTGGTTGATACGTGTTGTATTTGCCAGCATGTGAAGAATTCGTCGCAGTCCTCTTATGACAGGTTTGTCTTCATCTCGCACATGAAGTTGCGCTATTTCTATTGTTTCGAGTGGTGATTTTGTAAGGAGTGTTCGCCTTATCTCGGCAGGAATATTCCGTGTAGACGCAATAATGTCGTGTAATATACTTTTCGCTCGATTATATTTATCTACCGTTTGAATTTCATCTTCCTTTCCAGTGGGTGTTAAAACCATATTTGTGATCGGTTCGCCTCCTTCGATTCTGTCATAAATTTGCTTCATCGCTGGATCAGTTGCTATGTAGTCAAAGATACTCCGCAGCCTGTTTATGATAGGTTTGTCTTCATTGGCACGTACTGATCGACGTATGGTATCGCTTAGAATGGTGATTTTGTAAGTATTGTTCGCCTGATCTCAGGGGATATATTTGGTGTAGATAAAATAATGTTGTGTAACATGTTTCTTGCAAGATCGAATTCACATATTATATGAATTTCATCTTCCTTTCCAGTGGGCGTTGTGATTTCAGTGTCCACAGATGGAATCGGTTTTAAAACTTTAATTGTTTGATTAATTTGGTTGATAAGTTTTGTACTTGCCAGCATGTGAAGGATACGTCGCAGCCTGCTTATGACAGGTTTGTCTTCATCCCGCACATAAAGTTGCGCTACATCTATTGTTTCGAGTGGTGACTTTGTAAGAAGTGTTCGCCTTATCTCGGCAGGAATATTCGGTGTAGACGCAGTAATGTCGTGTAGTATACTTTTCGCTCGATTATATTTATCTACCGTTAGAATGTCATCTTCCTTTCCAGTAGGTGATAATACCACAGTTGGTGTCGGTTCGCCTCCTTCGATTCTCTCATAAATTTGCTTCATGGCTGGATCAGTTGCTATATAGTGAAAGATACGTCGCAACCTGTTTATGATAGGTTTGTCTTCATTTGGCACGTACTGTTCGATGTATGGTATCGCTTCGAATGGTGATTTTGTAAGAAGTGTTCGCCTGATCTCAGGTGATATATTTGGTGTAGATACAATAATGTTGTGTAACATGTTTCTTGCAAGATCGAATTCACGTAGTATATGAATTTCGTCTTCCTTTCCAGTGGGCGTTGTGATTTCAATGTCCACAAATGGAATCGGTTTTAAAACGTTAATTGTACTAGTAATTTGGTTGATACGTGTTGTATTTGCCAGCATGTGAAGAATTCGTCGCAGTCCTCTTATGACAGGTTTGTCTTCATCTCGCACATGAAGTTGCGCTATTTCTATTGTTTCGAGTGGTGATTTTGTAAGGAGTGTTCGCCTTATCTCGGCAGGAATATTCCGTGTAGACGCAATAATGTCGTGTAATATACTTTTCGCTCGATTATATTTATCTACCGTTTGAATTTCATCTTCCTTTCCAGTGGGTGTTAAAACCATATTTGTGATCGGTTCGCCTCATTCGATTCTGTCATAAATTTGCTTCATCGCTGGATCAGTTGCTATGTAGTCAAAGATACTCCGCAGCCTGTTTATGATAGGTTTGTCTTCATTTGGCACGTACTGATCGACGTATGGTATCGCTTCGAATGGTGATTTTGTAAGTATTGTTCGCCTGATCTCAGGGGATATATTTGGTGTAGATAAAATAATGTTGTGTAACATGTTTCTTGCAAGATCGAATTCACGTATTATATGAATTTCATCTTCCTTTCCAGTGGGCGTTGTGATTTCAATGTCCACAAATGGATTCGGTTTTATAAGGTTAATTGTTTGATTAATTTGGTTGATACGTGTTGTACTTGCCAGCATGTGAAGGATACGTCGCAGCCTGCTTATGACAGGTTTGTCTTCATCCCGCACATAAAGATGCGCTTATTCAATTGTTTTGAGTGGAGATTTTGTAAGAAGTGTTCGGCTTATCTCGGCAGGAATATTCGGTGTAGACGTAATAATGTCGTGTAATATACTTTTCGCTCGATTATATTTATCTACTTTTTGAATTTCATCTTCCTTTCCATTGGGTGTTAATACCACAGTTGTGATCGGTTCGCCTCCTTCAATTCTGTCATAAATTTGCTTCATCGCTGGATCAGTTGCTATGTAGTCAAAGATACTCCGCAGACTGTTTATGATAGGTTTGTCTTCATTTGGCACGTACTGATCGATGTATGGTATCGCTTCGAATGGTGATTTTGTAAGAAGTGTTCGCCTTATCTCGGCAGGAATATTCGGTGTAGACGTAATAATGTCGTGTAATATACTTTTCGCTCGATTATATTTATCTACTTTTTGAATTTCATCTTCCTTTCCATTGGGTGTTAATACTACAGTTGTGATCGGTACGCCTCCTTCGATTCTGTCATAAATTTGCTTAATCGCTGGGTCAGTTGCTATGTAGTCAAAGATACTCCGCAGCCTGTTTATGATAGGTTTGTCTTCATTTGGCACGTACTGATCGATGTATGGTATCGCTTCGAATGGTGATTTTGTAAGTAGTGTTCGCCTGATCTCAGGGGATATATTTGGTGTAGATACAATAATGTTGTGTAACATGTTTCTTGCAAGATCGAATTCACGTAGTATATGAATTTCGTCTTCCTTTCCAGTGGGCGTTGTGATTTCAATGTCCACAGATGGAATCGGTTTTAAACCTTTAATTGTTTGATTAATTTGGTTGATAAGTTTTGTACTTGCCATCATGTGAAGGATACGTCGCAGCCTGCTTATGACAGGTTTGTCTTCATCCCGCACATAAAGTTGCGCTACTTCTATTGTTTCGAGTGGTGACTTTGTAAGAAGTGTTCGCCTTATCTCGGCAGGAATATTCGGTGTAGACGCAGTAATGTCGTGTAGTATACTTTTCGCTCGATTATATTTATCTACCGTTTGAATGTCATCTTCCTTTCCAGTAGGTGATAATACCACAGTTGGTATCGGTTCGCCTCCTTCGATTCTCTCATAAATTTGCTTCATGGCTGGATCAGTTGCTATATAGTGAAAGATACGTCGCAACCTGTTTATGATAGGTTTGTCTTCATTTGGCACGTACTGTTCGATGTATGGTATCGCTTCGAATGGTGATTTTGTAAGAAGTGTTCGCCTGATCTCAGGTGATATATTTGGTGTAGATACAATAATGTTGTGTAACATGTTTCTTGCAAGATCGAATTCACGTAGTATATGAATTTCGTCTTCCTTTCCAGTGGGCGTTGTGATTTCAATGTCCACAAATGGAATCGGTTTTAAAACGTTAATTGTACTAGTAATTTGGTTGATACGTGTTGTATTTGCCAGCATGTGAAGAATTCGTCGCAGCCCTCTTATGACAGGTTTGTCTTCATCTCGCACATGAAGTTGCGCTACTTCTATTGTTTCGAGTGGTGATTTTGTAAGGAGTGTTCGCCTTATCTCGGCAGGAATATTCCGTGTAGACGCAATAATGTCGTGTAATATACTTTTCGCTCGATTATATTTATCTACCGTTTGAATTTCATCTTCCTTTCCAGTGGGTGTTAAAACCATATTTGTGATCGGTTCGCCTCCTTCGATTCTGTCATAAATTTGCTTCATGGCTGGATCAGTTGCTATGTAGTCAAAGATACTCCGCAGCCTGTTTATGATAGGTTTGTCTTCATTTGGCACGTACTGATCGATGTATGGTATCGCTTCGAATGGTGATTTTGTAAGAAGTGTTCGCCTCATCTCTGGGGATATATTTGGTGTAGATACAATAATGTTGTGTAACATGTTTCTTGCAAGATCAAATTCACGTAGTAAATGAATTCCGTTTTCCTTTCCAGTGGGCGTTGTGATTTCAATGTCCACAAATGGATTCGGTTTTATAAGGTTAATTGTATGATTAATTTGGTTGATACGTGTTGTACTTGCCAGCATGTGAAGGATACGTCGCATCCTTCTTATAACCGGTTTGTCTTCATCTCGCACATAAAGTTGCGCTTCTTCTATTGTTTCGAGTGGAGATTGTGTAAGAAGAGTTCGCCTTATCTCGGTAGGAATATTCGGTGTAGACGCAATAATGTCGTGTAATATACTTTTCGCTAGATTATATTTAGCTACCGTTTGAATTTCATCTTCCTTTCCATTGGGTGTTAATACCACAGTTGTGATCGGTTCGCCTCCTTCGATTCTGTCAAAAATTTGCTTCATCGCTGGATCAGTTGCTATGTACTCAAAGATACTCCGCAGCCTGTTTATGATAGGTTTGTCTTCATTTGGCACGTACTGATCGATGTATGGTATCGCTTCGAATGGTGATTTTGTAAGAAGTGTTCGCCTGATCTCAGGGGATATATTTGGTGTAGATACAATAATGTTGTGTAACATGTTTCTTGCCAGATCGAATTCACGTAGTATATGATTTTCGTCTTCCTTTCCAGTGGGCGTTGTGATTTCAATGTCCACAGATGGAATCGGTTTTAAACCTTTAATTGTTTGATTAATTTGGTTGATAAGTTTTGTACTTGCCATCATGTGAAGGATACGTCGCAGCCTGCTTATGACAGGTTTGTCTTCATCCCGCACATAAAGTTGCGCTACTTCTATTGTTTCGAGTGGTGACTTTGTAAGAAGTGTTCGCCTTATCTCGGCAGGAATATTCGGTGTAGACGCAGTAATGTCGTGTAGTATACTTTTCGCTCGATTATATTTATCTACCGTTTGAATGTCATCTTCCTTTCCAGTAGATGATAATACCACAGTTGGTATCGGTTCGCCTCCTTCGATTCTCTCATAAATTTCCTTCATGGCTGGATCAGTTGCTATATTGTGAAAGATACCCCGCAGCCTGTTTATGATAGGTTTGTCTTCATTTGGCACGTACTGATCGATGTATGGTATCGCTTCGAATGGTGATTTTGTAAGTAGTGTTCGCCTGATCTCAGGGGATATATTTGGTGTAGATACAATAATGTTGTCTAACATGTTTCTTGCAAGATCGAATTCACGTAGTATCTGATTATGGTATTCCTTTCCAGTGGGCGTTGTGATTTCAATGTCCACAGATGGAATCGGTTTTAAAACGTTAATTGTACGAGTAATTTGGTTGATACGTGTCGTATTTGTCAGCATGTGAAGGATACGTCGCAGCCTTCTTATAACAGGTTTGTCTTCATCTCGCACATAAAGTTGCACTTCTTCTATTGTTTGGAGTGGAGATTTTGTAAGAAGTGTTCGTCTTATCTCGGCAGGAATATTTGGTGTAGACGCAATAATGTCGTGTAATATACTTTTCCCTCGATTATATTTATCTACCGTTTGAATTTCATCTTCCTTTCCAGTGGGTTTTAATACCACAGTTGGGATCGGTTCGCCTCCTTCGATTCTGTCATAAATTTGCTTCATGGCTGGATTAGTTTCTATGTAGTCAAAGATACTCCGCAGCCAGTTAATGATAGATTTGTCTTCATTTGGCACGTACTGTTCGATGTATGGTATCGCTTCGAATGGTGATTTTGTAAGAAGTGTTCGCCTGATATCAGGGGATATATATGGTGTAGATACAATAATGTTGTGTAACATGTCTCTTGCAAGATCGAATTCACGTAGTATATGAATTTCGTCTTCCTTTCCAGTGGGCGTTGTGATTTCAATGTCCACAAATGGAATCGGTTTTAAAACGTTAATTGTACTAGTAATTTGGTTGATACGTGTTGTATTTGCCAGCATGTGAAGAATTCGTCGCAGCCCTCTTATGACAGGTTTGTCCTCATCTCGCACATGAAGTTGCGCTACTTCTATTGTTTCGAGTGGTGATTTTGTAAGGAGTGTTCGCCTTATCTCGGCAGGAATATTCCGTGTAGACGCAATAATGTCGTGTAATATACTTTTCGCTCGATTATATTTATCTACCGTTTGAATTTCATCTTCCTTGCCAGTGGGTGTTAAAACCATATTTGTGATCGGTTCGCCTCCTTCGATTCTGTCATAAATTTGCTTCATGGCTGGATCAGTTGCTATGTAGTCAAAGATACTCCGCAGCCTGTTTATGATAGGTTTGTCTTCATTTGGCACGTACTGATCGATGTATGGAATCGCTTCGAATGGTGATTTTGTAAGAAGTGTTCGCCTCATCTCTGGGGATATATTTGGTGTAGATACAATAATGTTGTGTAACATGTTTCTTGCAAGATCAAATTCACGTAGTAAATGAATTCCGTTTTCCTTTCCAGTGGGCGTTGTGATTTCAATGTCCACAAATGGATTCGGTTTTATAAGGTTAATTGTATGATTAATTTGGTTGATACGTGTTGTACTTGCCAGCATGTGAAGGATACGTCGCATCTTTCTTATAACAGGTTTGTCTTCATCTCGCACATAAAGTTGCGCTTCTTCTATTGTTTCGAGTGGAGATTGTGTAAGAAGAGTTCGCCTTATCTCGGTAGGAATATTCAGTGTAGACGCAATAATGTCGTGTAATATACTTTTCGCTAGATTATATTTAGCTACCGTTTGAATTTCATCTTCCTTTCCAGTGGGTGTTAATACCACTGTTGGGATCGGTTCGCCTTCTTCGATTCTGTCATAAATTTGCTTCATGGCTGGATTAGTTTCTATGTAGTCAAAGATACTTCGCAGCCTGTTTATGATAGGTTTGTCTTCATTTGGCACGTATTGATCGATGTATGGTATCGCTTCGAATGGTGATTTTGTAAGAAGTGTTCGCCTGACCTCAGGAGATATATTTGGTGTAGATACAATAATGTAGTGTAACATGTTTCTTGCAAGATCGAATTCACGTCGTATATGAATTTCGTTTTCCTTTCCAGTGGGCGTTGTGATTTCAATGTCCACAAATGGATTCGGTTTTATAAGGTTAATTGTATGATTAATTTGGTTGATACGTATCGTATTTGCCAGCATGTGAAGGATACGTCGCAGCCTTCTTATGACAGGTTTGTCTTCATCTCGCACATAAAGTTGCGCTTCTTCTATTGTTTCGATTGCAGATTTTGTAAGAAGTGTTCTCCTTATCTCGGCAGGAATATTCGGTGTAGACGTAATAATGTCGTGTAATATACTTTTCGCTCGATTATATTTATCTACTTTTTGAATTTCATCTTCCTTTCCATTGGGTGTTAATACCACAGTTGTGATCGGTTCGCCTCCTTCGATTCTGTCAAAAATTTGCTTCATCGCTGGATCAGTTGCTATGTAGTCAAAGATACTCCGCAGCCTGTTTATGATAGGTTTGTCTTCATTTGGCACGTACTGATCGATGTATGGTATCGCTTCGAATGGTGATTTTGTAAGAAGTGTTCGCCTGATCTCAGGGGATATATTTGGTGTAGATACAATAATGTTGTGTAACATGTTTCTTGCCAGATCGAATTCACGTAGTATATGATTTTCGTCTTCCTTTCCAGTGGGCGTTGTGATTTCAATGTCCACAGATGGAATCGGTTGTAAAACGTTAATAGTACGAGTAATTTGGTTGATACGTATCGTATTTGCCAGCATGTGAAGGATACGTCGCAGCCTTCTTATAACAGGTTTGTCTTCATCTCGCACATAAAGTTGCACTTCTTCTATTGTTTCGAGTGGAGATTTTGTAAGAAGTGTTCGTCTTATCTCGGCAGGAATATTTGGTGTAGACGCAATAATGTCGTGTAATATACTTTTCCCTCGATTATATTTATCTACCGTTTGAATTTCATCTTCCTTTCCATTGGGTGTTAATACCGCAGTTGTGATCGGTTCGCCTCCTTCGATTCTGTCATAAATTTGCTTAATCGCTGGGTCAGTTGCTATGTAGTCAAAGATACTCCGCAGCCTGTTTATGATAGGTTTGTCTTCATTTGGCACGTACTGATCGATGTATGGTATCGCTTCGAATGGTGATTTTGTAAGTAGTGTTCGCCTGATCTCAGGGGATATATTTGGTGTAGATACAATAATGTTGTGTAACATGTTTCTTGCAAGATCGAATTCACGTAGTATATGAATTTCGTCTTCATTTCCAGTGGGCGTTGTGATTTCAATCTCCACAGATGGAATCGGTTTTAAAACTTTAATTGTTTGATTAATTTGGTTGATAAGTTTTGTACTTGCCATCATGTGAAGGATACGTCGCAGCCTGCTTATGACAGGTTTGTCTTCATCCCGCACATAAAGTTGCGCTACTTCTATTGTTTCGAGTGGTGACTTTGTAAGAAGTGTTCGCCTTATCACGGCAGGAATATTCGGTGTAGACGCAGTAATGTCGTGTAGTATACTTTTCGCTCGATTATATTTATCTACCGTTTGAATGTCATCTTCCTTTCCAGTAGATGATAATACCACAGTTGGTATCGGTTCGCCTCCTTCGATTCTCTCATAAATTTGCTTCATGGCTGGATCAGTTGCTATATTGTGAAAGATACACCGCAGCCTGTTTATGATAGGTTTGTCTTCATTTGGCACGTACTGATCGATGTATGGTATCGCTTCGAATGGTGATTTTGTAAGTAGTGTTCGCCTGATCGCAGGGGATATATTTGGTGTAGATACAATAATGTTGTGTAACATGTTTCTTGCAAGATCGAATTCACGTAGTATCTGATTATCGTATTCCTTTCCAGTGGGCGTTGTGATTTCAATGTCCACAGATGGAATCGGTTTTAAAACGTTAATTGTACGAGTAATTTGGTTGATACGTGTCGTATTTGTCAGCATGTGAAGGATACGTCGCAGCCTTCTTATAACAGGTTTGTCTTCATCTCGCACATAAAGTTGCACTTCTTCTATTGTTTGGAGTGGAGATTTTGTAAGAAGTGTTCGTCTTATCTCGGCAGGAATATTTGGTGTAGACGCAATAATGTCGTGTAATATACTTTTCCCTCGATTATATTTATCTACCGTTTGAATTTCATCTTCCTTTCCAGTGGGTTTTAATACCACAGTTGGGATCGGTTCGCCTCCTTCGATTCTGTCATAAATTTGCTTCATGGCTGGATTAGTTTCTATGTAGTCAAAGATACTCCGCAGCCAGTTAATGATAGATTTGTCTTCATTTGGCACGTACTGTTCGATGTATGGTATCGCTTCGAATGATGATTTTGTAAGAAGTGTTCGCCTGATATCAGGGGATATATTTGGTGTAGATACAATAATGTTGTGTAACATGTCTCTTGCAAGATCGAATTCACGTAGTATATGATTTTTGTCTTTCTTTCCAGTGGGCGTTGTGATTTCAATGTCCACAGATGGAATCGGTTTTAAAACTTTAATTGTATGATTAATTTGGTTGATAAGTTTTGTACTTGCCAGCATGTGAAGGATACGTCGCAGCCTGCTTATGACAGGTTTGTCTTCACCTCGCACATGAAGTTGCGGTTCTTCTGTTGTTCCGAATGGAGATTTTGTAAGAAGTGTTCGTCTTATCTCGGTAGGATTATTCGGTGTAGACGCAATAATGTCGTGTAATATACTTTTCGCTCGATTATATTTATCTACCGTTTGAATTTCATCTTCCTTTCCAGTGGGTGTTAATACCACAGTTGAGATCGGTTCGCCTCCTTCGATTCTGTCATAAATTTGCTTCATGGCTGGATTAGTTTCTATGTAGTCAAAGATACTCCGCAGCCAGTTAATGATAGATTTGTCTTCATTTGGCACGTACTGTTCGATGTATGGTATCGCTTCGAATGGTGATTTTGTAAGAAGTGTTCGCCTGATATTAGGGGATATATTTGGTGTAGATACAATAATGTTGTGTAACATGTTTCTTGCAAGATCGAATTCACGTTGTATATGAATTTCGTTTTCCTTTCCAGTGGGCGTTGTGATTTCAATGTCCACAAATGGATTCGGTTTTATAAGGTTAATTGTATGATTAATTTGGTTGATACGTGTTGTACTTGCCAGCATGTGAAGGATACGTCGCATCCTTCTTATGACAGGTTTGTCTTCATCTCGCACATAAAGTTGCGCTTCTTCTATTGTTTCGAATGGAGATTTTGTAAGAAGAGTTCGCCTTATCTCGGTAGGAATATTCGGTGTAGACGCAATAATGTCGAGTAATATACTTTTCGCTCGATTATATTTAGCTACCGTTTGAATTTCATCTTCCTTTCCAGTGGGTGTTAATACCACTCTTGGGATCGGGTCGCCTTCTTCGATTCTGTCATAAATTTGCTTCATGGCTGGATTAGTTTCTATGTAGTCAAAGATACTCCGCAGCCTGTTTATGATAGGTTTGTCTTCATTTGGCACGTACTGATCGATGTATGGTATCGCTTCGAATGGTGATTTTGTAAGAAGTGTTCGCCTGATATCAGGGGATTTATTTGGTGTAGATACAATAACGTTGTGTAACATGTTTCTTGCAAGATCGAATTCACGTAGTATAAGAATTTCGTCTTCCTTTCCAGTGGGCGTTGTGATTTCAATGTCCACAGATGGAATCGGTTTTAAAACTTTAATTGTATGATTAATTTGGTTGATAAATTTTGTAGTTGCCAGCATGTGAAGGATACGTCGTAGCCTGCTTATGACAGGTTTGTCTTCATCCCGCATATAAAGATGCGCTACTTCTATTGTTTCGAGTGGTGACTTTGTAAGAAGTGTTCGCTTTATCTCGGCAGGAATATTCGGTGTAGACGCAGTAATGTCGTGTAATATACTTTTCGCTCGATTATATTTACCTACCGTTTGAATTTCATCTTCCTTTCCAGTAGGTGATAATACCACAGTTGGGATCGGTTCGCCTCCTTCGATTCGGTCGTAAATTTGCTTCACGGCTGGATTAGTTGCTATATAGTGAAAGATACCCCGCAGCCTGTTTATGATAGGTTTGTCTTCATTTGGCACGTACTGATCGATGTATGGTATCGCTTCGAATGGCGATTTTGTAAGAAGTGTTCGCCTGATCTCAGGAGATATATTTGGTGCAGATACAATAACGTTGTGTAACATGTTTCTTGCAAGATCGAATTCACGTAGTATATGAATATCGTCGTCCTTTCCAGTGGGCGTTGTCATTTCAATGTCCACAAATGGATTCGGTTTTATAAGGTTAATTGTATGATTAATTTGGTTGATACGTGTTGTACTTGCCAGCATGTGAAGGATACGTCGCAGCCTGCTTATGACAGGTTTGTCTTCATCGCGCACATAAATATGCGTTTCTTCAATTGTTTTGAGTGGAGATTTTGTAAGAAGTGTTCGTCTGATCTCGGCAGGAATATTTGGTGTAGACGCAATAATGTCGTGTAATATACTTTTCCCTCCATTATATTTATCTACCATTTGAATTTCATCTTCCTTTCCATTGGGTGTTAATACCACAGTTGTGATCGGTTCGCCTCCTTCGATTCTGTCATAAATTTGCTTCATCTCTGGATCAGTTGCTATGTAGTCAAAGATACTCTGCAGCCTGTTTATGATAGGTTTGTCTTCATTTGGCACGTACTGATCGATGTATGGTAGCGCTTCGAATGGTGATTTTGTAAGAAGTGTTCGCCTGATCTCAGGAGATATATTTGGTGCAGATACAATAATGTTGTGTAACATGTTTCTTGCAAGATCGAATTCACGTAGTATATGAATATCGTCTTCCTTTCCAGTGGGCGTTGTGATTTCAATGTCCACAAATGGATACGGTTTTATAAGGTTAATTGTATGATTAATTTGGTTGATACGTGTTGTACTTGCCAGCATGTGAAGGATACGTCGCAGCCTGCTTATGACAGGTTTGTCTTCATCCCGCACATGAAGATGCGCTTCTTCAATTGTTTTGAGTGGAGGTTTTGTAAGAAGTGTTCGCCTTATCTCGGCAGGAATATTCGGTGTAGACGTAATAATGTCGTGTAATATACTTTTCGCTCGATTATATTTATCTACTTTTTGAATTTCATCTTCCTTTCCATTGGGTGTTAATCCCACAGTTGAGATCGGTTCGCCTCCTTCGATTCTGTCATAAATTTGCTTTATCGCTGGATCAGTTGCTATGTAGTCAAAGATACTCCGCAGCCTGTTTATGATAGGTTTGTCTTCATTTGGCACGTACTGATCGATGTATGGTATCGCTTCGAATGGTGATTTTGTAAGAAGTGTTCGCCTGATCTCAGGGGATATATTTGGTGTAGATACAATAATGTTGTGTAACATGTTTCTTGCAAGATCGAATTCACGTAGTATATGAATATCGTCTTCCTTTCCAGTGGGCGTTGTGATTTCAATGTCCACAAATGGATTCGGTTTTATAAGGTTAATTGTATGATTAATTTGGTTGATACGTGTTGTACTTGCCAGCATGTGAAGGATACGTCGCAGCCTGCTTATGACAGGTTTGTCTTCATCCCGCACATAAAGATGCGCTTCTTCAATTGTTTTGAGTGGAGATTTTGTAAGAAGTGTTCGCCTTATCTCGGCAGGAATATTCGGTGTAGACGTAATAATGTCGTGTAATATACTTTTCGCTTGATTATATTTATCTACTTTTTGAATTTCATCTTCCTTTCCATTGGGTGTTAATCCCACAGTTGTGATCGGCTCGCCTCCTTCGATTCTGTCATAAATTTGCTTCATCGCTGGATCAGTTGCTATGTAGTCAAAGATACCCCGCAGCCTGTTTATGGTAGGTTTGTCTTCATTTGGCACGTACTGATCGATGTATGGTATCGCTTCGAATGGTGATTTTGTAAGAAGTGTTCGCCTGATCTCAGGAGATATATTTGGTGCAGATACAATAATGTTGTGTAACATGTTTCTTGCAAGATCGAATTCACGTAGTATATGAATATCGTCTTCCTTTCCAGTGGGCGTTGTGATTTCAATGTCCACAAATGGATTCGGTTTTATAAGGTTAATTGTATGATTAATTTGGTTGATACGTGTTGTACTTGCCAGCATGTGAAGGATACGTCGCAGCCTGCTTATGACAGGTTTGTCTTCATCCCGCACATAAATATGCGCTTCTTCAATTGTTTTGAGTGGAGATTTTGTAAGGAGTGTTCGCCTTATCTCGGCAGGAATATTCGGTGTAGACGTAATAATGTCGTGTAATATACTTTTCGCTCGATTATATTTATCTACTTTTTGAATTTCATCTTCCTTTCCGTTGGGTGTTAATCCCACAGTTGAGATCGGTTCGCCTCCTTCGATTCTGTCATAAATTTGCTTCATCGCTGGATCAGTTGCTATGTAGTCAAAGATACTCCGCAGCCTGTTTATGATAGGTTTGTCTTCATTTGGCACGTACTGATCGATGTATGGTATCGCTTCGAATGGTGATTTTGTAAGAAGTGTTCGCCTGATCTCAGGAGATATATTTGGTGCAGATACAATAATGTTGTGTAACATGTTTCTTGCAAGATCGAATTCACGTAGTATATGAATATCGTCTTCCTTTCCAGTGGGCGTTTTGATTTCAATGTCCACAAATGGATTCGGTTTTATAAGGTTAATTGTATGATTAATTTGGTTGATACGTGTTGTACTTGCCAGCATGTGAAGGATACGTCGCAGCCTGCTTATGACAGGTTTGTCTTCATCCCGCACATAAAGATGCGCTTCTTCAATTGTTTTGAGTGGAGATTTTGTAACAAGTGTTCGCCTTATCTCGGCAGGAATATTCGGTGTAGACGTAATAATGTCGTGTAATATACTTTTCGTTTGATTATATTTATCTACCATTTGAATTTCATCTTCCTTTCCATTGGGTGTTAATCCCACAGTTGTGATCGGCTCGCCTCCTTCGATTCTGTCATAAATTTGCTTCATCGCTGGATCAGTTGCTATGTAGTCAAAGATACTCTGCAGCCTGTTTATGATAGGTTTGTCTTCATTTGGCACGTACTGATCGATGTATGGTATCGCTTCGAATGGTGATTTTGTAAGAAGTGTTCGCCTGATCTCAGGAGATATATTTGGTGCAGATACAATAATGTTGTGTAACATGTTTCTTGCAAGATCGAATTCACGTAGTATATGAATATCGTCTTCCTTTCCAGTGGGCGTTGTGATTTCAATGTCCACAAATGGATACGGTTTTATAAGGTTAATTGTATGATTAATTTGGTTGATACGTGTTGTACTTGCCAGCATGTGAAGGATACGTCGCAGCCTGCTTATGACAGGTTTGTCTTCATCCCGCACATGAAGATGCGCTTCTTCAATTGTTTTGAGTGGAGGTTTTGTAAGAAGTGTTCGCCTTATCTCGGCAGGAATATTCGGTGTAGACGTAATAATGTCGTGTAATATACTTTTCGCTCGATTATATTTATCTACTTTTTGAATTTCATCTTCCTTTCCATTGGGTGTTAATCCCACAGTTGAGATCGGTTCGCCTCCTTCGATTCTGTCATAAATTTGCTTTATCGCTGGATCAGTTGCTATGTAGTCAAAGATACTCCGCAGCCTGTTTATGATAGGTTTGTCTTCATTTGGCACGTACTGATCGATGTATGGTATCGCTTCGAATGGTGATTTTGTAAGAAGTGTTCGCCTGATCTCAGGGGATATATTTGGTGTAGATACAATAATGTTGTGTAACATGTTTCTTGCAAGATCGAATTCACGTAGTATATGAATATCGTCTTCCTTTCCAGTGGGCGTTGTGATTTCAATGTCCACAAATGGATTCGGTTTTATAAGGTTAATTGTATGATTAATTTGGTTGATACGTGTTGTACTTGCCAGCATGTGAAGGATACGTCGCAGCTTGCTTATGACAGGTTTGTCTTCATCCCGCACATAAAGATGCGCTTCTTCAATTGTTTTGAGTGGAGATTTTGTAAGAAGTGTTCGCCTTATCTCGGCAGGAATATTCGGTGTAGACGTAATAATGTCGTGTAATATACTTTTCGCTTGATTATATTTATCTACTTTTTGAATTTCATCTTCCTTTCCATTGGGTGTTAATCCCACAGTTGTGATCGGCTCGCCTCCTTCGATTCTGTCATAAATTTGCTTCATCGCTGGATCAGTTGCTATGTAGTCACAGATACCCCGCAGCCTGTTTATGGTAGGTTTGTCTTCATTTGGCACGTACTGATCGATGTATGGTATCGCTTCGAATGGTGATTTTGTAAGAAGTGTTCGCCTGATCTCAGGAGATATATTTGGTGCAGATACAATAATGTTGTGTAACATGTTTCTTGCAAGATCGAATTCACGTAGTATATGAATATCGTCTTCCTTTCCAGTGGGCGTTGTGATTTCAATGTCCACAAATGGATTCGGTTTTATAAGGTTAATTGTATGATTAATTTGGTTGATACGTGTTGTACTTGCCAGCATGTGAAGGATACGTCGCAGCCTGCTTATGACAGGTTTGTCTTCATCCCGCACATAAATATGCGCTTCTTCAATTGTTTTGAGTGGAGATTTTGTAAGGAGTGTTCGCCTTATCTCGGCAGGAATATTCGGTGTAGACGTAATAATGTCGTGTAATATACTTTTCGCTCGATTATATTTATCTACTTTTTGAATTTCATCTTCCTTTCCGTTGGGTGTTAATCCCACAGTTGAGATCGGTTCGCCTCCTTCGATTCTGTCATAAATTTGCTTCATCGCTGGATCAGTTGCTATGTAGTCAAAGATACTCCGCAGCCTGTTTATGATAGGTTTGTCTTCATTTGGCACGTACTGATCGATGTATGGTATCGCTTCGAATGGTGATTTTGTAAGAAGTGTTCGCCTGATCTCAGGGGATATATTTGGTGTAGATACAATAATGTTGTGTAACATGTTTCTTGCAAGATCGAATTCACGTAGTATATGAATATCGTCTTCCTTTCCAGTGGGCGTTGTGATTTCAATGTCCACAAATGGATTCGGTTTTATAAGGTTAATTGTATGATTAATTTGGTTGATACGTGTTGTACTTGCCAGCATGTGAAGGATACGTCGCATCCTTCTTATGACAGGTTTGTCTTCATCTCGCACATAAAGTTGCGCTTCTTCTATTGTTTCGAGTGGAGATTTTGTAACAAGTGTTCGCCTTATCTCGGCAGGAATATTCGGTGTAGACGTAATAATGTCGTGTAATATACTTTTCGCTCGATTATATTTATCTACTTTTTGAATTTCATCTTCCTTTCCATTGGGTGTTAATACCACAGTTGTGATCGGTTCGCCTCCTTCGATTCTGTCATAAATTTGCTTAATCGCTGGATCAGTTGCTATGTAGTCAAAGATACTCCGCAGCCTGTTTATGATAGGTTTGTCTTCATTTGGCACGTACTGATCGATGTATGGTATCGCTTCGAATGGTGATTTTGTAAGAAGTGTTCGCCTGATCTCAGGAGATATATTTGGTGCAGATACAATAATGTTGTGTAACATGTTTCTTGCAAGATCGAATTCACGTAGTATATGAATATCGTCTTCCTTTCCAGTGGGCGTTGTGATTTCAATGTCCACAAATGGATACGGTTTTATAAGGTTAATTGTATGATTAATTTGGTTGATACGTGTTGTACTTGCCAGCATGTGAAGGATACGTCGCAGCCTGCTTATGACAGGTTTGTCTTCATCCCGCATATAAAGATGCGCTACTTCTATTGTTTCGAGTGGTGACTTTGTAAGAAGTGTTCGCTTTATCTCGGCAGGAATATTCGGTGTAGACGCAGTAATGTCGTGTAATATACTTTTCGCTCGATTATATTTATCTACCGTTTGAATTTCGTCTTCCTTTCCAGTAGGTGATAATACCACAGTTGGAATCGGTTCGCCTCCTTCGATTCGGTCGTAAATTTGCTTCATGGCTGGATTAGTTGCTATATAGTGAAAGATACCCCGCAGCCTGTTTATGATAGGTTTGTCTTCATTTGGCACGTACTGATCGATGTGTGGTATCGCTTCGAATGGTGATTTTGTAAGAAGTGTTCGCCTGATCTCAGGAGATATATTTGGTGCAGATACAATAATGTTGTGTAACATGTTTCTTGCAAGATCGAATTCACGTAGTATATGAATATCGTCTTCCTTTCCAGTGGGCGTTGTGATTTCAATGTCCACAAATGGATTCGGTTTTATAAGGTTAATTGTATGATTAATTTGGTTGATACGTGTTGTACTTGCCAGCATGTGAAGGATACGTCGCAGCCTGCTTATGACAGGTTTGTCTTCATCCCGCACATAAAGATGCGCTTCTTCAATTGTTTTGAGTGGAGATTTTGTAACAAGTGTTCGCCTTATCTCGGCAGGAATATTCGGTGTAGACGTGATAATGTCGTGTAATATACTTTTCGTTTGATTATATTTATCTACCATTTGAATTTCATCTTCCTTTCCATTGGGTGTTAATCCCACAGTTGTGATCGGCTCGCCTCCTTCGATTCTGTCATAAATTTGCTTCATCGCTGGATCAGTTGCTATGTAGTCAAAGATACCCTGCAGCCTGTTTATGATAGGTTTGTCTTCATTTGGCACGTACTGATCGATGTATGGTATCGCTTCGAATGGTGATTTTGTAAGAAGTGTTCGCCTGATCTCAGGAGGTATATTTGGTGCAGATACAATAATGTTGTGTAACATGTTTCTTGCAAGATCGAATTCACGTAGTATATGAATATCGTCTTCCTTTCCAGTGGGCGTTGTGATTTCAATGTCCACAAATGGATACGGTTTTATAAGGTTAATTGTATGATTAATTTGGTTGATACGTGTTGTACTTGCCAGGATGTGAAGGATACGTCGCAGCCTGCTTATGACAGGTTTGTCTTCATCCCGCACATAAAGATGCGCTTCTTCAATTGTTTTGAGTGGAGATTTTGTAAGAAGTGTTCGCCTTATCTCGGCAGGAATATTCGGTGTAGACGTAATAATGTCGTGTAATATACTTTTCGCTCGATTATATTTATCTACTTTTTGAATTTCATCTTCCTTTCCATTGGGTGTTAATCCCACAGTTGAGATCGGTTCGCCTCCTTCGATTCTGTCATAAATTTGCTTCATCGCTGGATCAGTTGCTAAGTAGTCAAAGATACTCCGCAGCCTGTTTATGATAGGTTTGTCTTCATTTGGCACGTACTGATCGATGTATGGTATCGCTTCGAATGGTGATTTTGTAAGAAGTGTTCGCCTGATCTCAGGGGATATATTTGGTGTAGATACAATAATGTTGTGTAACATGTTTCTTGCAAGATCGAATTCACGTAGTATATGAATTTCGTTTTCCTTTCCAGTGGGCGTTGTGATTTCAATGTCCACAATTGGATTCGGTTTTATAAGGTTAATTGTATGATTAATTTGGTTGATACGTGTTGTACTTGCCAGCATGTGAAGGATACGTCGCAGCCTTCTTATAACAGGTTTGTCTTCATCTCGCACATAAAGTTGCACTTCTTCTATTGTTTCGAGTGGAGATTTTGTAAGAAGTGTTCGTCTTATCTCGGCAGGAATATTTGGTGTAGACGCAATAATGTCGTGTAATATACTTTTCCCTCGATTATATTTATCTACCATTTGAATTTCATCTTCCTTTCCATTGGGTGTTAATACCACAGTTGTGATCGGTTCGCCTCCTTCGATTCTGTCATAAATTTGCTTCATCGCTGGATCAGTTGCTATGTAGTCAAAGATACTCCGCAGCCTGTTTATGATAGGTTTGTCTTCATTTGGCACGTACTGATCGATGTATGGTATCGCTTCGAATGGTGATTTTGTAATAAGTGTTCGCCTGATCTCAGGGGATATATTTGGTGTAGATACAATAATGTGGTGTAATATGTTTCTTGCAAGATCAAATTCACGTAGTAAATGAATTCCGTTTTCCTTTCCAGTGGGCGTTGTGATTTCAATGTCCACAAATGGATTCGGTTTTATAAGGTTAATTGTATGATTAATTTGGTTGATACGTGTTGTACTTGCCAGCATGTGAAGGATACGTCGCATCCTTCTTATGACAGGTTTGTCTTCATCTCGCACATAAAGTTGCGCTTCTTCTATTGTTTCGAGTGGAGATTTTGTAACAAGTGTTCGCCTTATCTCGGCAGGAATATTCGGTGTAGACGTAATAATGTCGTGTAATATACTTTTCGCTCGATTATATTTATCTACTTTTTGAATTTCATCTTCCTTTCCATTGGGTGTTAATACCACAGTTGTGATCGGTTCGCCTCCTTCGATTCTGTCATAAATTTGCTTAATCGCTGGATCAGTTGCTATGTAGTCAAAGATACTCCGCAGCCTGTTTATGATAGGTTTGTCTTCATTTGGCACGTACTGATCGATGTATGGTATCGCTTCGAATGGTGATTTTGTAAGAAGTGTTCGCCTGATCTCAGGGGATATATTTGGTGTAGATACAATAACGTTGTGTAACATGTTTCTTGCAAGATCGAATTCACGTAGTATATGAATTTCGTCTTCCTTTCCAGTGGGCGTTGTGATTTCAATGTCCACAGATGGAATCGGTTTTAAAACTTTAATTGTATGATTAATTTGGTTGATAAGTTTTGTACTTGCCAGCATGTGAAGGATACGTCGCAGCCTGCTTATGACAGGTTTGTCTTCATCCCGCATATAAAGATGCGCTACTTCTATTGTTTCGAGTGGTGACTTTGTAAGAAGTGTTCGCTTTATCTCGGCAGGAATATTCGGTGTAGACGCAGTAATGTCGTGTAATATACTTTTCGCTCGATTATATTTATCTACCGTTTGAATTTCGTCTTCCTTTCCAGTAGGTGATAATACCACAGTTGGAATCGGTTCGCCTCCTTCGATTCGGTCGTAAATTTGCTTCATGGCTGGATTAGTTGCTATATAGTGAAAGATACCCCGCAGCCTGTTTATGATAGGTTTGTCTTCATTTGGCACGTACTGATCGATGTATGGTATCGCTTCGAATGGTGATTTTGTAAGAAGTGTTCGCCTGATCTCAGGAGATATATTTGGTGCAGATACAATAATGTTGTGTAACATGTTTCTTGCAAGATCGAATTCACTTAGTATATGAATATCATCTTCATTTCCAGTGGGCGTTGTGATTTCAATGTCCACAAATGGATTCGGTTTTATAAGGTTAATTGTATGATTAATTTGGTTGATACGTGTTGTACTTGCCAGTATGTGAAGGATACGTCGCAGCCTGCTTATGACAGGTTTGTCTTCATCCCGCACATGAAGATGCGCTTCTTCAATTGTTTTGAGTGGAGGTTTTGTAAGAAGTGTTCGCCTTATCTCGGCAGGAATATTCGGTGTAGACGTAATAATGTCGTGTAATATACTTTTCGCTCGATTATATTTATCTACTTTTTGAATTTCATCTTCCTTTCCAGTAGGTGATAATACCACAGTTGGAATCGGTTCGCCTCCTTCGATTCGGTCGTAAATTTGCTTCATGGCTGGATTAGTTGCTATATAGTGAAAGATACCCCGCAGCCTGTTTATGATAGGTTTGTCTTCATTTGGCACGTACTGATCGATGTATGGTATCGCTTCGAATGGTGATTTTGTAAGAAGTGTTCGCCTGATCTCAGGAGATATAATTGGTGCAGATACAATAATGTTGTGTAACATGTTTCTTGCAAGATCGAATTCACGTAGCATATGAATATCGTCATCCTTTCCAGTGGGCGTTGTGATTTCAATGTCCACAAATGGATTCGGTTTTATAACTTTAATGTTAATTGTATGATTAATTTGGTTGATACGTGTTGTACTTGCCAGCATGTGAAGGATACGTCGCAGCCTGCTTATGACAGGTTTGTCTTCATCCCGCACATGAAGATGCGCTTCTTCAATTGTTTTGAGTGGAGGTTTTGTAAGAAGTGTTCGCCTTATCTCGGCAGGAATATTCGGTGTAGACGTAATAATGTCGTGTAATATACTTTTCGCTCGATTATATTTATCTACTTTTTGAATTTCATCTTCCTTTCCATTGGGTGTTAATACCACAGTTGTGATCGGTTCGTCTCCTTCGATTCTGTCATAAATTTGCTTCATCGCTGGATCAGTTGCTATGTACTCAAAGATACTCCGCAGCCTGTTTATGATAGGTTTGTCTTCATTTGGCACGTACTGATCGATGTATGGTATCGCTTCGAATGGTGATTTTGTAAGTAGTGTTCGCCTGATCTCAGGGGATATATTTGGTGTAGATACAATAATGTTGTGTAACATGTTTCTTGCAAGATCGAATTCACGTAGTATATGATTTTCGTCTTCCTTTCCAGTGGGCGTTGTGATTTCAATGTCCACAGATGGAATCGGTTGTAAAACGTTATTTGTATGATTAATTTGGTTGATACGTGTCGTATTTGCCAGCATGTGAAGGATACGTCGTAGCCTTCTTATAACAGGTTTGTCTTCATCTCGCACATAAAGTTGCACTTCTTCTATTGTTTCGAGTGGAGATTTTGTAAGAAGTGTTCGTCTTATCTCGGCAGGAATATTTGGTGTAGACGCAATAATGTCGTGTAATATACTTTTCCCTCGATTATATTTATCTACCATTTGAATTTCATCTTCCTTTCCATTGGGTGTTAATACCACAGTTGTGATCGGTTCGCCTCCTTCGATTCTGTCATAAATTTGCTTCATCGCTGGATCAGTTGCTATGTAGTCAAAGATACTCCGCAGCCTGTTTATGATAGGTTTGTCTTTATTTGGCACGTACTGATCGATGTATGGTATCGCTTCGAATGGTGATTTTGTAATAAGTGTTCGCCTGATCTCAGGGGATATATTTGGTGTAGATACAATAATGTGGTGTAATATGTTTCTTGCAAGATCGAATTCACGTAGTATATGAATATCGTCTTCCTTTCCAGTGGGCGTTGTGATTTCAATGTCCACAGATGGAATCGGTTTTAAAACTTTAATTGTATGATTAATTTGGTTGATAAGTTTTGTACTTGCCAGCATGTGAAGGATACGTCGCAGCCTGCTTATGACAGGTTTGTCTTCATCCCGCACATGAAGATGCGCTTCTTCAATAGTTTTGAGTGGAGATTTAGTAAGAAGTGTTCGCCTTATCTCGGCAGGAATATTCGGTGTAGACGCAATAATGTCGTGTAATATACTTTTCGCTCGATTATA
This sequence comes from Magicicada septendecula, assembly GCA_034769895.1. Taxonomy (NCBI): domain Eukaryota; kingdom Metazoa; phylum Arthropoda; class Insecta; order Hemiptera; family Cicadidae; genus Magicicada; species Magicicada septendecula. The sequence continues at coordinate 315,781,482 of CM068368.1, read as the reverse complement.
TTTATCTACTTTTTGAATTTCATATTCCTTTCCATTGGGTGTTAATCCCACAGTTGAGATCGGTTCGCCTCCTTCGATTCTGTCATAAATTTGCTTCATCGCTGGATCAGTTGCTATGTAGTCAAAGATACTCCGCAGCCTGTTTATGATAGGTTTGTCTTCATTTGGCACGTACTGATCGATGTATGGTATCGCTTCGAATGGTGATTTTGTAAGAAGTGTTCGCCTGATCTCAGGGGATATATTTGGTGTAGATACAATAATGTTGTGTAACATGTTTCTTGCAAGATCGAATTCACATAGTATATGATTTTCGTCTTCCTTTCCAGTGGGCGTTGTGATTTCAATGTCCACAGATGGAATCGGTTGTAAAACGTTATTTGTATGATTAATTTGGTTGATACGTGTCGTATTTGCCAGCATGTGAAGGATACGTCGCAGCCTGCTTATGACAGGTTTGTCTTCATCCCGCATATAAAGATGCGCTACTTCTATTGTTTCGAGTGGTGACTTTGTAAGAAGTGTTCGCTTTATCTCGGCAGGAATATTCGGTGTAGACGCAGTAATGTCGTGTAATATACTTTTCGCTCGATTATATTTATCTACCGTTTGAATTTCGTCTTCCTTTCCAGTAGGTGATAATACCACAGTTGGAATCGGTTCGCCTCCTTCGATTCTGTCATAAATTTGCTTCATCGCTGGATCAGTTGCTATGTACTCAAAGATACTCCGCAGCCTGTTTATGATAGGTTTGTCTTCATTTGGCACGTACTGATCGATGTATGGTATCGCTTCGAATGGTGATTTTGTAAGAAGTGTTCGCCTGATCTCAGGAGATATATTTGGTGCAGATACAATAATGGTGTGTAACATGTTTCTTGCAAGATCGAATTCACGTAGTATATGAATATCGTCATCCTTTCCAGTGGGCGTTGTGATTTCAATGTCCACAAATGGATTCGGTTTTATAACTTTAATGTTAATTGTATGATTAATTTGGTTGATACGTGTTGTACTTGCCAGCATGTGAAGGATACGTCGCAGCCTGCTTATGACAGGTTTGTCTTCATCCCGCACATGAAGATGCGCTTCTTCAATTGTTTTGAGTGGAGGTTTTGTAAGAAGTGTTCGCCTTATCTCGGCAGGAATATTCGGTGTAGACGTAATAATGTCGTGTAATATACTTTTCGCTCGATTATATTTATCTACTTTTTGAATTTCATCTTCCTTTCCATTGGGTGTTAATACCACAGTTGTGATCGGTTCGTCTCCTTCGATTCTGTCATAAATTTGCTTCATCGCTGGATCAGTTGCTATGTACTCAAAGATACTCCGCAGCCTGTTTATGATAGGTTTGTCTTCATTTGGCACGTACTGATCGATGTATGGTATCGCTTCGAATGGTGATTTTGTAAGTAGTGTTCGCCTGATCTCAGGGGATATATTTGGTGTAGATACAATAATGTTGTCTAACATGTTTCTTGCAAGATCGAATTCACGTAGTATATGAATACCGTCTTCCTTTCCAGTGGGCGTTGTGATTTCAATGTCCACAAATGGATTCGGTTTTATAAGGTTAATTGTATGATTAATTTGGTTGATACGTGTTGTACTTGCCAGCATGTGAAGGATACGTCGCAGCCTGCTTATGACAGGTTTGTCTTCATCCCGCACATAAAGATGCGCTTCTTCAATTGTTTTGAGTGGAGATTTTGTAAGAAGTGTTCGCCTTATATCGGCAGGAATATTCGGTGCAGACGTAATAATGTCGCGTAATATACTTTTCGCTCGATTATATTTATCTACCGTTTGAATTTCGTCTTCCTTTCCAGTAGGTGATAATACCACAGTTGGAATCGGTTCGCCTCCTTCGATTCGGTCGTAAATTTGCTTCATGGCTGGATTAGTTGCTATATAGTGAAAGATACCCCGCAGCCTGTTTATGATAGGTTTGTCTTCATTTGGCACGTACTGATCGATGTATGGTATCGCTTCGAATGGTGATTTTGTAAGAAGTGTTCGCCTGATCTCAGGAGATATATTTGGTGCAGATACAATAATGTTGTGTAACATGTTTCTTGCAAGATCGAATTCACGTAGTATATGAATATCGTCTTCCTTTCCAGTGGGCGTTGTGATTTCAATGTCCACAAATGGATTCGGTTTTATAAGGTTAATTGTATGATTAATTTGGTTGATACGTGTTGTACTTGCCAGCATGTGAAGGATACGTCGCAGCCTGCTTATGACAGGTTTGTCTTCATCCCGCACATAAAGATGCGCTTCTTCAATTGTTTTGAGTGGAGATTTTGTAAGAAGTGTTCGCCTTATCTCGGCAGGAATATTCGGTGTAGACGTAATAATGTCGTGTAATATACTTTTCGCTTGATTATATTTATCTACTTTTTGAATTTCATCTTCCTTTCCATTGGGTGTTAATCCCACAGTTGTGATCGGCTCGCCTCCTTCGATTCTGTCATAAATTTGCTTCATCGCTGGATCAGTTGCTATGTAGTCAAAGATACCCCGCAGCCTGTTTATGACAGGTTTGTCTTCATTTGGCACGTACTGATCGATGTATGGTATCGCTTCGAATGGTGATTTTGTAAGAAGTGTTCGCCTGATCTCAGGAGATATATTTGGTGCAGATACAATAATGTTGTGTAACGTGTTTCTTGCAAGATCGAATTCACGTAGTATATGAATATCGTCTTCCTTTCCAGTGGGCGTTGTGATTTCAATGTCCACAAATGGATTCGGTTTTATAAGGTTAATTGTATGATTAATTTGGTTGATACGTGTTGTACTTGCCAGGATGTGAAGGATACGTCGCAGCCTGATTATGACAGGTTTGTCTTCATCCCGCACATAAATATGCGCTTCTTCAATTGTTTTGAGTGGAGATTTTGTAAGAAGTGTTCGCCTTATCTCGGCAGGAATATTCGGTGTAGACGTAATAATGTCGTGTAATATACTTTTCGCACGATTATATTTATCTACTTTTTGAATTTCATCTTCCTTTCCATTGGGTGTTAATCCCACAGTTGAGATCGGTTCGCCTCCTTCGATTCTGTCATAAATTTGCTTCATCGCTGGATCAGTTGCTATGTAGTCAAAGATACTCCGCAGCCTGTTTATGATAGGTTTGTCTTCATTTGGCACGTACTGATCGATGTATGGTATCGCTTCGAATGGTGATTTTGTAAGAAGTGTTCGCCTCATCTCTGGGGATATATTTGGTGTAGATACAATAATGTTGTGTAACATGTTTCTTGCAAGATCGAATTCACGTAGTATATGATTTTCGTCTTCCTTTCCAGTGGGCGTTGTGATTTCAATGTCCACAGATGGAATCGGTTGTAAAACGTTATTTGTATGATTAATTTGGTTGATACGTGTCGTATTTGCCAGCATGTGAAGGATACGTCGTAGCCTTCTTATAACAGGTTTGTCTTCATCTCGCACATAAAGTTGCACTTCTTCTATTGTTTCGAGTGGAGATTTTGTAAGAAGTGTTCGTCTTATCTCGGCAGGAATATTTGGTGTAGACGCAATAATGTCGTGTAATATACTTTTCCCTCGATTATATTTATCTACCATTTGAATTTCATCTTCCTTTCCATTGGGTGTTAATACCACAGTTGTGATCGGTTCGCCTCCTTCGATTCTGTCATAAATTTGCTTCATCGCTGGATCAGTTGCTATGTAGTCAAAGAGACTCCGCAGCCTGTTTATGATAGGTTTGTCTTCATTTGGCACGTACTGATCGATGTATGGTATTGCTTCGAATGGTGATTTTGTAATAAGTGTTCGCCTGATCTCAGGGGATATATTTGGTGTAGATACAATAATGTGGTGTAATATGTTTCTTGCAAGATCGAATTCACGTAGTATATGAATATCGTCTTCCTTTCCAGTGGGCGTTGTGATTTCAATGTCCACAGATGGAATCGGTTTTAAAACTTTAATTGTATGATTAATTTGGTTGATAAGTTTTGTACTTGCCAGCATGTGAAGGATACGTCGCAGCCTGCTTATGACAGGTTTGTCTTCATCCCGCACATGAAGATGCGCTTCTTCAATAGTTTTGAGTGGAGATTTAGTAAGAAGTGTTCGCCTTATCTCGGCAGGAATATTCGGTGTAGACGCAATAATGTCGTGTAATATACTTTTCGCTCGATTATATTTATCTACTTTTTGAATTTCATATTCCTTTCCATTGGGTGTTAATCCCACAGTTGAGATCGGTTCGCCTCCTTCGATTCTGTCATAAATTTGCTTCATCGCTGGATCAGTTGCTATGTAGTCAAAGATACTCCGCAGCCTGTTTATGATAGGTTTGTCTTCATTTGGCACGTACTGATCGATGTATGGTATCGCTTCGAATGGTGATTTTGTAAGAAGTGTTCGCCTGATCTCAGGGGATATATTTGGTGTAGATACAATAATGTTGTGTAACATGTTTCTTGCAAGATCGAATTCACATAGTATATGATTTTCGTCTTCCTTTCCAGTGGGCGTTGTGATTTCAATGTCCACAGATGGAATCGGTTGTAAAACGTTATTTGTATGATTAATTTGGTTGATACGTGTCGTATTTGCCAGCATGTGAAGGATACGTCGCAGCCTGCTTATGACAGGTTTGTCTTCATCCCGCATATAAAGATGCGCTACTTCTATTGTTTCGAGTGGTGACTTTGTAAGAAGTGTTCGCTTTATCTCGGCAGGAATATTCGGTGTAGACGCAGTAATGTCGTGTAATATACTTTTCGCTCGATTATATTTATCTACCGTTTGAATTTCGTCTTCCTTTCCAGTAGGTGATAATACCACAGTTGGAATCGGTTCGCCTCCTTCGATTCTGTCATAAATTTGCTTCATCGCTGGATCAGTTGCTATGTACTCAAAGATACTCCGCAGCCTGTTTATGATAGGTTTGTCTTCATTTGGCACGTACTGATCGATGTATGGTATCGCTTCGAATGGTGATTTTGTAAGAAGTGTTCGCCTGATCTCAGGAGATATATTTGGTGCAGATACAATAATGGTGTGTAACATGTTTCTTGCAAGATCGAATTCACGTAGTATATGAATATCGTCATCCTTTCCAGTGGGCGTTGTGATTTCAATGTCCACAAATGGATTCGGTTTTATAACTTTAATGTTAATTGTATGATTAATTTGGTTGATACGTGTTGTACTTGCCAGCATGTGAAGGATACGTCGCAGCCTGCTTATGACAGGTTTGTCTTCATCCCGCACATGAAGATGCGCTTCTTCAATTGTTTTGAGTGGAGGTTTTGTAAGAAGTGTTCGCCTTATCTCGGCAGGAATATTCGGTGTAGACGTAATAATGTCGTGTAATATACTTTTCGCTCGATTATATTTATCTACTTTTTGAATTTCATCTTCCTTTCCATTGGGTGTTAATACCACAGTTGTGATCGGTTCGTCTCCTTCGATTCTGTCATAAATTTGCTTCATCGCTGGATCAGTTGCTATGTACTCAAAGATACTCCGCAGCCTGTTTATGATAGGTTTGTCTTCATTTGGCACGTACTGATCGATGTATGGTATCGCTTCGAATGGTGATTTTGTAAGTAGTGTTCGCCTGATCTCAGGGGATATATTTGGTGTAGATACAATAATGTTGTCTAACATGTTTCTTGCAAGATCGAATTCACGTAGTATATGAATATCGTCTTCCTTTCCAGTGGGCGTTGTGATTTCAATGTCCACAAATGGATTCGGTTTTATAAGGTTAATTGTATGATTAATTTGGTTGATACGTGTTGTACTTGCCAGCATGTGAAGGATACGTCGCAGCCTGCTTATGACAGGTTTGTCTTCATCCCGCACATAAAGATGCGCTTCTTCAATTGTTTTGAGTGGAGATTTTGTAAGAAGTGTTCGCCTTATATCGGCAGGAATATTCGGTGCAGACGTAATAATGTCGCGTAATATACTTTTCGCTCGATTATATTTATCTACCGTTTGAATTTCGTCTTCCTTTCCAGTAGGTGATAATACCACAGTTGGAATCGGTTCGCCTCCTTCGATTCGGTCGTAAATTTGCTTCATGGCTGGATTAGTTGCTATATAGTGAAAGATACCCCGCAGCCTGTTTATGATAGGTTTGTCTTCATTTGGCACGTACTGATCGATGTATGGTATCGCTTCGAATGGTGATTTTGTAAGAAGTGTTCGCCTGATCTCAGGAGATATATTTGGTGCAGATACAATAATGTTGTGTAACATGTTTCTTGCAAGATCGAATTCACGTAGTATATGAATATCGTCTTCCTTTCCAGTGGGCGTTGTGATTTCAATGTCCACAAATGGATTCGGTTTTATAAGGTTAATTGTATGATTAATTTGGTTGATACGTGTTGTACTTGCCAGGATGTGAAGGATACGTCGCAGCCTGCTTATGACAGGTTTGTCTTCATCCCGCACATAAATATGCGCTTCTTCAATTGTTTTGAGTGGAGATTTTGTAAGAAGTGTTCGCCTTATCTCGGCAGGAATATTCGGTGTAGACGTAATAATGTCGTGTAATATACTTTTCGCACGATTATATTTATCTACTTTTTGAATTTCATCTTCCTTTCCATTGGGTGTTAATCCCACAGTTGAGATCGGTTCGCCTCCTTCGATTCTGTCATAAATTTGCTTCATCGCTGGATCAGTTGCTATGTAGTCAAAGATACTCCGCAGCCTGTTTATGATAGGTTTGTCTTCATTTGGCACGTACTGATCGATGTATGGTATCGCTTCGAATGGTGATTTTGTAAGAAGTGTTCGCCTCATCTCTGGGGATATATTTGGTGTAGATACAATAATGTTGTGTAACATGTTTCTTGCAAGATCGAATTCACGTAGTATATGATTTTCGTCTTCCTTTCCAGTGGGCGTTGTGATTTCAATGTCCACAGATGGAATCGGTTTTAAAACTTTAATTGTATGATTAATTTGGTTGATACGTTTTGTACTTGCCAGCATGTGAAGGATACGTCGCAGCCTGCTTATGACAGGTTTGTCTTCATCCCGCACATGAAGATGCGCTTCTTCAATAGTTTTGAGTGGAGATTTTGTAAGAAGTGTTCGCCTTATCTCGGCAGGAATATTCGGTGTAGACGCAATAATGTCGTGTAATATACTTTTCGCTCGATTATATTTATCTACTTTTTGAATTTCATATTCCTTTCCATTGGGTGTTAATACCACAGTTGTGATCGGTTCGCCTCCTTCGATTCTGTCATAAATTTGCTTCATCGCTGGATCAGTTGCTATGTAGTCAAAGATACTCCGCAGCCTGTTTATGATAGGTTTGTCTTCATTTGGCACGTACTGATCGATGTATGGTATCGCTTCGAATGGTGATTTTGTAAGAAGTGTTCGCCTGATCTCAGGGGATATATTAGGTGTAGATACAATAACGTTCCGTAACATGTTTCTTGCAAGATCGAATTCACGTAGTATATGAATATCGTCATCCTTTCCAGTGGGCGTTGTGATTTCAATGTCCACAAATGGATTCGGTTTCATAAGGTTAATTGTATGATTAATTTGGTTGATACGTGTTGTACTTGCCAGCATGTGAAGGATACGTCGCATCCTTCTTATGACATGTTTGTCTTCATCTCGCACATAAAGTTGCGCTTCTTCTATTGTTTCGAGTGGAGATTTTGGAAGAAGTGTTCGCCTTATCTCGGTAGGAATATTCGGTGTAGACGCAATAATGTCGTGTAATATACTTTTCGCTCGATTATATTTAGCTACCGTTTGAATTTCATCTTCCTTTCCAGTGGGTGTTAAAACCATATTTGTGATTGGTTCGCCTCCTTCGATTCTGTCATAAATTTGCTTCTTGGCTGGATCAGTTGCTATGTAGTCAAAGATACTCCGCAGCCTGTTTATGATAGGTTTGTCTTCATTTGGCACGTACTGATCGATGTATGGTATCGCTTCGAATGGTGATTTTGTAAGAAGTGTTCGCCTCATCTCTGGGGATATATTTGGTGTAGATACACTAATGTTGTGTAACATGTTTCTTGCAAGATCGAATTCACGTAGTATATGAATTTCGTTTTCCTTTCCAGTGGGCGTTGTGATTTCAATGTCCACAATTGGATTCGGTTTTATAAGGTTAATTGTATGATTAATTTGGTTGATACGTGTTGTACTTGCCAGCATGTGAAGGATACGTCGCAGCCTTCTTATGACAGGTTTGTCTTCATCTCGCACATAAAGTTGCGCTTCTTCTATTGTTTCGAGTGGAGATTTTGTAAGAAGAGTTCGCCTTATCTCGGTAGGAATATTCGGTGTAGACGCAATAATGTCGTGTAATATACTTTTCGCTCGATTATATTTATCTACCGTTTGAATTTCATCTTCCTTTCCAGTGGGTGTTAATACCACAGTTGGGATCGGTTCGCCTCCTTCGATTCTGTCATAAATTTGCTTCATGACTGGATTAGTTTCTATGTAGTCAAAGATACTCCGCAGCCTGTTTATGATAGGTTTGTCTTCATTTGGCACATACTGTTCGATGTATGGTATCGCTTCGAATGGTGATTTTGTAAGAAGTGTTCGCCTGATCTCAGGGGATATATTTGGTGTGGATACAATAATGTTGTGTAACATGTTTCGTGCAAGATCGAATTCACGTAGTATATGAATTTCGCCTTCCTTTCCAGTGGGCGTTGTGATTTCAATGTCCACAAATGGAATCGGTTTTAAAACGTTAATTGTACTAGTAATTTGGTTGATACGTGTTGTATTTGCCAGCATGTGAAGGATACGTCGCAGCCTACTATTGACAGGTTTGTCTTCATCTCGCACATGAAGTTGCGCTTCTTCTATTGTTTCGAGTGGAGATTTTGTAAGAAGAGTTCGCCTTATCTCGGCAGGAATATTCGTTGTAGACGCAATAATGTCGTGTAATATACTTTCCGCTCGATTATATTTATCTACTGTTTGAATTTCATCTTCCTTTCCAGTGGGTGTTAATACCACAGTTGTGATCGGTTCGCCTCCTTCGATTCTGTCATATATTTGCTTCATGGCTGGATCAGTTGCTATGTAGTGAAAGATACGCCGCAGCCTGTTTATGATAGGTTTGTCTTCATTTGGCACGTACTGATCGATGTATGGTATCGCTTCGAATGGTGATTTTGTAAGAAGTGTTCGCCTGATCTCAGGGGATATATTTGGTGTAGATACAATAATGTTGTGTAACATGTTTCTTGCAAGATCGAATTCACGTAGTATATGATTTTCGTCTTCCTTTCCAGTGGGCGTTGTGATTTCAATGTCCACAGATGGAATCGGTTGTAAAACGTTATTTGTATGATTAATTTGGTTGATACGTGTCGTATTTGCCAGCATGTGAAGGATACGTCGCAGCCTTCTTATAACAGGTTTGTCTTCATCTCGCACATAAAGTTGCACTTCTTCTATTGTTTCGAGTGGAGATTTTGTAAGAAGTGTTCGTCTTATCTCGGCAGGAATATTTGGTGTAGACGCAATAATGTCGTGTAATATACTTTTCCCTCGATTATATTTATCTACCATTTGAATTTCATCTTCCTTTCCATTGGGTGTTAATACCACAGTTGTGATCGGTTCGCCTCCTTCGATTCTGTCATAAATTTGCTTCATCGCTGGATCAGTTGCTATGTAGTCAAAGATACTCCGCAGCCTGTTTATGATAGGTTTGTCTTCATTTGGCACGTACTGATCGATGTATGGTATCGCTTCGAATGGTGATTTTGTAATAAGTGTTCGCCTGATCTCGGGGGATATATTTGGTGTAGATACAATAATGTGGTGTAATATGTTTCTTGCAAGATCAAATTCACGTAGTAAATGAATTCCGTTTTCCTTTCCAGTGGGCGTTGTGATTTCAATGTCCACAAATGGATTCGGTTTTATAAGGTTAATTGTATGATTAATTTGGTTGATACGTGTTGTACTTGCCAGCATGTGAAGGATACGTCGCATCCTTCTTATGACAGGTTTGTCTTCATCTCGCACATAAAGTTGCGCTTCTTCTATTGTTTCGAGTGGAGATTTTGTAACAAGTGTTCGCCTTATCTCGGCAGGAATATTCGGTGTAGACGTAATAATGTCGTGTAATATACTTTTCGCTCGATTATATTTATCTACTTTTTGAATTTCATCTTCCTTTCCATTGGGTGTTAATACCACAGTTGTGATCGGTTCGCCTCCTTCGATTCTGTCATAAATTTGCTTAATCGCTGGATCAGTTGCTATGTAGTCAAAGATACTCCGCAGCCTGTTTATGATAGGTTTGTCTTCATTTGGCACGTACTGATCGATGTATGGTATCGCTTCGAATGGTGATTTTGTAAGAAGTGTTCGCCTGATCTCAGGGGATATATTTGGTGTGGATACAATAATGTTGTGTAACATGTTTCGTGCAAGATCGAATTCACGTAGTATATGAATTTCGTCTTCCTTTCCAGTGGGCGTTGTGATTTCAATGTCCACAAATGGAATCGGTTTTAAAACGTTAATTGTACTAGTAATTTGGTTGATACGTGTTGTATTTGCCAGCACGTGAAGGATACGTCGCAGCCTACTATTGACAGGTTTGTCTTCATCTCGCACATGAAGTTGCGCTTCTTCTATTGTTTCGAGTGGAGATTTTGTAAGAAGAGTTCGCCTTATCTCGGCAGGAATATTCGTTGTAGACGCAATAATGTCGTGTAATATACTTTCCGCTCGATTATATTTATCTACTGTTTGAATTTCATCTTCCTTTCCAGTGGGTGTTAATACCACAGTTGTGATCGGTTCGCCTCCTTCGATTCTGTCATATATTTGCTTCATGGCTGGATCAGTTGCTATGTAGTGAAAGATACGCCGCAGCCTGTTTATGATAGGTTTGTCTTCATTTGGCACGTACTGATCGATGTATGGTATCGCTTCGAATGGTGATTTTGTAAGAAGTGTTCGCCTGATCTCAGGGGATATATTTGGTGTAGATACAATAATGTTGTGTAACATGTTTCTTGCAAGATCGAATTCACGTAGTATATGATTTTCGTCTTCCTTTCCAGTGGGCGTTGTGATTTCAATGTCCACAGATGGAATCGGTTGTAAAACGTTATTTGTATGATTAATTTGGTTGATACGTGTCGTATTTGCCAGCATGTGAAGGATACGTCGCAGCCTTCTTATAACAGGTTTGTCTTCATCTCGCACATAAAGTTGCACTTCTTCTATTGTTTCGAGTGGAGATTTTGTAAGAAGTGTTCGTCTTATCTCGGCAGGAATATTTGGTGTAGACGCAATAATGTCGTGTAATATACTTTTCCCTCGATTATATTTATCTACCATTTGAATTTCATCTTCCTTTCCATTGGGTGTTAATACCACAGTTGTGATCGGTTCGCCTCCTTCGATTCTGTCATAAATTTGCTTCATCGCTGGATCAGTTGCTATGTAGTCAAAGATACTCCGCAGCCTGTTTATGATAGGTTTGTCTTCATTTGGCACGTACTGATCGATGTATGGTATCGCTTCGAATGGTGATTTTGTAATAAGTGTTCGCCTGATCTCAGGGGATATATTTGGTGTAGATACAATAATGTGGTGTAATATGTTTCTTGCAAGATCAAATTCACGTAGTAAATGAATTCCGTTTTCCTTTCCAGTGGGCGTTGTGATTTCAATGTCCACAAATGGATTCGGTTTTATAAGGTTAATTGTATGATTAATTTGGTTGATACGTGTTGTACTTGCCAGCATGTGAAGGATACGTCGCATCCTTCTTATGACAGGTTTGTCTTCATCTCGCACATAAAGTTGCGCTTCTTCTATTGTTTCGAGTGGAGATTTTGTAACAAGTGTTCGCCTTATCTCGGCAGGAATATTCGGTGTAGACGTAATAATGTCGTGTAATATACTTTTCGCTCGATTATATTTATCTACTTTTTGAATTTCATCTTCCTTTCCATTGGGTGTTAATACCACAGTTGTGATCGGTTCGCCTCCTTCGATTCTGTCATAAATTTGCTTAATCGCTGGATCAGTTGCTATGTAGTCAAAGATACTCCGCAGCCTGTTTATGATAGGTTTGTCTTCATTTGGCACGTACTGATCGATGTATGGTATCGCTTCGAATGGTGATTTTGTAATAAGTGTTCGCCTGATCTCAGGGGATATATTTGGTGTAGATACAATAATGTGGTGTAATATGTTTCTTGCAAGATGAAATTCACGTAGTAAATGAATTCCGTTTTCCTTTCCAGTGGGCGTTGTGATTTCAATGTCCACAGATGGAATCGGTTTTAAAACTTTAATTGTATGATTAATTTGGTTGATAAGTTTTGTACTTGCCAGCATGTGAAGGATACGTCGCAGCCTGCTTATGACAGGTTTGTCTTCATCCCGCATATAAAGATGCGCTACTTCTATTGTTTCGAGTGGTGACTTTGTAAGGAGTGTTCGCTTTATCTCGGCAGGAATATTCGGTGTAGACGCAGTAATGTCGTGTAATATACTTTTCGCTCGATTATATTTATCTACCGTTTGAATTTCGTCTTCCTTTCCAGTAGGTGATAATACCACAGTTGGAATCGGTTCGCCTCCTTCGATTCGGTCGTAAATTTGCTTCATGGCTGGATTAGTTGCTATATAGTGAAAGATACCCCGCAGCCTGTTTATGATAGGTTTGTCTTCATTTGGCACGTACTGATCGATGTATGGTATCGCTTCGAATGGTGATTTTGTAAGAAGTGTTCGCCTGATCTCAGGAGATATATTTGGTGCAGATACAATAATGTTGTGTAACATGTTTCTTGCAAGATCAAATTCACGTAGTATATGAATATCGTCATCCTTTCCAGTGGGCGTTGTGATTTCAATGTCCACAAATGGATTCGGTTTTATAACTTTAATGTTAATTGTATGATTAATTTGGTTGATACGTGTTGTACTTGCCAGCATGTGAAGGATACGTCGCAGCCTGCTTATGACAGGTTTGTCTTCATCCTGCACATGAAGATGCGCTTCTTCAATTGTTTTGAGTGGAGGTTTTGTAAGAAGTGTTCGCCTTATCTCGGCAGGAATATTCGGTGTAGACGTAATAATGTCGTGTAATATACTTTTCGCTCGATTATATTTATCTACTTTTTGAATTTCATCTTCCTTTCCATTGGGTGTTAATACCACAGTTGTGATCGGTTCGTCTCCTTCGATTCTGTCATAAATTTGCTTCATCGCTGGATCAGTTGCTATGTACTCAAAGATACTCCGCAACCTGTTTATGATAGGTTTGTCTTCATTTGGCACGTACTGATCGATGTATGGTATCGCTTCGAATGGTGATTTTGTAAGTAGTGTTCGCCTGATCTCAGGGGATATATTTGGTGTAGATACAATAATGTTGTCTAACATGTTTCTTGCAAGATCGAATTCACGTAGTATATGAATATCGTCTTCCTTTCCAGTGGGCGTTGTGATTTCAATGTCCACAAATGGGTTCGGTTTTATAAGGTTAATTGTATGATTAATTTGGTTGATACGTGTTGTACTTGCCAGCATGTGAAGGATACGTCGCAGCCTGCTTATGACAGGTTTGTCTTCATCCCGCACATAAAGATGCGCTTCTTCAATTGTTTTGAGTGGAGATTTTGTAAGAAGTGTTCGCCTTATATCGGCAGGAATATTCGGTGCAGACGTAATAATGTCGCGTAATATACTTTTCGCTCGATTATATTTATCTACCGTTTGAATTTCGTCTTCCTTTCCAGTGGGTGTTAATACCACAGTTGGGATCGGTTCACCTCCTTCGATTCTGTCATAAATTTGCTTCATGGCTGGATTAGTTTCTATGTAGTCAAAGATACTCCGCAGCCTGTTTATGATAGGTTTGTCTTCATTTGGCACGTATTGATCGATGTATGGTATCGCTTCGAATGGTGATTTTGTAAGAAGTGTTCGCCTGATCTCAGGGGATATATTTGGTGTGGATACAATAATGTTGTGTAACATGTTTCGTGCAAGATCGAATTCACGTAGTATATGAATTTCGTCTTCCTTTCCAGTGGGCGTTGTGATTTCAATGTCCACAAATGGAATCGGTTTTAAAACGTTAATTGTACTAGTAATTTGGTTGATACGTGTTGTATTTGCCAGCACGTGAAGGATACGTCGCAGCCTACTATTGACAGGTTTGTCTTCATCTCGCACATGAAGTTGCGCTTCTTCTATTGTTTCGAGTGGAGATTTTGTAAGAAGAGTTCGCCTTATCTCGGCAGGAATATTCGTTGTAGACGCAATAATGTCGTGTAATATACTTTCCGCTCGATTATATTTATCTACTGTTTGAATTTCATCTTCCTTTCCAGTGGGTGTTAATACCACAGTTGTGATCGGTTCGCCTCCTTCGATTCTGTCATATATTTGCTTCATGGCTGGATCAGTTGCTATGTAGTGAAAGATACGCCGCAGCCTGTTTATGATAGGTTTGTCTTCATTTGGCACGTACTGATCGATGTATGGTATCGCTTCGAATGGTGATTTTGTAAGAAGTGTTCGCCTGATCTCAGGGGATATATTTGGTGTAGATACAATAATGTTGTGTAACATGTTTCTTGCAAGATCGAATTCACGTAGTATATGATTTTCGTCTTCCTTTCCAGTGGGCGTTGTGATTTCAATGTCCACAGATGGAATCGGTTGTAAAACGTTATTTGTATGATTAATTTGGTTGATACGTGTCGTATTTGCCAGCATGTGAAGGATACGTCGCAGCCTTCTTATAACAGGTTTGTCTTCATCTCGCACATAAAGTTGCACTTCTTCTATTGTTTCGAGTGGAGATTTTGTAAGAAGTGTTCGTCTTATCTCGGCAGGAATATTTGGTGTAGACGCAATAATGTCGTGTAATATACTTTTCCCTCGATTATATTTATCTACCATTTGAATTTCATCTTCCTTTCCATTGGGTGTTAATACCACAGTTGTGATCGGTTCGCCTCCTTCGATTCTGTCATAAATTTGCTTCATCGCTGGATCAGTTGCTATGTAGTCAAAGATACTCCGCAGCCTGTTTATGATAGGTTTGTCTTCATTTGGCACGTACTGATCGATGTATGGTATCGCTTCGAATGGTGATTTTGTAATAAGTGTTCGCCTGATCTCAGGGGATATATTTGGTGTAGATACAATAATGTGGTGTAATATGTTTCTTGCAAGATCAAATTCACGTAGTAAATGAATTCCGTTTTCCTTTCCAGTGGGCGTTGTGATTTCAATGTCCACAAATGGATTCGGTTTTATAAGGTTAATTGTATGATTAATTTGGTTGATACGTGTTGTACTTGCCAGCATGTGAAGGATACGTCGCATCCTTCTTATGACAGGTTTGTCTTCATCTCGCACATAAAGTTGCGCTTCTTCTATTGTTTCGAGTGGAGATTTTGTAACAAGTGTTCGCCTTATCTCGGCAGGAATATTCGGTGTAGACGTAATAATGTCGTGTAATATACTTTTCGCTCGATTATATTTATCTACTTTTTGAATTTCATCTTCCTTTCCATTGGGTGTTAATACCACAGTTGTGATCGGTTCGCCTCCTTCGATTCTGTCATAAATTTGCTTAATCGCTGGATCAGTTGCTATGTAGTCAAAGATACTCCGCAGCCTGTTTATGATAGGTTTGTCTTCATTTGGCACGTACTGATCGATGTATGGTATCGCTTCGAATGGTGATTTTGTAATAAGTGTTCGCCTGATCTCAGGGGATATATTTGGTGTAGATACAATAATGTGGTGTAATATGTTTCTTGCAAGATGAAATTCACGTAGTAAATGAATTCCGTTTTCCTTTCCAGTGGGCGTTGTGATTTCAATGTCCACAGATGGAATCGGTTTTAAAACTTTAATTGTATGATTAATTTGGTTGATAAGTTTTGTACTTGCCAGCATGTGAAGGATACGTCGCAGCCTGCTTATGACAGGTTTGTCTTCATCCCGCATATAAAGATGCGCTACTTCTATTGTTTCGAGTGGTGACTTTGTAAGGAGTGTTCGCTTTATCTCGGCAGGAATATTCGGTGTAGACGCAGTAATGTCGTGTAATATACTTTTCGCTCGATTATATTTATCTACCGTTTGAATTTCGTCTTCCTTTCCAGTAGGTGATAATACCACAGTTGGAATCGGTTCGCCTCCTTCGATTCGGTCGTAAATTTGCTTCATGGCTGGATTAGTTGCTATATAGTGAAAGATACCCCGCAGCCTGTTTATGATAGGTTTGTCTTCATTTGGCACGTACTGATCGATGTATGGTATCGCTTCGAATGGTGATTTTGTAAGAAGTGTTCGCCTGATCTCAGGAGATATATTTGGTGCAGATACAATAATGTTGTGTAACATGTTTCTTGCAAGATCAAATTCACGTAGTATATGAATATCGTCATCCTTTCCAGTGGGCGTTGTGATTTCAATGTCCACAAATGGATTCGGTTTTATAACTTTAATGTTAATTGTATGATTAATTTGGTTGATACGTGTTGTACTTGCCAGCATGTGAAGGATACGTCGCAGCCTGCTTATGACAGGTTTGTCTTCATCCTGCACATGAAGATGCGCTTCTTCAATTGTTTTGAGTGGAGGTTTTGTAAGAAGTGTTCGCCTTATCTCGGCAGGAATATTCGGTGTAGACGTAATAATGTCGTGTAATATACTTTTCGCTCGATTATATTTATCTACTTTTTGAATTTCATCTTCCTTTCCATTGGGTGTTAATACCACAGTTGTGATCGGTTCGTCTCCTTCGATTCTGTCATAAATTTGCTTCATCGCTGGATCAGTTGCTATGTACTCAAAGATACTCCGCAACCTGTTTATGATAGGTTTGTCTTCATTTGGCACGTACTGATCGATGTATGGTATCGCTTCGAATGGTGATTTTGTAAGTAGTGTTCGCCTGATCTCAGGGGATATATTTGGTGTAGATACAATAATGTTGTCTAACATGTTTCTTGCAAGATCGAATTCACGTAGTATATGAATATCGTCTTCCTTTCCAGTGGGCGTTGTGATTTCAATGTCCACAAATGGGTTCGGTTTTATAAGGTTAATTGTATGATTAATTTGGTTGATACGTGTTGTACTTGCCAGCATGTGAAGGATACGTCGCAGCCTGCTTATGACAGGTTTGTCTTCATCCCGCACATAAAGATGCGCTTCTTCAATTGTTTTGAGTGGAGATTTTGTAAGAAGTGTTCGCCTTATATCGGCAGGAATATTCGGTGCAGACGTAATAATGTCGCGTAATATACTTTTCGCTCGATTATATTTATCTACCGTTTGAATTTCGTCTTCCTTTCCAGTGGGTGTTAATACCACAGTTGGGATCGGTTCACCTCCTTCGATTCTGTCATAAATTTGCTTCATGGCTGGATTAGTTTCTATGTAGTCAAAGATACTCCGCAGCCTGTTTATGATAGGTTTGTCTTCATTTGGCACGTATTGATCGATGTATGGTATCGCTTCGAATGGTGATTTTGTAAGAAGTGTTCGCCTGATCTCAGGGGATATATTTGGTGTGGATACAATAATGTTGTGTAACATGTTTCGTGCAAGATCGAATTCACGTAGTATATGAATTTCGTCTTCCTTTCCAGTGGGCGTTGTGATTTCAATGTCCACAAATGGAATCGGTTTTAAAACGTTAATTGTACTAGTAATTTGGTTGATACGTGTTGTATTTGCCAGCACGTGAAGGATACGTCGCAGCCTACTATTGACAGGTTTGTCTTCATCTCGCACATGAAGTTGCGCTTCTTCTATTGTTTCGAGTGGAGATTTTGTAAGAAGAGTTCGCCTTATCTCGGCAGGAATATTCGTTGTAGACGCAATAATGTCGTGTAATATACTTTCCGCTCGATTATATTTATCTACTGTTTGAATTTCATCTTCCTTTCCAGTGGGTGTTAATACCACAGTTGTGATCGGTTCGCCTCCTTCGATTCTGTCATATATTTGCTTCATGGCTGGATCAGTTGCTATGTAGTGAAAGATACGCCGCAGCCTGTTTATGATAGGTTTGTCTTCATTTGGCACGTACTGATCGATGTATGGTATCGCTTCGAATGGTGATTTTGTAAGAAGTGTTCGCCTGATCTCAGGGGATATATTTGGTGTAGATACAATAATGTTGTGTAACATGTTTCTTGCAAGATCGAATTCACGTAGTATATGATTTTCGTCTTCCTTTCCAGTGGGCGTTGTGATTTCAATGTCCACAGATGGAATCGGTTGTAAAACGTTATTTGTATGATTAATTTGGTTGATACGTGTCGTATTTGCCAGCATGTGAAGGATACGTCGCAGCCTTCTTATAACAGGTTTGTCTTCATCTCGCACATAAAGTTGCACTTCTTCTATTGTTTCGAGTGGAGATTTTGTAAGAAGTGTTCGTCTTATCTCGGCAGGAATATTTGGTGTAGACGCAATAATGTCGTGTAATATACTTTTCCCTCGATTATATTTATCTACCATTTGAATTTCATCTTCCTTTCCATTGGGTGTTAATACCACAGTTGTGATCGGTTCGCCTCCTTCGATTCTGTCATAAATTTGCTTCATCGCTGGATCAGTTGCTATGTAGTCAAAGATACTCCGCAGCCTGTTTATGATAGGTTTGTCTTCATTTGGCACGTACTGATCGATGTATGGTATCGCTTCGAATGGTGATTTTGTAATAAGTGTTCGCCTGATCTCAGGGGATATATTTGGTGTAGATACAATAATGTGGTGTAATATGTTTCTTGCAAGATCAAATTCACGTAGTAAATGAATTCCGTTTTCCTTTCCAGTGGGCGTTGTGATTTCAATGTCCACAAATGGATTCGGTTTTATAAGGTTAATTGTATGATTAATTTGGTTGATACGTGTTGTACTTGCCAGCATGTGAAGGATACGTCGCATCCTTCTTATGACAGGTTTGTCTTCATCTCGCACATAAATTTGCGCTTCTTCTATTGTTTCGAGTGGAGATTTTGTAACAAGTGTTCGCCTTATCTCGGCAGGAATATTCGGTGTAGACGTAATAATGTCGTGTAATATACTTTTCGCTCGATTATATTTATCTACTTTTTGAATTTCATCTTCCTTTCCATTGGGTGTTAATACCACAGTTGTGATCGGTTCGCCTCCTTCGATTCTGTCATAAATTTGCTTAATCGCTGGATCAGTTGCTATGTAGTCAAAGATACTCCGCAGCCTGTTTATGATAGGTTTGTCTTCATTTGGCACGTACTGATCGATGTATGGTATCGCTTCGAATGGTGATTTTGTAATAAGTGTTCGCCTGATCTCAGGGGATATATTTGGTGTAGATACAATAATGTGGTGTAATATGTTTCTTGCAAGATGAAATTCACGTAGTAAATGAATTCCGTTTTCCTTTCCAGTGGGCGTTGTGATTTCAATGTCCACAGATGGAATCGGTTTTAAAACTTTAATTGTATGATTAATTTGGTTGATAAGTTTTGTACTTGCCAGCATGTGAAGGATACGTCGCAGCCTGCTTATGACAGGTTTGTCTTCATCCCGCATATAAAGATGCGCTACTTCTATTGTTTCGAGTGGTGACTTTGTAAGGAGTGTTCGCTTTATCTCGGCAGGAATATTCGGTGTAGACGCAGTAATGTCGTGTAATATACTTTTCGCTCGATTATATTTATCTACCGTTTGAATTTCGTCTTCCTTTCCAGTAGGTGATAATACCACAGTTGGAATCGGTTCGCCTCCTTCGATTCGGTCGTAAATTTGCTTCATGGCTGGATTAGTTGCTATATAGTGAAAGATACCCCGCAGCCTGTTTATGATAGGTTTGTCTTCATTTGGCACGTACTGATCGATGTATGGTATCGCTTCGAATGGTGATTTTGTAAGAAGTGTTCGCCTGATCTCAGGAGATATATTTGGTGCAGATACAATAATGTTGTGTAACATGTTTCTTGCAAGATCAAATTCACGTAGTATATGAATATCGTCATCCTTTCCAGTGGGCGTTGTGATTTCAATGTCCACAAATGGATTCGGTTTTATAACTTTAATGTTAATTGTATGATTAATTTGGTTGATACGTGTTGTACTTGCCAGCATGTGAAGGATACGTCGCAGCCTGCTTATGACAGGTTTGTCTTCATCCTGCACATGAAGATGCGCTTCTTCAATTGTTTTGAGTGGAGGTTTTGTAAGAAGTGTTCGCCTTATCTCGGCAGGAATATTCGGTGTAGACGTAATAATGTCGTGTAATATACTTTTCGCTCGATTATATTTATCTACTTTTTGAATTTCATCTTCCTTTCCATTGGGTGTTAATACCACAGTTGTGATCGGTTCGTCTCCTTCGATTCTGTCATAAATTTGCTTCATCGCTGGATCAGTTGCTATGTACTCAAAGATACTCCGCAGCCTGTTTATGATAGGTTTGTCTTCATTTGGCACGTACTGATCGATGTATGGTATCGCTTCGAATGGTGATTTTGTAAGTAGTGTTCGCCTGATCTCAGGGGATATATTTGGTGTAGATACAATAATGTTGTCTAACATGTTTCTTGCAAGATCGAATTCACGTAGTATATGAATATCGTCTTCCTTTCCAGTGGGCGTTGTGATTTCAATGTCCACAAATGGGTTCGGTTTTATAAGGTTAATTGTATGATTAATTTGGTTGATACGTGTTGTACTTGCCAGCATGTGAAGGATACGTCGCAGCCTGCTTATGACAGGTTTGTCTTCATCCCGCACATAAAGATGCGCTTCTTCAATTGTTTTGAGTGGAGATTTTGTAAGAAGTGTTCGCCTTATATCGGCAGGAATATTCGGTGCAGACGTAATAATGTCGCGTAATATACTTTTCGCTCGATTATATTTATCTACCGTTTGAATTTCGTCTTCCTTTCCAGTGGGTGTTAATACCACAGTTGGGATCGGTTCACCTCCTTCGATTCTGTCATAAATTTGCTTCATGGCTGGATTAGTTTCTATGTAGTCAAAGATACTCCGCAGCCTGTTTATGATAGGTTTGTCTTCATTTGGCACGTATTGATCGATGTATGGTATCGCTTCGAATGGTGATTTTGTAAGAAGTGTTCGCCTGATCTCAGGAGATATATTTGGTGTAGATACAATAATGTTGTGTAACATGTTTCTTGCAAGATCGAATTCACGTAGTATATGAATTTCGTTTTCCTTTCCAGTGGGCGTTGTGATTTCAATGTCCACAAATGGATTCGGTTTCATAAGGTTAATTGTATGATTAATTTGGTTGATACGTGTTGTACTTGCCAGCATGTGAAGGATACGTCGCATCCTTCTTATGACATGTTTGTCTTCATCTCGCACATAAAGTTGCGCTTCTTCTATTGTTTCGAGTGGAGATTTTGTAAGAAGTGTTCGCCTTATCTCGGTAGGAATATTCGGTGTAGACCCAATAATGTCGTGTAATATACTTTTCGCTCGATTATATTTAGCTACCGTTTGAATTTCATCTTCCTTTCCAGTGGGTGTTAAAACCATATTTGTGATTGGTTCGCCTCCTTCGATTCTGTCATAAATTTGCTTCATGGCTGGATCAGTTGCTATGTAGTCAAAGATACTCCGCAGCCTGTTTATGATAGGTTTGTCTTCATTTGGCACGTACTGATCGATGTATGGTATCGCTTCGAATGGTGATTTTGTAAGAAGTGTTCGCCTGATCTCTGGGGATATATTTGGTGTAGATACAATAATGTTGTGTAACATGTTTCTTGCAAGATCGAATTCACGTAGTATATGAATTTCGTTTTCCTTTCCAGTGGGCGTTGTGATTTCAATGTCCACAATTGGATTCGGTTTTATAAGGTTAATTGTATGATTAATTTGGTTGATACGTGTTGTACTTGCCAGCATGTGAAGGATACGTCGCAGCCTTCTTATGACAGGTTTGTCTTCATCTCGCACATAAAGTTGCGCTTCTTCTATTGTTTCGAGTGGAGATTTTGTAAGAAGAGTTCGCCTTATCTCGGTAGGAATATTCGGTGTAGACGCAATAATGTCGTGTAATATACTTTTCGCTCGATTATATTTATCTACCGTTTGAATTTCGTCTTCCTTTCCAGTGGGCGTTGTGATTTCAATGTCCACAAATGGAATCGGTTTTAAAACGTTAATTGTACTAGTAATTTGGTTGATACGTGTTGTATTTGCCAGCATGTGAAGGATACGTCGCAGCCTACTATTGACAGGTTTGTCTTCATCTCGCACATGAAGTTGTGCTTCTTCTATTGTTTCGAGTGGAGATTTTGTAAGAAGAGTTCGCCTTATCTCGGCAGGAATATTCGTTGTAGACGCAATAATGTCGTGTAATATACTTTCCGCTCGATTATATTTATCTACTGTTTGAATTTCATCTTCCTTTCCAGTGGGTGTTAATACCACAGTTGTGATCGGTTCGCCTCCTTCGATTCTGTCATATATTTGCTTCATGGCTGGATCAGTTGCTATGTAGTGAAAGATACGCCGCAGCCTGTTTATGATAGGTTTGTCTTCATTTCGCACGTACTGATCGATGTATGGTATCGCTTCGAATGGTGATTTTGTAAGAATTGTTCGCCTGATCTCAGGGGATATATTTGGTGTAGATACAATAATGTTGTGTAACATGTTTCTTGCAAGATCGAATTCACGTAGTATATGAATGTCGTCTTCCTTTCCAGTGGGCGTTGTGATTCCAATGTCCACAGTTGGAATCGATTTTAAAAGTTGAAATTGATTTTTTTTTGGTACATATGTATAAAACGTTTTAAATATTTTGCCTTCGTTCAGTGTTCCTTTTACGTCTTGTATAATGTTATCTATTATATATTTTGCTTTTTCAATTTTGCAGTAGATTTCAAGTTCTTTTTCGTTTCTTGTAGTTGCTATATTTTTTACATCACTAAACTGTTGTAATTTGTGTATGTAATCCACAAAATTTTTGAAGTCTCTTGCATATTTTCGTTCATCATTCGTTCCATATTTGTTTATATAATCAATTAACTCCACTGGTGATGTTACCTTAAAGTATTCTTTTAATTGTGCTTGTATTGTCTGTGAATGTTCAATAAAGTTATAGAAAATGTTCCGTGCATTTTCAAAGATGTCAATTTCTTGCTTGTGTGTTTCTGTACATTTGAAGTTGTCCTTGACTAATGTTGTTTGTAGCTGTTTTTTTGCTGCATTTAGCTTCTTTACTAATTCGTTGTTAGCAAGCAAGTTAACATTTTGTGTATATGTTTCCGTTATATATGACTTTGGATGAGCAGTGACTAGTGTAATGAGTAGCGCAATTAGTTGCACCGTAAGTTCCTGCGGAATGTTGTTATTTCGTGTGTTTCCCCATTGTATAGACATCTGTAATTAAAAAATTTTTTTATTATTTTCCATTGGCTGTCATGGTATATATCTTTGTAAGAAATGCGTACATTGCATTCTTTATTTGAATAAAACATAGATGTTTCTTATTTGTAAATATTCATTTTATAAAGATGAATATAGCAATGTAATAAAGTAATGTTTAAAATATTTAATGTACTATTGTACATTTCACTAGCGGAATATGTAAAGCGTGTCATTAATTGGGGTGTGTTATATATCATAGATCAATATTGCCACAACTTAATTCTACAATCTGATGTGGTTTGCACTGTAGATCTTACACAGGGTACTATTTCGACCATGTGATAATTAAATTTTTCTGTTATTAACACTGGGTCCTACCTAAATTATATTTTTAGAGTTTTATAATTGTGTACAGTGTTGATATCTTAATGTGCCCACCTTTTTTCATCAGAGGCGTATTTACGGGGGGGAAGAACGTGACCAGAGCCCTTCACCCAGAGGGTCGAAAAAAGTTAACAAATTGTGTTCGTCTCTTAATTTTTAAGTTCTTTTATTATTATGTCAGCTAGCAATTCTTTTTCATATATTCAAACAGGTTTATTACACAGCATTTACATATAGATTTGAAATGTGAAAAAAAAAAGAAAATAAATTCAGTCAGTATCTTCTCAACAATATTTCAGTAATGCGCATTGAATTATGTTATTACCATTTACTTTAATGGGATTGATTTCAGGTTGTTATTATACATTTTTCAGCAGCTTTAAAGATAGTAATGATGATTAGTCTTAACTGGTTTTTCTTTTTTTGAACCCGACTTGACCTGATCCCAGACCCCCCCCCTCCCAGGGGCAAATTCTAGATACACCACTGCTTTTCATTTGAAAAGTAACAAGCCCTAAACAGTGTTGGATCACAAAAAATGAAATGAATACTGAACTGATCTTCCAAATTTATTTTCATTTGTTGTAAACTTCAGACAAATATTATCATTTAGCTTGGTTGAGGGGTTTTTGTTCTGTGTTTTGGTAGTGCATAATGTTAAAGTCATATTTCTTGTAAGAAAACTAAAAGATTTTTCAGTTAATTAATAGAAAAAGAACTATTTTGCTCACTGGCATGGAGTCAAAGGAAGCAAGTTTAGCTTCCCTACTGTTTCAGTAATGACTGGTGAAACACTAACTGCAATTATTTTAGAGTAGATGTTATTATTTAATTGAATCTAATTTTAAGTAACCAAAATAAAAATTCACTGGAATTCTCTAACGCGACTAAGTAGGTAGACTTACACACTGGTACTAGAGGTATGTCGATACTCATGTAACTGGTATTTTGTAACAGTTACTTTTGTGAAACAGCTGTAACGGTTACTGAAAAGTTGAAATATCTGTTCAGTTACTCGCATGACTCCCCTACCCAATTAATGCGTAAGCACAAATGAAGTAGACTAGACTTTAGCCCCTGGGCTCCGTGCTCAGAGCGCTCGTGTTCTGAACGCCCGTGCTCTAAGCGTCTATCAAAAAACCGACAGTGCTTGTAGCGCCCACTAAATTTGTTGTATTCTTGAACTGCTTAAAATTATGAAAATTCCTGGAAATAACACAACATATGTATGCCTACTGTCTGTACTTGTTCATATTTTGACCTTTCACCTTTCTATTTCACTGTTTAAAGTTAATAGTCCACTAGTTTAAACTTTATATAACTTTCTCATTTCCTGTTATTTTGTTATAATAATAATATATATTTTTTAATATTATACTTTTAATATTATTTAACTACGTACTACTACTACTACTACTACTACTACTACTACTAGTATTATTTTATTATTATTACTATTTTTTAATTATTATTATTTTTATTTAATATTTTTAATATTATTTAATAATTATACACCACACATAACTACAGACATTACAGTTTCAGAGTCTCAAACTGCAAGTGTATGTGTGTGTGTTTTAATGAGAAATAAAATCACTTATTTCCGTGGAAGTCATAAAAGTAGTTAAGTATTTCAGGTCAGCTGCTATTTAAATGGAATGGATGACTATTAGCTTATACATTTTTCAGAAGCCTCCAACTTTCACTTAAAGATTTTATTATCCATGTAATAGTGCTTTCGCACATGTCTCTTTAGCGAATAAGCCTCTTTATTACCTCAGGATTTCTCACTTGGTTAGGACGAACAAATCTGACGAGAGAATAAAAGAAAGTGGTTAAATACAACTGTAATTAAGACAATTAAAATAAGATTAAGTGACAGGAAGGTGAACTACATATGTGTAAACACTGGATGTGTAATACAAGCGGACTTATAAGAAGGCAAAACTCACTATATGGTTATCTAGCCACATACATTAAATCCGCTGACCATATGACACGTAGTTGAGCCTGTTATTCGCACCTTTCCTTAGTGATATTTTGACAATCATTATGACCAAGTAGTGTTGAAGCAGTGACTTTTCATCTAAATGGAGATAATTACTTCGTGGAAAAGGTAGCCTCTCTCTACTTCTTCACGAGGCTGTCAGTACATGGTTAAACATTCACATGAGTATATTATGTTCTGAGTTTGTAAGAAGGAAAAATATCAGCCTGTCGAAGATCCAGATCCACAAAACAACAAACGGAATCATCGTGGATTCACAGGAGCACCTGTATGCGCCAAATTTTATAGAAACAGTGGTATCAAATGTGTCAGAAAACTGCAAAAACATAACACAAGAAGAACTGAACATGGACGGCACCACATATACCGGCAGGAGTTCCATCCACTTCATGAACAGGGACTCGACACTGTGACCCAAAAAATACCAAAATACTAATTGGAACCTATCCAGTATACAACATTCTGACTAATGTTTAGATTCGTGTGAACAATAGAACAGAAAAAAGTATACTGTATATTTTCCTTTTAAGTGAATTTCCACTCCTCAGTGGAAGTCTAATAATCATGTTTGTCGCTTTAAACTCGACCATTTGGCTTTTGATTGCCTGTTTACCTGTCTGTCTATTTCGGGTGTGTTGCAAGATAACTTTTGAATACATCAACCAATTTTTATAAAACTTGACATGCATGTAAAGAGGCATAATTTTACTCTACAGAGTTTTTTTAGACTGATCCCCCAAAAGTAGGAAGCAGGAGACAAATTGTGAAAAAGTCACAAAAATTCATATGGGGTATCAAATTAAAGGGAATGTTAACTATAATCTGAGATTATGTTTAATTTTGAAAATTTCAAAATTTTAGAATGCCAGGACCCAAAAAGTGGGTCAAAATTTTTATAAACCACAAAAGCCATATATCAAATTAAATCAAACTTTGAACATAGTGTATAATTTGTTAAACTTCAAAATTTCAGGATTTGCCGGATTTTAGTATAAAGAGACTTTTTAACTCATAATTCTAATTCAACGTTTACTATGAAATTATTTTAATTTTGGGGGAACCAAGGTTCGGAAAAGTTGTAACTTTTTATTAAAAGTTGTAAGTAATTTTATTAAAAATACAATATCTCTATCTGTAGTCTCTGTACTGGATATGTGCAGTAATTTGACATCATTAATGTCTTGACACTCATTGCAAATTTTGGATTGCTTTCAAAAAGTTTGTAAATTATGTTTCAAAAAAAAACTTAATATTTTGTTGTTAGTTAAATATTGTAACAATACAGTTTTAAGAAGTCTAACTGTTGTTATTTATTTTGTTGTTTAGTTATTGTTTTATAAGTTCGAGTAAAAAATTATTTAACTTTGTGTTTCGTTTAATCACTTTTAATCTAAGTCGACGATAAATCCGCACTTCACTGACGAGGTACACCGGTGGACTATCTTGCAGGCGTTGATAATCACTGGGGTCGGTTAACAGCGGACCTGTAGCTGTAAAAATTAGCAAGTTAGGTGATATACTTACTGCTGCATTCAGTCTCTTTGACTAACTGGAATGTAAATCGGTTCTTTAATAACTCAGGTTATTAGTTTAGAGTTAGTCGGTGCCACCTGTAGAATGCTTAATAAGTACAGTAGAGTCTCGTTTATCCGACCTTCGCTTATCCAACATTCCGTATTATCCGACGTCCCACCGCAAAAAAAAAAACAACAAAACGCATTAATCGGCAACAAGAACTGCAAGTTGCGAGCGTGAGTGTAGTCTATTTTTTGTTGTTCCTGACTCTACTGCAGCTAATTAGTTACCCCGACTATACAGTCTACACTATGACTCATGTGTCTGTCATTCGCCCCACCCTCACTCACTCACTGTCACAACTCACTACTCAGTGCAGTGCAGTTTATCATTGTATGCGGATTGGTTTATCGTCTGTTACATGCGTAGGCCTATGTGTCTGTGTGTGTTAATTTGACAAACGTTGTTGTGTTATTTAAAAGTTGAAATTTACGCAAGTATGGTGACGAAAAGAAAGAAAGTTGTATCGATGGAACAAAAACTTGAGGCAATCAAGAGACTGGACAAGGGAGAGACAATGCAGAAGGTAGCTGACGACTTTGGCGTTAGACGGGTAACAGTAGGAGACTGGGAAAAAAAAAAATAGAAATAGAAAAATGGTGTGCATCAAGAGTTACGGAGGGTGCATTAAAAGAAAGAAAAACTATGAAAAAATGTGACTATGAAAAAGTTAGTTAAGCTTTGTATGTTTGGTTTACACAGTTCAGGAACAAAGGTGTGTCTATTTCAAGGCCTATTTTACAGCAAAAGGCGTTGCATTTTCGTAATGAATTCAATGAAGGGGACCCAGATTTCACAGCAAGTGTCGGTTGGCTCGACCGATGGAAGAAACGCTACGGTATGCTACGGTATCCGTCAGTTAAGTGTTTGTGGTGAAAAACTGTCATTAAATTTTGAAGAAGTGGAAGCATTCAAGAAAAGATTTCAGGAATTTATTGAAACTGAAAGCCTAACGGGTGATCAGATATTTAACTGTGATGAGTCAGGCCTTAATTACAAAATGTTACCTAGTAAGAGTCTTGCAGCCAGAACTGAAGCGGCAGCCCCTGGCTACAAGCGTAGTAAGGAAAGGCTGAAAATTTTAGCATGCAGCAATGCTACAGCAAACCTCAAAATGGACCTTGCAATGATTGGAAAGTCCAAAAATCCTAGAGCCTTTAAAACAGTTTCAAAAAACGCTCGTCCTGTAAAATACTACAGTC
The DNA here is from genome assembly GCA_034769895.1 of Magicicada septendecula. Taxonomy (NCBI): domain Eukaryota; kingdom Metazoa; phylum Arthropoda; class Insecta; order Hemiptera; family Cicadidae; genus Magicicada; species Magicicada septendecula. Next base: position 315,752,898 of record CM068368.1, on the reverse strand, counting down.
AGAAAAGCGCATGGATGAGCAGTGAAATTTTCAAAGACTGGTTTTTTAAGGAATTCATTCCTTCAACAGAGAAGTTTTCGAAAGAAAATAATTTACCCAGAAAAGCAGTTTTGTCGGTAGATACTGCTCCAACGCACCCTGATACAGAGGAGCTTCAAGATGGTGACATTAAGGCAATGTTTCTGCCCCCCAATGTAACTGCCATATGCCAACCTATGGATCAGGGCGTTTTGGAAACGATAAAAAGGAACTATCGCAGGAAGCTACTGTTCACAGTGATAGAAGAAATTGAAGAAGGACAAGACATGATTGAAAAATTGAAACGCATCAATGTAAAGGATGTTGCTTATTGGATTGCAAGGGCCTGGGCTGACGTAAGGGCTCCAACAATTGCCAAATCATGGAAGAAGCTGCTAGGCGATGATGAAAGTATGGAAACGGAAAGCACAAATGAAACCGAAGAAACCATTCTACCTTTAGTGCAACGCATCCCTGGATGTGAGGATGCATCTTTGCAAGAAATCGGAAGTTGGATGAAGGATGATGATCAGTATGTAACTGATGGAGAAATTGTCGCTCTTGTCAATTGCGATGACAAATAAATTGGAGAGCAAGATCAAGCACCAACTGTTGAGCCTCTCACGATTTCACGACGGAGTTAAGGCTCTAGAAACTGCAATTAAATATATTGAGCAACAAGAAGAAGCTACAGGAATCAACATAATGATGCTGCAAAGATTGCGAGACTTGGCAGCGAAGAAACGGCACTCATCAGGAATTATAGTAAAAAATAAAACCATAAAATAGTTTTAGTGATTTCCACTCGTCTAAATCACGAGTGGAAATCACTAAAACTATTTTATGCTTTTATTTTTTACTATAATTTACAATGGATTTTCACCAAGTAAAGGCATCAAGCATTAATTACTCATCAGGAAAGCAGACTACGATAAAAAATTTCTTTAAATCATCACAGGACTGAACGTTTTAAGTGTATTTAACTTCAGACGATTCTGTAACTGTAAGTTCATTTTTTCAGTTAATTTTTTCTGTTGTTTTGTTGTAAAACATGATTATTAGGATTCGTAATGTGTAAAATTATAACATAGTTTGAAATTATAACATAGCCTAGTTTGACGTTTAATAGGCTTTTTCTTAACACCTACCTATTATCCGACATTTTCGCTTATCCGACGTTCTGCCAGCCCGTTTATGTCGGATAAGCGAGACTCTACTGTACCTGTAATGTTCGTCTAGTCTACTAATAGATGCTCGTCAACTCGATTATGGTTTGTAACAAACAATGGTTTATTCACAATTTAGTTTAGTTGAATATTCACAACTTAATTTGATTATTTGGCTGATGGCCTTTCTTTAACAAATTTTCATTTAAAATTAATGAGTTGTCTTAATCTCAGGGTATTTCAGACAGTTTAGTTTCATAAAACAATTTAACATAATATAATTAGTCATTTAACAATTCATATATTCAGGGTCCTTGTAGACTGCAAGATACGAAACAAATACATATGACAGGGCTACAAATTATACACAACACATTGTGATTCCTTAATAAGATAATAAACACTTAATCATTACAAAAAACTCGGGTTAAACAATATTATCATTTAGTTAACCTGAAATATTTAATTCACATTGAATAAAAATGATTTAATGTTTGGTTAAAGAAGTGCATTTATTCTAGCACTGGGAATTTACATCCCTTATAAATCAAAAATAATTACTGTATTAATTAATTCGGACAATGTCCACAAACAAAAGATTTCTCATTTAACAAAATTAAAATATATCATTGGTCCTACTAAATTGATCGGACAGTTAACTAAGTTTTATAAACCTTGAGATCATAAAATAAATTGATTACGATTCCTTAAAAAAATATTTGAGGTGTTGTAATTTTGGTTAATGCCGAAATAAACTATATCCTTTTTAATCATTGAGAAAAGAACTTTCATTGAATTAAATTCGCTTGATCAGTTAAAATTATTAAAGTCAAGGTACAATGTCCCTTGCTATTCTTGTTCTGTGTTGTTAATCAACATTGATAAGTGTATTCGCCTTATTACACAAGTAGTTACACATTTGAATAAAAATCTTAATAATATTTACAAAAGTAATATTCAATAATAGTTGTGAGGTTCGTTGCCTCTATTGTTTTTTGTTCATTTTGTCTTATGGCCACACATGGCAATATTATGTATCATTATCTCATGCTTTACGATAATAACAAACACCATACTTCCCTTTGTTTACTTTCAATTAATTAAAAAAAATAACTTCCCGAGATTATATGGGATTGTACACTATATAATCTGGTTCGCACTGGTGTATCACTGCTTATCCTTTGGATATAACGAACAATTCGCACTTAGAAAAATTTGAGGGTTACTTAACCTAAACTTACTAACCTAACCTCCGAGTCGTCAATATTATAGTGATATTTAGTTAAGTAACGGACACGTCATGGACAACGAAATCCAAGAACTAAACTTATTGTTATCGCGAACAGCTGATGTCGCGAGTTCGATGTACTCTGCACACGCCTCGTCCGTAGTTATATCTCTCGTGGTCCAGACAATAATAACAATTAATTTCTTAAAATCCGATCGAATATGGGTTCGAGAGTATCGTTATGATGCGCTGGCTTTGTGCACAAAATGAACAGAATTCCTTAAATATAGTTTTACAAACTTATGCTACTATTTACACTAAATATAAATAGGCCTACACTATGCGGTTGTATTTGCTTTGCTTGTAATTTTAAGTCATTGCAAGGCATGTCTAGCTATTATATTAACGAAGTTAGAAATTACGTTAATATTTTTACATAATTCTATCATAATAAGTATTTAAATATTGTTCTTTGACAATTACAAGTTGTATATCAACTGTATGTGACACTTTAAATACTTTTATCTCAGTTACAATCGTTATTATTTATCTAAAACAACAAATTACCAAGTTTAGGCCTAGGCTGGCTATGGCCTGGAATAGGGATTGTTTAATTTACATAATTTTTATACAATTCTCCCTCTCTGGGTATTTCTTTTGTTAGATAGTTCTTTTGAGATGTTCATTACAAGTTTTGTACAACTTAGATTTCGTGTACACTCAATTTATTTCCTGTTTTAAGCATTTTTAGCTCAATAGGTCATTGACCTAATATGGGTCATATACATAATTTCAGATAATTAACTTAATATCGACTTTTATTGAATTATACTTCTTGTTAGGTATCACTAATGATTGAGACTGAATGTTGTATCAAGCTTAGAGTTAGAACCTCACAACTATTATTGAATTTTACTTTTATAAATATTATTAAGATTTTTATTCAAATGTGTAACTACTTGTGTAATAAGGCAAATACGCTTATAAATGTTGATTAACAACACAGAACAAGAATAGGAAGGGACATTGTAGCTTGACTTTAATAATTTTAACTGATCAAGCGAATTTAATTCAATGAAAGTTCTTTTCTCAATGATTAAAAAGGATATAGTTTATTTCGGCGTTAACCAAAATTACAATACCTCAAATATTTTTTTAAGGAATCGTAATCAATTTATTTTATGATCTCAAGGTTTATAAAACTTAGTTAACTGTCCGATCAATTTAGTAGGACCAATATATATTACTTCCATATTCCTTAAGGAATGGAAGTATGGTGATGGCAAAAAAAATCGTGTTCGAGATTATTGCAGATTCTGATTCTACTACGCTCAAAACATGAAAATATCGGTATGGAGAACCATACATGACTTCCATGTTCTAAGATTTATATTTAAAATCATATTTGAAATGAAATATTTCCATAGAAACTACGTCTTTCTACTTATTGCTTCAGCATTAACCACAGTACTGTGCTCACTAACGTATACCACCACCACCTCACGTTTTCGCACTCGATTTTCTCCGATGATGGCAGTCGATGGCACTGCCGAAAAGTCTGGTTTTGTAGAAAACATTGGACTACGGCTAAAGAGCCCTGGAAGCAATTTTAACAAAAAACTACTTCTTTGTTGCCGATAACGTAGTACACATATAAAAAATTCTCCCCTCCACCTTCAACTATAATTTTTAATAATAGAAAATTACCCCCACCCCGTTCACCTAACCACTTCATTTATAGATATTTCATCTACGTTTCTACAGTGGATTACTATGAGCTTCTTATCAGGATACTTTATTTATAAAAATTAAGTACTTTACTCTTGTTAAATCATAAAATGTTTCAGGTAAACACCTTTCTCTTAACCGATCTTCTCCAAAATCAATAGACCTTCCGTCCTCTACAATTCAGGGAAGCATGCCAAAAATATTTGATTCTGTTTGAATGTGCGGCAGTTATCGTTCGTCATGGAAACATTTCTCTTGGTACAACATAAAATATAGCAGGTAAACTACCCCTTTCCCTTAACCAATCTTCACCAAAATCAATAGGCCTTGAGCTCTCTGCAACTCAGGAAAGAGTGCAAAAAATTATTTGATTCTCATTGAATTTTCGGCAGTTATCGTTCGTCATAAAAAAAATTACCCTTTTTAAAACATAAAACGTTGCTGATAAACTACCCCTTCCCTTAACCGACCTTCAACACAATCAACAGACCTTGAGTTCTCTTTAGTTCAAAAAGGTATGCAAAAACCTAGTTGATTCTGTTTGAATTTACGGCAGTTATCGTTCGTCATATAAAAAATTACCCTGGTTAAAACATAAAATGTTGCTGGTAAACTACCCCTTTCCCTTAACCGATCTTCACCAACACCAATAGGTATTGAGAACTCTACAATACAAAGCTGTATGCAAAACATCATTTGATTCTGTTGGAATTGCGGCTGTTATCGTTTACTATAGAAAAAAATTACCCTTGATAAAAAACCGTTGCAGGTAAACTACCCCTTTCCCTTAACCGATCTTCACCAAAAACGATAGGTCTTGAGAAATCTACAATTCAGGCCTGTATGCAAACAATTATTTGATTCTGTTTGAATTTGCGGTTGTTATCGTTTGCCATAGAAAACACCCTTGATAAAACATAAAACGTTGCTGGTAAACTACCCTATTACATTAACCAATCTTCACCAAAAACAATAGGCCTTGAGAACTCTACAATTCAGGGCTGTATACAAAACATTAGTTGATTCTCTTTGAATTTACGGCAGTTATCGTTCGTCATAGAAAAAATACCCTTGTTAAAACATAAAACGTTGCCGGTAAACTACCCATTTCCCTTAACCGATCTTCAACAAAATCAACAGACCTTGAGTTCTGTATAATTCAAAAAGGTATGCAGAAGAGTAATTGATTCTGTTTTAATGTATGGCAGTTATCGTTCGTCAAAACAAAATTACCCTTGATAAAACATAAAACGTTGCTGGTAAACAACCCTATTCCCTTAACCGATCTTCACCAAAACCAACAGGTCTTGAGAACTCTACTTTTCAGGGCTATATGCAAAATATTATATGATTCTGTTTGAATTTGCGGCTGTTATCGTTTGCCATACAAAATACCCTTAATAAGACAAAAAATGTGCCTGGTAAACTACCCCTTTCCCTTAACCGATCTTCACCAAAAACAATAGGTCTTTAGTACTCAACAAAACAGGGCAGTATGCAAAAACGTATTTGATCCTGTTTGAATTTGCGGCTCTTATCGTTTGCCATAGAAAATACCCTTTTAAAACATAAAATGTTGCAGGTAAACTACCCCTTTCCCTTAACCGATCTTCACCAACACCAACAGGTATTGAGAACTCTACAATACAAAGCTGTATGCAAAACATCATTTGATTCTGTTGGAATTTGCGGCTGTTATCGTTCGTCATATAAAAAATTACCCTGGTTAAAACATAAAATGTTGCTGGTAAACTACCCCTTTCCCTTAACCGATCTTCACCAAAACCAATAGGTATTGAGAACTCTACAATACAAAGCTGTATGCAAAACATCATTTGATTCTGTTGGAATTTGCGGCTGTTATCGTTTACTATAGAAAAAATTACCCTTGATAAAAAACCGTTGCAGGTAAACTACCCCTTTCCCTTAACCGATCTTCTCCAAAATCAACAGACCTTCCGTCCTCTACAATTCAGGGAAGCATGCAAAAAAATATTTGATTCTGTTTGAATGTGCGGCAGTTATCGTTCGTCATGGAAACATTTCTCTTGTTACAACATAAAATGTTGCAGGTAAACTACCCCTTTCCCTTAACCGATCTTCACCAAAATCAATAGACCTTGAGCTCTCTGCAACTCAGGAGGTGCAAAAAATTATTTGATTCTCATTGAATTTTCGGCAGTTATCGTTCGTCATAAAAAAATTACCGTTTTTAAAACATAAAACGTTGCTGATAAACTACCCCTTCCCTTAACCGATCTTCAACAAAATCAACAGACCTTGAATTCTCTTTAGTTCAAAAAGGTATGCAAAAACCTAGTTGATTCTGCTTGAATTTACGGTAGTTACCGTTCGTCATATAAAAAATTACCCTTGTTAAAACATAAAATGTTGCTGGTAAACTACCCCTTCCCCTCAACCGATCTTCACCAACACCAATACGTATTGAGAACTCTACAATACAGGGCTGTATGCAAAACATCATTTGATTCTGTTTGAATTTGCGGTTGTTATCGTTTACTATAGAAATCACCATACTTCCATTCCTTAAGGAATATGGAAGTAAAAAATTACCCTTGATAAAAAACCGTTGCAGGTAAACTACCCCTTTCCCTTAACCGATCTTCACCAAAAACGACAGGTCTTAGGTACTCTACAATTCAGGCCTGTATGCAAACAATTATTTGATTTAGTTTGAATTTGCGGCTGTTATCGTTTGCCATAGAAAACACCCTTGATAAAACATAAAACGTTGCTGGTAAACTACCCTATTCCATTAACCGATCTTCACCAAAAACAATAGGTCTTGAGAACTCTACAATTCAGGGCTGTATGCTAAACATTAGTTGATTCTCTTTGAATTTACGGCAGTTATCGTTCGTCATAGAAAAAATACCCTTGTTAAAACATAAAACGTTGCAGGTAAACTACCCCTTTCCCTTAACCGATCTTCAACAAAACCAACAGGTCTTGAGAACTGTACATTTCACGGCTGTATGCAAAATATTATATGATTCAGTTTGAATTTGCGGCTGTTATCATTTGCCATATAAAATACCCTTGATAAAACAAAAAACGTGTCAGGTAAACTACCCGTTTCCCTTAACCGATCTTCACCAAAAACAATAGGTCTTTAGTACTCAACAAAACAGGGCTGTGTGCAAAAACGTATTTGATTCTGTTTGAATTTGCGGCTGTTATCATTTGCCATAGAAAGTACCCTTATAAAACATAAAACGTTGCAGGTAAACTACCCCATTCCCTTAACCGATCTTCACCAACAACAATAGGTATTGAGAACTCTACAATACAGGGCTGTATGCAAAAAATTATTTGATTCTGTTTGAACTTGCGGCTGTTATCGTTTGCCATAGAAAATACCCTTGTTAAAAAAACGTTGTAGGTAAACTACCCCTTTCCCTTAACCGATCTTCACCAAGAACAATAGGTTTTGAGGACTCTATAATTCAGGGCTGTATGCGAAACATTATTTGATTCTGTTTGAATTTGCGGCTGTTATCGTTTGCCAAAAAAAAAAATTTCCCTTGATAAAAAAAACCGTTGCAGGTAAACTACCCCTTTTCCTCAACCGACCTTCACCAAAAACAATTGGTCGCGAGTACTCTACAAATCAGTGCTGTATGCAAAAAATTATTTGATTCTGTTTGAATTTGCGGCAGTTATCGTTTGCCATAGAAAAAAAATCTACAGACAGACAGACACACACACAGACAGACACACAGACACACAGACACTTTTCGAAAAATGACTTTTTTCATGTTTTGAGTGTAGTACAATCATATTCTGCAGTAATCTCGAACACGATTTTTTTTGCCATCACCATACTTCCATTTCCTTAAGGAACATGGAAGTAAAATATCGGTATGGAGAACCATACATGACTTCCATATTCTAAGATTTATATTTAAAATCATTTTCACCCAAACAGCCAGGCTGTGTCTTACCTGCCATTTTATTGCTGTATTAAATGAAAAATATTATATTACATTAAAATGAAAAAATTATAATTTTATTGCCTGGCAACAAAATTATTTTATTTTTAACAATTACCATTGTTTCAAAAAGTTTAAATAAATTTTCAAGTACTTTACTCTTGTTAAAACGTAAAAGGTTGGAGGTAAACTACCCCTTCCCCTTAACCGATCTTCACCAAAATCGAAAGTCATTGAGACCTCTACAATTCAGGAACATATGCAAAACATTATTTGATTCTGTTTGAATTTGCGGCTGTTATCGTTTGCCATAGAAAATACGCTTGATAAAAAAACGTTGCAGGTAAACTACCCCTTCCGCTTAACCGATCTTCACCAAAAACAATAGGTCTTGAGTACTCTACAAATCAGGGCTGTATGCAAAACATTATTTGATTCTGTTTGAATTTGCGGCTGTTATCGTTTGCCATAGAAAATACCCTCGTTAAAAAAACGTTGCAGGTAAACTACCCCTTTCCCTCAACCGATCTTCACCAAAAACAATAGGACTTGAGAACTCTACAATTTAGGGCTGTATGCAAATAATCTTTTGATTCTGTTTGAATTTGCGGCTGTTATCGTTTGCCATAGGAAATACCCTTGTTAAAACATAAAACGTTACAGGTAAACTACCCCTTTCCCTTAACCGATCTTCACCAAAAACAATAGGTCTTGAGTACTCTACAAATCAGGGCTGTATGCAAAACATTATTTGATTCTGTTTGAATTTGCGGCTGTTATCGTTTGCCATAGAAAATACCCTTGTTAAAAAAACGTTGCAGGTAAACTACCCCTTTCCCTCAACCGATCTTCACCAAAAACAATAGGTCTTGAGAACTCTACAATCTAGGGCTGTATGCAAATAATCTTTTCATTCTGTTTGAATTTGCGGCTGTTATCTATTGCCAAAAAAAGAAAAAATTCCCTTTGATAAAAAAAAAACCGTTGCAGGTAAACTACCCCTTGCCCTCAACCGATCTTCACCAAAAACAACAGGTCACGAGTACTCTACAAATCAGGACTGTATGCAAAAAATTATTTGATTCTGTTTGAATTTGCGGCAGTTCTCGTTTGCCATAGAAAATACGCTTGATAAAAAACGTTGCCGGTAAACTACCCCTTCCCCTCAACCGATCTTCACAAAAAACAATAGGTCTTGAGTACTCTACAAATCAGGGCTGTATGCAGAAAATTATTTGATTCTGTTTGAATTTGCGGCTGTTATCGTTTGCCATAGAAAATACCCTTGTTAAAAAAACGTTGTAGGTAAACTACCCCTTTCCCTTAACCGATCTTCACCAAAACAAAAGATCTTGAGAACTCTACAATTTAGGGCAGTATTTAAAACATTATTTGATTATGTTTGAATTTGCGGCTGTTATCGTTTGCCATAGTAAATACCATTGTTAAAACATAAAACGGTACAGGTAAACTACCCCTTTCCCTTAACCGATCTTTACCAAAATCAACAGATCGTGAGAACTCTACAATTCAGGACTGTATGCGAAACATTATTTGATTCTGTTTGAATTTGCGGCTGTTATCGTTTGCCAAACAAACAAAATTACCCTTGATAAAAAAAAAACCGTTGCAGGTAAACTACCCCTTTCCCTCAACCGATCTTCACCAAAAACAATAGGTCGCGAGTACTCTACAAATCAGGGCTGTATGCTAAAAATTATTTGATTCTGTTTGAATTTGCGGCTGTTATCGTTTGCCATAGAAAAAAAATCTACAGACACACAGACAGACACACAGACAGACAGACACACACACACACACTTTTCGGAAAACGACTTTTTTTCATGTTTTGAGTGTAGTAGAATCAGAATCTGCAATAATCTCGAACACGATTTTTTTTGCCATCACCATACTTCCATTCCTTAAGGAATATGGAAGTAAAAAGTCGTTTTCGGAAAAGTGTCTGTATGTGTGGCTGTAGATTTTTTTTCTATGGCAAACGATAACTGCCGCAAATTCAAACAGAATCAAATAATTTTTTGCATACAGCACTGATTTGTAGAGTACTCACGAACTATTGTTTTTGGTGAAGATCGGTTGAGGGAAAGGGGTAGTTTACCTGCAACGGTTTTTTTTTATCAAGGGAAATTTTTTACTTCCATATTCCTTAAGGAATGGAAGTATGGTGATGGCAAAAAAAAATCGTGTTCGAGATTATTGCAGATTCTGATTCTACTACACTCAAAACATGAAAAAAGTCGTTTTCCGAAAAGTGTCTGTGTGTCTGTGTGTCTGCTGTAGATTTTTTTTCTATGGCAAACGATAACTGCCGTAAATTCAAACAGAATCAAATAATTTTTTGCATGCAGCCCTGATTTGCAGACTACTCGCGACCTATTGTTTTTGGTGAAGATCGGTTGAGGGAAAGGGGTAGTTTACCTGCAACGATTTTTTTTTAGCAAGGGTAATTTTGTTTGTTTGGTAAACGATAACAGCCGCAAATTCAAACAGAATCAAATAATGTTTCGCATAAAGCCCTGAATTGTAGAGTTCTCAAGATCTGTTTATTTTGGTGAAGATCGGTTAAGGGAAAGGGGTAGTTTACCTGTAACGTTTTATGTTTTAACAAGGGTATTTCCTATGGCAAACGATAACAGCCGCAAATTCAAACAGAATCAAAAGATTATTTGTATACAGCCCTAAATTGTAGAGTTCTCAAGACCTATTGTTTTTGGTGAAGTTCGGTTGAGGGAAAGGGGTAGTTTACCTGCAACGTTTTTTTTAACAAGGGTATTTTCTATGGCAAACGATAACAGCCGCAAATTCAAACAGAATCAAATAATGTTTTGCATACAGCCCTGATTTGTAGAATACTCAAGACCTATTGTTTTTGGTGAAGATCGGTTAAGGGTAAGGGGTAGTTTACCTGTAACGTTTTATGTTTTAACAAGGGTATTTCCTATGGCAAACGATAACAGCCGCAAATTCAAACAGAATTAAAAGATTATTTGCATACAGCCCTAAATTGTAGAGTTCTCAAGACCTATTGTTTTTGGTGAAGATCGGTTGAGGGAAAGGGGTAGTTTACCTGCAACGTTTTTCTAACAAGGGTATTTTCTATGGCAAACGATAACAGCCGCAAATTCAAACAGAATCAAATAATGTTTTGCATACAGCCCTGATTTGTAGAGTACTCAAGACCTATTGTTTTTGGTGAAGATCGGTTAAGGGGAAGGGGTAGTTTACCTGCAACGTTTTTTTATCAAGCGTATTTTCTATGGCAAACGATAACAGCCGCAAATTCAAACAGAATCAAATAATTTTTTGCATACGTCCCTGAATTGTAGAGGTCTCAATGACTTTCGATTTTGGTGAAGATCGGTTAAGGGGAAGGGGTAGTTTACCTGCAACCTTTTACGTTTTAACAAGAGTAAAGTACTTGAAAATTTATTTAAACTTTTTGAAACAATGGTAATTGTTAAAAATAAAATAATTTTGTTGCCAGGCAATAAAATTATAATTTTTTCATTTTAATGTAATATAATATTTTTCATTTAATACAGCAATAAAAAGGCAGGTAAGACACAGCCTGGCTGTTTGGCTGAAAACGATTTTAAATATAAATCTTAGAATATGGAAGTCATGTATGGTTCTCCATACCGATATTTTTTTTGGCAAACGATAACAGCCGCAAATTCAAACAGAATCAAATAATGTTTCGCATACAGCCCTGAATTGTAGAGTTCTCAAGACCTTTTGTTTTTGGTGAAGATCGGTTAAGGGAAAGGGGTAGTTTACCTGTAACGTTTTATGTTTTAACAAGGGTATTTCGTATTGCAAACGATAACAGCCGCAAATTCAAACAGAATCAAACGATTATTTGCATACAGCCCTAAATTGTAGAGTTCTCAAGGTCTGTTGTTTTTGGTGATGATCGGTTGAGGGAAAGGGGTAGTTTACCTGCAACGTTTTTTTAACAAGGGTATTTTCTATGGCAAACGATAACAGCCGCAAAGTCAAACAGAATCAAAAGATTATTTGTATGCAGCCCTGATTTGTATAGTACTCAAGACCTATTGTTTTTGGTGAAGATCGATTAAGGGGAAGGGGTAGTTTACCTGCAACGTTTTTTTATCAAGCGTATTTTCTATGGCACACGATAACTGCCGCAAATTCAAACAGAATCAAATAATTTTTTGCATACAGCACTGATTTGTAGAGTACTCACGAACTATTGTTTTTGGTGAAGATCGGTTGAGGGAAAGGGGTAGTTTACCTGCAACGGTTTTTTTTTATCAAGGGAAATTTTTTACTTCCATATTCCTTAAGGAATGGAAGTATGGTGATGGCAAAAAAAAATCGTGTTCGAGATTATTGCAGATTCTGATTCTACTACACTCAAAACATGAAAAAAAGTCGTTTTCCTAAAAGTGTCTGTGTGTCTGTCTGTGTGTCTATCTGTAGATTTTTTTTCTATGGCAAACGATAACTGCCGTAAATTCAAACAGAATCAAATAATTTTTTGCATGAAGCCCTGATTTGCAGACTACTCGCGACCTATTGTTTTTGGTGAAGATCGGTTGAGGGAAAGGGGTAGTTTACCTGCAACGGTTTTTTTTTAGCAAGGGTAATTTTGTTTGTTTGGCAAACGATAACAGCCGCAAATTCAAACAGAATCAAATAATGTTTCGCATAAAGCCCTGAATTGTAGAGTTCTCAAGATCTGTTTATTTTGGTGAAGATCGGTTAAGGGAAAGGGGTAGTTTACCTGTAACGTTTTATGTTTTAACAAGGGTATTTCCTATGGCAAACGATAACAGCCGCAAATTCAAACAGAATCAAAAGATTATTTGTATACAGCCCTAAATTGTAGAGTTCTCAAGACCTATTGTTTTTGGTGAAGATCGGTTGAGGGAAAGGGGTAGTTTACCTGCAACGTTTTTTTAACAAGGGTATTTTCTATGGCAAACGATAACAGCCGCAAATTCAAACAGAATCAAATAATGTTTTGCATACAGCCCTGATTTGTAGAGTACTCAAGACCTATTGTTTTTGGTGAAGATCGGTTAAGGGGAAGGGGTAGTTTACCTGCAACGTTTTTTTATCAAGCGTATTTTCTATGGCAAACGATAACAGCTGCAAATTCAAACAGAATCAAATAATTTTTTGCATACGTCCCTGAATTGTAGAGGTCTCAATGACTTTCGATTTTGGTGAAGATCGGTTAAGGGGAAGGGGTAGTTTACCTGCAACCTTTTACGTTTTAACAAGAGTAAAGTACTTGAAAATTTATTTAAACTTTTTGAAACAATGGTAATTGTTAAAAATAAAATAATTTTGTTGCCAGGCAATAAAATTATAATTTTTTCATTTTAATGTAATATAATATTTTTCATTTAATACAGCAATAAAAAGGCAGGTAAGACACAGCCTGGCTGTTTGGCTGAAAACGATTTTAAATATAAATCTTAGAATATGGAAGTCATGTATGGTTCTCCATACCGATATTTTTTTTGGCAAACGATAACAGCCGCAAATTCAAACAGAATCAAATAATGTTTCGCATACAGCCCTGAATTGTAGAGTTCTCAAGACCTATTGTTTTTGGTGAAGATCGGTTAAGGGAAAGGGGTAGTTTACCTGTAACGTTTTATGTTTTAACAATGGTATTTCCTATTGCAAACGATAACAGCCGCAAATTCAAACAGAATCAAACGATTATTTGCATACAGCCCTAAATTGTATAGTACTCAAGACCTATTGTTTTTGGTGAAGATCGATTAAGGGGAAGGGGTAGTTTACCTGCAACGTTTTTTCATCAAGCGTATTTTCTATGGCACACGATAACAGCTGCAAATTCAAACAGAATCTAATAATTTTTTGCATACGTCCCTGAATTGTAGAGGTCTCAAGGACTTTCGAGTTTGGTGAAGATCGGTGAAGGGGAAGGGGTAGTTTACCAGCAACCTTTTACGTTTTAACAAGAGTAAAGTACTTGAAAATTTATTTAAACGTTTTGAAACAATGGTAATTGTTGAAAATAAAATAATTTTGTTGCCAGGCAATAAAATTATAATTTTTTCATTTTAATGTAAATCATGTATAAGAGAAAATATATCGCGCTTGGCAGGCGATATTAAGATTTAAATATAAATCTTAGAATATGGAAGTCATGTATGGTTCTCCATACCGATATTTTTAATTTTGTTAAATGAGAAATCTTTTGTTTGTGGACATTGTCCGAATTAATTAATACAGTAATTATTTTTGATTTATAAGGGATGTAAATTCCCAGTGCTAGAATAAATGCACTTCTTTAACCAAACATTAAACCATTAATTTTAAATGAAAATTTGTTAAAGAAAGGCCATCAGCCAAATAATCAAATTAATTTGTGAATATTTCAACTAAACTAAATTGTGAATAAACCATTGTTTGTTACAAACCATAATCGAGTTGACGAGCATCTATTAGTAGACTAGACGAATATTACAGGTACTTATTAAGCATTCTACAGGTGGCACCGACTAACTCTAAACTAATAACCTGAGTTATTAAAGAACCGATTGACATTCCAGTTAGTCAAAGAGACTGAATGCAGCAGTAAGTATATCACCTAACTTGCTAATTTTTACAGCTACAGGTCCGCTGTTAACCGACCCCAGTGATTATCAACGCCTGCAAGATAGTCCACCGGTGGTACCTCGTCAGTGAAGTGCGGATTTATCGTCGACTTAGATTAAAAGTGATTAAACGAAACACAAAGTTAAATAATTTTTTACTCGAACTTATAAAACAATAACTAAACAACAAAATAAATAACAACAGTTAGACTTCTTAAAACTCAGAGTACCTTTTCGCAATAGTCACTTATGAATTATAATTATTAATGTTTAAATATATCGGATTGGAAGTTTACCCAAACGAAACAGAAATCGAGCTTGTGTGATTTGGTAGAGATTAAGGAAGTTGTTTAATCTTAGTTAGAAGAGAGAGTAAGAACAATTTGGTTACACCCAGTGTATAAAATTTCTTAATTTTAAATATTCGCTGTTCTTAAGATCAGCTGATTTTGACATCAACCTCCAAATGTTAGTTTAACCAAACGCCACTGTTCAGTAATACTCCTCGGTGGATAGTCCTCTTCTTGGCTTACTAAAAATCTACAACTACCCTCTACAATAAAGAATACACATTTTATTATTTAACATAAAATATTAAGAGTATTTATTTGTATAATATTGATTTCCTCTTCTTTCAGTATACAAATATGATAATCGATCTTTTCAGTCAATAATACATTGTATCGATTTAGTTAGGTAAACATTTGAATTATAAAATCTAATTTTTAATGATTTTATAATTTTATCCTTAATTAGACATTAATCAACATATAATTCATTTTATTAATTTCCCCAGGGTTAAGGGTAAGTTCTTTGTGTTATGAGATGGTCAGAAATGGATAATTATATACTACGCTTTACAAGGTAAAAATAATCAATTTCGAATTTTTTTGTTTATTTTTGTAGTACGTAGTTCCGGATTTGTCCGCAAGAGTGCAGATTATTTCTTTATTAGACACATGAAATCATTTACGAAATTTCTGAACTGCACAACGATTTGATATGAGGTTTTCTTGGTTAATTATTGAAAGAAACGTTTATATTACCTCTTTCCTCGAAGTTCTTACTGGTATGGAGCTGTTTCTAGTGTTGTGGTTCTAGTTGTTTTGTAATTTCATTGAATGTCTCTAAGATACAATCTCGCTACAAACTCGAAGTGCGGTTCGGCTAGGCCAGATCTTGGAATGGTTTATTTCACTTTGTTATCGGGTAAAGCAAGTTATATTTGATATCTGAAGGAGTTTAAACATAAGGTGGATACTGTGAGTTAATTTTGTTCAAATTTTGTAACGTTTCCGGAAGTTTAAAATGTTTTTTAATACAAATTTCATGTCATCACTTTTTCTCAACCGAACAGTTTCCAATCTTTTTTAACAATTAATTCATATGTTGTTATCCCGTTACTCTTAGTAACCCAGAATTTCTATATCATTTTTTATTGGTGCCTCTATTTACTTTTGAGTATATAGGCTGTTTTTAATTATTATAAATTTATTTCTTATTTATAGAAAAATAATTCCTTTTAACTTTGGTTTATTATCCAATTTGATTTATATAAAGTTTTTTCATTTATTTTCTTATAACCTTATATATAAGTCTTTAATATTATTATTTCCTTTAATTGAATTTATATATTATTTATTAATTTCTTATAGTATCCTACACTGCACTATTTTCTTCTGCCATTTTCCTCATACAGTATTATTTTACTTTTATTATCATCTTATATTTAACTCTATTATTTTTAACCCTGGGTTATCTTATATTCAAACTTAATTATTTTATTAAATATAAAATTAAACCTAGGTACTAAATTTTAGTTGCCTACACAATACAAATCATACAATAATTGAACAAAATACAACTGGTTAGTAGCATCACAGTCTACTATTATAATCAATATTTTTTTTACATCTACAGCACAAGTCTGTAAGATGCTCCTTTCAAAGTCACTTATTTACTCACTGGGTACACTATAACTCACTTGTTACACTGTATATCACTTAAATATAGTTTATAATGTTTGGTGATATCAAGTAATTTAGAGCTAGTTATATTATACCCATTTCTGACCTTTATGGTAGGATAATTAAGTTATCATATTTGGGACTGGGTTATGTAACGTTACAATATATATATAACGTTACATAACCCCTGCCCAAATATGATAACATAATCACCAGAGTTAAAACCAGTAATCACCCATTTTTAAAAGTCAGAAATGGGGATTTGGTATCAAGCTATGAGAAACTTTGTACTCTAAAAACACTGTAAAAAATAATAATAAAAGTGCAGTGTACAGAGTGGAACACAGTGTAATCGGTGAAAGTGTAAAACCTTTAAAAGGAGCATTTCACAAAGTTGTGCTGGAGATGAAAACAAAATCAGTATTGTAGCAATAGTCTATGATACTACTTACAAGTTTTGTATTTTTTGTAATTACTTCCATATTCCTTAAGGAATGGAAGTATGGTGATGGCAAAAAAAATCGTGTTCGAGATTATTGCAGATTCTGATTCTACTACACTCAAAACATGAAAAAAAGCCGTTTTCCGAAAAGTGTCTGTGTGTCTGTCTGTCTGTCTGTCTGTCTGTGTGTCTGTGTGTCTGTCTGTCTGTAGATTTTTTTTCTATGGCAAACGATAACTGCCGCAAATTCAAACAGAATCAAATAATTTTTTGCATACAGTCCGGTTTTGCAGAGTTCTCGCGACCTATTGTTTTTGGTGAAGATCGGTTGAGGGAAAGGGGTAGTTTACCTGCAACGGTTTTTTTTTAGCAAGGGTAATTTTGTTTGTTTGGCAAACGATAACAGCCGCAAATTCAAACAGAATCAAATAATGTTTCGCATACAGCCCTGAATTGTAGAGTTCTCAAGACCTATTGTTTTTGGTGAAGATCGGTTAAGGGAAAGGGGTAGTTTACCTGTAACGTTTTATGTTTTAACAAGGGTATTTCCTATGGCAAACGATAACAGCCGCAAATTCAAACAGAATGAAAAGATTATTTGCATACAGCCCTAAATTGTAGAGTTCTCAAGACCTTTTGTTTTTGGTGAAGATCGGTTAAGGGAAAGGGGTAGTTTACCTACAACGTTTTTTTAACAAGGGTATTTTCTATGGCAAACGATAACAGCCGCAAATTCAAACAGAATCAAATAATTTTCTGCATACAGCCCTGATTTATAGAGTACTCAATACCTATTGTTTTTGGTGAAGATCGGTTGAGGGGAAGGGGTAGTTTACCAGCAACGTTTTTTATCATGCGTATTTTCTATGGCAAACGACAACTGCCGCAAATTCAAACAGAATCAAATAATTTTTTGCATACAGCCCTGATTTGTAGAGTACTCGCGACCTATTGTTTTTGGTGAAGATCGGTTGAGGGGAAGGGGTAGTTTACCTGCAACGGTTTTTTTTATCAAGAGAAATTTTTTTTTTTGGCAAACGATAACAGCCGCAAATTCAAACAGAATCAAATAATGTTTCGCATACAGCCCTGAATTGTAGATTTCTCAAGACCTATTGTTTTTGGTGAAGATCGGTTGAGGGAAAGGGGTAGTTTACCTGCAACGTTTTTTTAACAAGGGTATTTTCTATGGCAAACGATAACAGCCGCAAATTCAAACAGAATCAAATAATGTTTTGCATACAGCCCTGATTTGTAGAGTACTCAAGACCTATTGTTTTTGGTGAAGATCGGTTAAGGGGAAGGGGTAGTTTACCTGCAACATTTTTTTATCAAGCGTATTTTCTATGGCAAACGATAACAGCCGCAAATTCGAACAGAATGAAATAATTTTTTGCATACGTCCCTGAATTGTATTGGTCTCAATGACTTTCGATTTTGGTGAAGATCGGTTAAGGGGAAGGGGTAGTTTACCTGCAACCTTTTACGTTTTAACAAGAGTAAAGTACTTGAAAATTTATTTAAACTTTTTGAAACAATGGTAATTGTTAAAAATAAAATAATTTTGTTGCCAGGCAATAAAATTATAATTTTTTCATTTTAATGTAATATAATATTTTTCATTTAATACAGCAATAAAAAGGCAGGTAAGACACAGCCTGGTTGTTTGGCTGAAAATGATTTTAAATATAAATCTTAGAATATGGAAGTCATGTATGGTTCTCCATACCGATATTTTTATATTGTGTAGGCCACAAAGGTCTTGTAAGTAGGAATAATATTTTTATTTAATATAATTATTTTGTTTAAATGTAAGATAACCCAGGGTTATATATAAAATAATAATAATATATCAAATAATACTATGTTAGCAAGATGGCATGTAAAAAATAGTGTAGAGTAAGGATACATTAAATGAATTATAAATCATAAATAAATCAAAATAAAAGGGATTAAAATATAAAATACCAGTGGACAAGTTAAAGAAAAAATATAAAGAAAAACCGTAAATAAATTCAATTTGATTATAGATAAAATCTATAAAGGATTATTTTTCTAAAAAGAAGAAATGAAATTATAATAATTATTAATAGCCTATATACTAAAAGGTATATAGATTAGCCAATAAAAAACCATAAAAATTCTTGGTTACTAAGAGTAACTAACTAACAAGAATTGAATTAATTGTTCAAATATATTGGAAGTGAGCAGTTTAAAAAAGTGTAATGTCTAGAGAAAATTAAGAAATTTATAAATACCATTCGGAAATAATCAGTGACAAATTAATAAAATCAATGAGTGATATCCACTACATCTTAGAAATCCTTCGAACAGAATAATTCACGCTCACAAATTGATGAAAATTGAAAAATCAGCCTTCCATTTCCAGGCCTAGCCTACCGAAATTCGACATTGTTGGTGAGATCGTTACCTATTAAAACTTAAATAAATTATACCTCAACTATAAACTTATAACACTAGAAACAGCACAATCCCTTTAAATACTTCTGGAAAAAAGGTGAATATAAACTTTATTTTGTATTAACCAAAAAACAGCAAAACGTTGTTTGGTTATTAACACTGCCGAAGCCATTAAATAGTGTTTATTTTTCATCAGTGAAGAAAAGCGACCTGCGCTCTAGCGGTCAAAAATCAACTGCATAATATAGATTATACTAAATTTTAAAATAATTCATGAAAAGCTTGGTACTGACCTTTATACATTTCTTACTTTCTCAAAGTACAAAGAACTCTAAAATAACCCTGGGAATTAATTAATTATTTCTTTCTTGTTATTAAAACTGAAATAAAAATATTTGTTATATGATATATGTTTGTAAAAGCAAGATCGAATTAACTCTGTGTTTTATGTAAGAATCGATTATCCAGTTATGTTTTGGGAGACCATAAAAAACGTTAAATAAATTCAAGGAATGCCTTGTAGTTTAAATAATAAAATGTGTATTATTTCCAGTAGATGGTAGTTAGTTACAGATTGTAAGAAGATCGAGAGGAGAAAGGACATCAGCCCGGACATCCAGAATTTATTACGTGCCATTTGAAGTCACTTTAACCTCAAATGGGTTCGTAAAAGTAGCAGTCAGCTGGTACCACGAGCAGAAAAATTTGAAATACTCAATCGTATACTAAGAGAGTAATTCTCTTTGCACTCTCTCTCCTAACTACGGTCAAACAACGGTATTGATTTCACATAAACTAAATTTAAGAAAATCTTTCAAAAATCTTTGCATAATCACACACCCTCAATTTTGAACGCATATAACATAAAAATAACAAATTCTGTGACTCTTAATTAAGCGAGCGTTCTGAAAAATAACAAATAGACATAAATTACTCGAGACTTAAGCTCAGCAAGAGACGTTACAAGATGGTGTACAAACGTTGGGCTTAACTACTAAGAGAGTTTATTTGGGTGAGCTCGGCGAGAGACGTTACAAGATGGTGCTCAACTTAAAGGGCTTTATTTAGGAAGGAAATTTCGGGATATACGCAAGTTAATATAACGGAAAACCTAATTTTTGTCGGCAACTATGAGAAGACAAGAAATGCATAATACCAGAGGCAGGTCGAAGAAGAGGGCAGAAGACCGGAGAAGGAAGAAGGTGGACAGGAACGAGAGATAGAAGTAGTCACGGAGAGTGAAATGGAACAACCAACGGGTGATAAAGAAGAAACCGAAGTAGTCACGGACACGGAAAAGGAAAGAGTTGAAGAGGATGCCCAAGGGGACCAACCAGATAAATCCACACAAAAAGAAGACATGAGCATGCAGGAGATGTTGAGAATTATAATGGAAAGCAATAAACAAACAAATGAGAAAAATAACGAAAATCTAAGGAAAATAAATGAGGGAAAATAAGGAAAACTTGAGGAAACAAAATGAAACCTTGAGCGAAAAATTTGACAAAATAGATGAAAGTTTTAGGAAACAGGAGGAGAACTTAAGGAAGCAAAATGAAACCTTGAGGGACAGTTTAAAACCAATTGAGAAATTAACGAAGAAAATTTAAAACAAATTGAGGGTAAAATGGAGAATTTCAATAAGGAGTTAAGGGAAAATCTCGAGAGTAAAATTGAAAATGTTAACAAAACACTTAGCCAAAGAGTATATGAATATAAGGAAGATGCAGAAAAGAAAATAATTGAAACCAATCAAAGATTAGATAAAACAGAAGAAAAGATGGAACAAATTAAAACAGGAATAGATGCCCGAATGGACCAAGAGGAACAAAGTAATCAAGTTCGCATCATGGCCATATGCCAGGAGAATAATGATCAACTGGATGGTATAAAAAGCAACATAACCAGTAAATTCACTGATTTCAATGAGACTATAGAAAATGTCAAGAACCAGTTCCATAACCAGGGAGAAAAATTAGAAAATTTACAACATCTACAAACAAACCTACAAGGGGAGGTAGATAGAACGGGTTGAAGATCTATATGCAACGCTCAACATACTATCCAAGATAGTAGAGAAAGTGTAAACTTTAGAGATTATCGAAGAAACCCACTCGAATTTTTAGGAAGAGTGGATGAAATTTTAAACAGGTCAAAAGAGAACCGATGGAACATGATAAAAGGCATACTAGACGAATGTTTCAAAAACATCATTGACAACTGGTGGACTGTAATCCGAAACAAGGTGTGTGATTATGGAAATTTTAAGATGATGTTCAAGCTGAAGTACTGGTCTGAGTCAGTGCAAAACATTATTCGAGACGATATTTGTCATGGGAGGTATGACCGCAGTACAGGACAGACACCTGCTGCATATTTTTTGGGGAAGGTGTGTGTGGCGAAGTATTTAGACCCAAAGATCCCTGAGGTCTTTGGTAAATAAGATCACATATCATTTTGAGGAAAAGATTATCAGTGCTCGACTAAGTGGTCAAATAAAGACAATTGCAGGTATGGAAACACTCTTAGAGAACTATGAGCAAGAATCATATTACAGGAGGAGTAGATGGAGATCAGGGAATACAGAGGAGCGGAAAAACGAACAAACCAGAGATACTCGACCAAGGGTAAATTATGTCCGTGCCAACAATAATTATTATAATAACCGGTATCGAGGAAGATGGCAAAATTATAATAACTGAAATTATCGAAACGATTCATATCAGAGAGAAGAAGGTCTGCAAAGAAGTAGGAGTGAAGAACAACCTAGATTCAGAACCAGTGAGGAAGAAAAAGAAGGCAATTAAACGAACCTCAACATAGTGAGAATGTTGAACAACCTAATAATAATGACGGAAGTCGGGGAAACGGGTACCAGCAGTGAGAAAAAGTGACTGCCCGTCACTGCTAGAGACAACCGGGCACAGAATTTACCACAGTCATAATAATAATAATAATAATAATAAATTAACGAAACCAATAACAATTATCAGAAACCATTATTTAAAGAATATACAGGCGGAATTAATGGAAGAGAGAGCAATTAAAGAGTCATCACAAAACAATGATATAGTTTATATACGAATAAAATTAAATGGAGTATTAGCAGAAGCCATGATCGATACAGGAGCAAATGTTTCAATTATTGACCAATTAGAGCTTGACCGGATTACTGAATTAACTACTGAGAGAATACCTACTTTACCAATTAATAACTTAACAATTATTGGTGCCACTGGGAAACATAATAAAACAATTAAAAAACAAGTGTCTTTGAATGTTACTAACAGTGGGATAGGAATACCTATGGGATTTTTAGTAGCCAAAGGGCTACCTTTTAGGGTATTAATAGGGTGTGATATGCTACGGCGACACACTGCAGTTATAAATCTGGCCAGTGGTATAGTAACACTGAGTGCAGAAGAAGGTGAGTTATCGGCTGAGATAATTGGTAGCCAAAGTGCCCCTCAGTGTCTAAGCTCATTCTATATTAGGGAGAATAATAGGTTAACCCTAGGTAAAAATACTAAAGTAACAGAATCAAAGATGTGGCAAGGGAAGATAGAAGAAATCATAGAGTTTCAAGATAGGCAGGCCCAGGAAAAAATCAGTATAGAACAAAAACAACAACTTATAAAAATTTATAATAAATATAGATCAGTATTCTCGGATTCACCCGGAAAAGCTAAAAACTTCCTGTGTGAATTAAAGTTCAAAGACAATGTCAATTTTAATAAACGGTCATATCCCATCGCTCAAGCCTTGAAAGAATCAGCAAGAAAGGAAATTCAAAGGATGATAATGGAAGATATAATTGAAAGAAGCAATTCTCCGTATACCAAAGCAATTGGTAGCTATACCAAAGAAAGATGGTCAAGTAAGATTATGCCTCGATGCTCGGGAGCTGAATAAAATGCTCATTAACGACCGCACGTCTCCAGGTGAGATTGACGAAATAATGAAAAAGTTCTATGGATGTAAGTACATGAGTACTTGGGATGCAGTCTGCGGATATTGGCAAATAGAGTTGCACCCTAACAGCAAACAATATGTCGCTTTCATATTTGAAGGACGAAATTATCATTTCAAACATTTGCCTTTTGGATTGGTAAATTCTGTGGCCGTGTTCATCCAATGTATGGATCAAATTCTGGGTAAAGAAGTTTTAGACTTCACTACGGTATATGTTGATGACATACTAATTACTTCTTGTACATGGAAGGAGCATTGTAATAGAGTGGAAACAGTGTTAAATAAGCTGTTACAACATAATATAACATTGAAACTAGATAAATCAAAATTTATCACACATGAATTACCATTTTTAGGATTCATTCTGTCAGCTACTGGAGTAAAACCATCTCCTGAGAAAGTAAAGGCTATCCAAGGGTTCCCTAAACCAAAAAATTTAAAACAATTACAATCTTTTTTGGGGATATGCAACTATTGTAGGAAATTTCAACAGGGTTATTCAGAAGTAACAGCCAACTTCCAATATTTACTTTCGAAGAAAAACAAGTGGAAGTGGGAAGAAAATGAAGACAATAATTTTAAGATAATAAAAAATAAATTCTTGGGTAGCATAATGCTACACCACCCAAATTTCGATAAACGTTTTTTCATAAATTGTGATGCCAGCAATACAATTATACAATACAGTCTTGGAAGTGAATTATATCAGGAAGATGAAGAAGGAAATCATTGGGTCATCAGTTTTGCAAGCAGGGTACTGAGTAGTTGTGAGCGGAATTATACAGTAACTGAAAAGGAACTGCTGAGTGTTGTGTTCTCATGTATAAAATTCCGTACATTTATATTGGGATATCCAGTAACCATAAGGACCGACCATAGGTCAATCTCTTTTTTAAAAAACTGTAAACTTAACCACGGTAGGCTCACAAGATGGGTATTAATACTTCAAGAGTATAATTTAGATTGGGAATATATCCCGGGGAAAAAGAATATAATAGAAGACCGACTGTCACGGATTAACCTAGAAAAAGGAACATTTGAAGTAGAACCGGAGGGTATTGGGAAGATATATTACATTATCAAATTGAAGAAAGAGTTACAGGATATAATTAGTAAATTAAAAATAGATAAAGAAACGGACATCAAATTAATAAAAATTAGAGACAGGATATTACAAAAGGATCCTATAATAACAAAATTTTTCTGTGTTCATGAAGAAATCCTTTTCATCCGTCCAACCATTGAGGATCATGTGTGGAAAATGTATGTACCTGAAGCAGCTGAAGTAGCCATAATAAAGGACTATCATGAAAGATATGGTCACATGGGACCACTCAAAGTTATTAAAGCTTTGTCTGAACATTGTTATATAAAAGCAATAAATAAGCGAGTAAGATTAGTATTGAAAAACTGCAACATATGCCAATTAGTAAAAATAAATAATGACAAAAGAACTGGAGCTATGATTACAATAACATCCAATGGTAAACTTGAGAAGACCTTCTTAGATATATGTGGACCTTTTCCCAGAAGTGGAGGGAGACAAATTTAAATATATAATAATTATTTTTGACCATTATACCAAATATACAAAACTCTATCCAATCAGTAGAGCTACTACAAAGAAAATTTTAGAAGTAATTATTCAAAAATACTTACCAGAAGTGGGAAAACCTGAAACCATAGTAACAGATCATGGGACACAGTTTAGAGGAAAAAAGTGGAAAGAAGAATTGTTGAAATTGCAAATAAGAACGTATAAAACGTCAGTATACCACCCTAGTAGTAATCCTGCCGAACGCGTCTTGAGGGAAGTTGGTAGAATTTTGCGGACCTACTGTCACCAAGAACATGGTAAATGGAGCCAGTACCTTGAACCAGCAGAAACCTTCCTTAATTGGTCATACCATGACACTATCGGAACCAGCCCTTATCAAGTAATGTTTGAAAGACCACCCCCCAGAGAAATCACATCATTAATAAATTTTCCTCCAGGAGAGAGAGTAGAATTCAACAAGATCGAAATGCACAACAGGTTGCTGCATAAAGCTGAACTTCAACATAAAAAGGAAATGGGGAAGAAGAAAAGAATAAATCCATACAAAGTAGGAGATAAGGTGTTAATAAAAAATAGACAATTACCCAGTTCTATAGAGGGTATTGCAAGAAAATTACTTTTACTTTATACCGGGCCATACCTAGTAACCCAGGTGAAAGGAAATAATACATATGAGATTAAATCTGTTAACAATAACAAAATAAAAGGGGTGTATAACCAATCAGAAATAAAGTGATATTATGAAGAATGATGAAAGAATCCGAAGATTGAAGAATTCAACGATTATTTTTAAAACAAGTAAATAAAAATAAATCTGTTGTAGTGGAGGAGCTTTATGTAACATTACATAACCCCTGCCCAAATATGATAACATAATCACCAGAGTTAAAACCAGTAATCACCCATTTTTAAAAGTCAGAAATGGGGATTAGGTATCAAGCTATGAGAAACTTTGTACTCTAAAAATACTGTAAACAATAATAATAAAAGTGCAGTGTACAGAGTGGAACATAGTGTAATCGATGAAAGTGTAAAACCTTTAAAAGGAGCATCTCACAAAGTTGTGCTGGAGATGAAAACAAAATCAGTATTCTTCGTATTGTTTAAATTAGCAGCCATCCTTACTATTTCTTTTATGAATTTGCTAACTGCTATAATTTTTTATTGTTCGACTAAGCTTTTCGTCATTACTGACATCTTCAGGTCTTAAACAACCTATGTTTAAGACCTGAAGATGTCAGTAATGACGAAAAGCTTAGTCGAACAATAAAAAATTATAGCAGTTAGCAAATTCATAAAAGAAAAAAAAATCAGTATTGTAGCAATAGTCTATGATACTGCTGACAAGTTTTGTATTTTTTGTAATTTTATTTTGTGTAGGCCACAAAGGTCTTGTAACTAGGAATAATATTTTTGTTTAATATAATTATTTTGTTTAAATGTAACATAACCCACGGTTATATATAAAAAAATAATAATATATCAAATAATACTATGTTAGCAAGATGGCATGTAAAAAATAGTGTAGAGTAAGGATACATTAAATGAATTATAAATCATAAGGACAAGTTTAAGAAAAAATATAAAGAAAAACCGTAAATAAATTCAATTTGATTATAGATAAAATCTATAAAGGATTATTTTTCTAAAAAGAAGAAATGAAATTATAATAATTATTAATAGCCTTTATACTAAAAGGTATATAGAATAGCCAATAAAAAACCATAAAAATTCTTGGTTACTAAGAGTAACTAACTAACAAGAATTGAATTAATTGTTCAAATATATTGGAAGTGAGCAGTTTAAAAAAGTGTAATGTCTAGAGAAAATTAAGAAATTTATAAATACCATTCGGAAATAATCAGTGACAAATTAATAATATCAATGAGTGATATCCACTACATCTTAGAAATCCTTCGAACAGAATAATTCACGCCCGCAAATTGATGAAAATTGAAAAATCCGCCTTCCATTTCCAAGCCTAGCCTACCGAAATTCGACATTGTTGGTGAGATCGTTACCTATTAAAACTTAACTAAATTATACCTCAACTATAAACTTATAACACTAGAAACAGCACAATCCCTTTAAATACTTCTGGAAAAAAGGTGAATATAAACTTTATTTTGTATTAACCAAAAAACAGCAAAACGTTGTTTGGTTATTAACACTGCCAAAGCCATTAAATAGTGTTTATTTTTTGTCAGTGAAGAAAAGCGACCTGCGCTCTAGCGGTCAAAAATCAACTGCATAATATAGATTATACTAAATTTTAAAATAATTCATGTAAAGCTTGGTACTGACCTGTATATATTTCTGACTTTCTCAATGTACAAAGAACTCTAAAATAACCCTGGGAAATTAATTAATTATTTCTTTCTTGTTATTAAAACTGAAATAAAAATATTTGTTATATGATATATGTTTGTAAAAGCAAGATCGAATTAACTCTGTGTTTTATGTAAGAATCGATTATCCAGTTATGTTTTGGGAGACCATAAAAAACGTTAAATAAATTCAAGGAATGCCTTGTAGTTTAAATAATAAAATGTGTATTATTTCCAGTAGATGGTAGTTAGTTACAGATTGTAAGAAGATCGAGAGGAGAAAGGACATCAGCCCGGACATCCAGAATTTATTACGTACCATTTGAAGTCACTTTAACCTCAAATGGGTTCATAAAAGTAGCAGTCAGCTGGTACCACGAGCAGAAAAATTTGAAATACTCAATCGTATACTAAGAGAGTAATTCTCTTTGCACTCTCTCTCCTAACTACGGTCAAACAACGGTATTGATTTCACATAAACAAAATTTAAGAAAATCTTTCAAAAATCTTTGCATAATCACACACCCTCGATTTTGAAAGCATATAACATAAAAATAACAAATTCTGTGACTCTTAATTAAGCGAGCGTTCTGAAAAATAACAAATAGACGTAAATTACTCGAGACTTAAGCTCAGCAAGAGATGTTACAAGATGACGTACAAACGTTGGGCTTAACTACTAAGAGAGTTTATTTGGGTGAGCTCGGCGAGAGACGTTACAATATATATATATATATATATATATATATATATATATGTAGGCCTATATATAAATTTGTGATGTTATTTAATTTCTTTCTTCTGCAAGTAGTATAATTCGTATATTCTTTTTAATACCTGACGCATGTTTCACTGAAAAATATCAGTATCATCAGAGGTTTCTAAGTAAATTAATAACAATCAAAATAATTCTTTTAATATAAAATTAACGAATAATCGAATTTGTATCGATTTTAATGTAAAATAACTGATAATCGATTTAGGTCGATTAGTTAACGATTGTTTTAATCAGAATGATCACAGTTGCACACCACTATATAAAAATTATCCCGATTAGCGCTTTCAAGCCTCACAGCCCATCGTCAGATCGGAATAGGCAGAAATTATTTTAAAACAAATAATTTCTGCCTATTCCGATCTGACGATGGGCTGTGAGGCTTGAAAGCGCTAATCGGGATAATTTTTATATAGTGGTGTGCAACTGTGATCATTCTGATTGTGATTTCAACCACTAACACAAATTTCTTCATTAAACGATTGTTTTAATGTTTATTTTCTTCAGCAGCTGTTTTCTCGGTTATATTTGAAAATTTGTTGTTTATATTTTATTCATTTTTATTTTAGTAAATTTATAATTTTAAAGTTCGTCTTGTTTTGTTTTTATTTGGGTTTGTTCTTTAATTAATAAATTATTGTTATTGTGTGTGTAAATGTTAAGATTTTCCCAAATATTAATTTTTTGACCTTTTTGTATGTTTTTAATTAATTTTATATTTTCAATGTTTGGAAATTGGTGGTTATTATTTAGACAATGTGTGGCTAAATTAGATTTATAAATATTTGGTTTTAAATATGCATTGCGGTGTTGAAGGAATCTATCTAGTAAATATTTAGAATTAATATTAGGTAATTACCTGTATTAACTTCCGTCTTGTGACTTATTTGGTTTTTTCTTAAAACGACGCGTTTCGAGAATAAATTCTCATCATCAGGTTTCAATACTATAAAACATCAAATTCACCCAAAAGGGGTCGTCATCTAGTTAAAACACACAAAACACAAAAACACCACACATAATTTAACACCGACACAGTCCCGGCACAGTCCGATGCACATCGTCTCGTTGCCAACGACCAATATATCATTTTTATTTCTTTTTAACACATGTACTGAAAAGCTGTGACTAAATTATTTGTCATGTAGATGTTATGGTTACTAATTTAACTAAAAACCAATGCAGTAGTTCATAATATTTACTATTTATTTTATGAGTGTCTGTTCTACACTTAAGTTATTAATAAAACACTGTAGTAGAATAGTTGTTTTTTTTTTGTAATTTTTGTGATAATATAAAAGTCTTACATATTTTCATTAGACCGGTAGTGTTGGCTACGGAGTTGGAGAGTTGGCGTACAGATGATAGACAGATATAAAGCCATGTTACCGTGTCTAATGGTGTATAGATAAACTCAACGCACAGAACAGGGACACTCTGAGCACGCTACCAACCCCTGGTGCATAAAGACTACTTTGTTTATTTCCGAAACTCTTTACTTAGAGCTGAGTAAGGCGCTAATATGCAATTTTAACCCAGAGGTAATTTAAATGCTATGAGTAGGTATGAAATCTGCTGATGTTGAATTATGTGGGAAATGTACAGTAGACCCATCACCTACCTACATTACAGATCACCCATCTACCTGTAATCAGAGGCGAATCCTCAGAGCAAACAAAGCAAGCAGTGCTTGCCCGAAGAAAATCAGGCAAAAGTAAATAAATGATTACATAACCAACATTATTGTTGTCACCAAAATTGTCTTCTTATCTCTCATCTTTTGAAAATCAGCGGTGCATTTGTCACCTATCTGCTAGTCAAAGTGATGTTGATAACTTGATTTCATCAAAGTCATTAACATCACTTCACTTTCAGTTCTGTACGCTGTTTCAACAGCTGACTGACCGCTCCACCCCCAAGACAATCACTTCAAAAAATGCTTCGGTCCATTAAGTATGAGTTGGCCATAATTTCATAAATCTTAACATTTATTTAGAATTTCATCACTATGCTTTAAATATCTATCCTTCTTTTTTATATTAGGTTACAGTTAGAAATACTCAAACTATAACAATCTAACATACAAATACGATGGTTTGCTGGTACCTACGTAGAGTGCTAAACCGCACAGCATGTGGCTCTCAGAGACACAAAAAGAAAGCACTCTTTAGTAGTGCTTTAAGCCACTAGGAGTGCTAGCATTATCCCATCTCAGAGAAAATGTAGCCATTTTTCTCATGTTTATTGTTTTGGTTGTAGCTGTTTGAGGTTAGGTCCCCGTGGTGCAGAAATCATAATTTTTTGAAACTAGGAAATAGAAACACAGCTTGCTAAATGTCTTTTTTTTAATCCTCATACTAATTACACTTGATGAATATTTCTCTCACAGCGAGACAAAAATGTACATACCTGAATATTTTTTAATGATTTTCTAGCATTGGAATTTTATATACTATAACGATGCCAAGCATTTAAACAGTTATAACAATACCAGGTGTAAACAGTTATAATGATACCAGGTGTTTAAACGTATATAACGATACCAGGTGTAAACAGTTATAACGATACCAGGTGTTTAAACGTATATAACGATACCAGGTGTAACTGTAATAATAGTAGTAAATTTATGAGTAGTTAAAATTTCATGTTTATTGTTTAACAAGAATTATAAATAGTAAAACATTGTTAATAATTTCCGATCAAGATATCACTCATTATTAAGTGTTTATCTCTTAAGCTATACGGTGTTACACACATTTAAAACACTCTTACATCTAGACATGTTAATAATCTTAATCTAGACATTTATTCAAATTGATTTAATAAAAGAAATGAAATTTAAATGTAATTGTTTTATTTTAATTGAATTCATTTAAATCAGATTTGACCTCAGCTTGCTCAGTCTATACCAATGTTTTTTTTTTTAAATAAATTTAAAATTATATGAATTACTCTTAGACTGGCATTTGTTTCGTATTTAAAATTTAAATTATTCTTTTCTACAAAATGCAAATATCAAATCATTTCAATTATTTTTCTTTGATACAAAAAATAATACTATCTCAAAATTAAACTCTTTTTTTCTATATTTATCTATTTGCGATCGCTCATTCTTACGACTAAAACATTTACATAAGACTATTACATTATTTACCTAATTATAAACTTTTTTGTTTTAATTCATTGTCTCTTTATATAGTCTTTATGAGCTCTTTAAAAAAAATCATTTGTAAATGCATTATGCATGTCACCTCGAGTTTTGATGACCTTACGACTTATTGACGGGCTCCAGCGTTGTCCAGAGTTGGGTTACTGTTACTCCTGGCTTGGTGTGGTCCTGGATATGTCCAGAGTCCAGCGTCATTCTCCAGCAGTGTGTGGTCCGTCCCAGAGAATTAATATCGGCTGCGAGGTGGATCTCGTTCGGCTGTTAGGCGTCTAAAAAACATCTCCTAACGTCCAGCTTCTCGCGTCGCTCTTTGTAGCTTCTCTGTAGATACTCTTGCTGACTTAAACGGTCCGGGTACTCTACGTTTCCTGTACTAGTGTAAACATAATTACTGAAAACGTTTTTATTCGTTCGTAGATGAGACTTATAACAAAATCAAACTGTTCTGCCGACGGACAGCATGTCCGACTGCAACTGTGTCTCGAAATGAAGAGCAGGGCTTCCAGTCTAACCCTTAATTTATACCCTCTCGAGATTCCGCACTTGTTGGTTCCGAAATTGTCCTGTCAAAACCTGCAGATCACATGATAGCCCCCACTCCCGAACCTTTTCATATATTTGCAATTTTTTGCAAATGGCAATGTTTTGTACGGAATTGAGATAGCACAAATCATAGATAATTTGATTAAGCACTCACTGTATTAATTTGAGCGTCTTAGTGTAATTTGCGTATTTTTGGCACACTTATTTCGCACTGACTTCACGTAGTGTGTCATACTAATGTCATTTTCTTACTGTGGATAACTATAAAATTTACACACACTTTGGTGCCTTTTGTTTGTTTATACACTAATTAGTTTTCATACAGTGAATTAAAATAATTATTTTAGTAATTAATTGGGGAGGGTTGCTGGGATTCCTGTCTGTACATGCATCACTAACACACACAAGATACACGCGTAACACACATACAATCGAACAGGTGTTCCTTGCCTGTTGGAACAGGTTAATTTCTCCCCTAGTGTAACAATGAAACATTTTTACAATCCCAGACATGTCCATTTACCCCAAACTTATAATAATTTTAGAAATTTTACATTTATTTAAATCAATGCTCAGTACAGCATATGGCTCTATCATTGCATTATTCCTCTGCTTGAAAAAAATTTAATAAATATTAATTTATTAAATTTTTGTCTATTTGTTCTAGACGAATAAAAATAATATTATACTAGCTTAACTTAATTTACATCAGTTAAATGACACATAATAATGAGTAGGTCAGTATAACGCTCGCCTGTGGTGGTATGCAATATATTCACCCCTCATTATAACAGCTGAGCGGTGCGTTGACCTTGGACGGGTGCAGTGGCATTGTTCTCTCTCTCTCTCTCTCTCTCTCTCTCTCTCTCTCTCTCTCTCTCTCTCTCTCTCTCTCTTCTCGTTATTCATATGTAAAATTTCTTGAATGACGTCGCATGATATTTGCCGATGTCCTTTTCATTCCTCTCGTCATATACGATGAACGTGTGTCTTCCCACATGTTGTTTCAATGTATAAGGTCCGTTGTACAGCTGAAACAATTTCTTCGCAGTATTGTCAATGTGTTTTCCAACGGGATTAACTTTCAACAGAATTTGTTCTCCTACATCGAATCGTTGTAATTTTTGTGTTCTATTGAACTTTTCTCTCCTCTTGTTACCTTGTTCTATGATGTGTTGTTTAGCGTACTCAACCTTTACACTTAATGGAATAGGTACATTTTGATTCTCTGGCTTGCTGACATATTTGGTCCAGAATCTAATAGGTTTTTTGTCTTCATCTAGCTCGATTGGCGTATAACTTGTTGCTTCGCTATAATTTTCATTTATTGCTTTTTCAAAGAAAGGTAAATACTCTGCCCATTTGTTGTGTTGGTCGTGACAGTAGATTCATAGATATTTACCTAACTCTTTATTTACTCTTTCCGCGAGATTGCCCTGTGGGTGTCATACTGATGTGAGTACAGGTTGGATTCCATTT
The DNA here is from genome assembly GCA_034769895.1 of Magicicada septendecula. Taxonomy (NCBI): domain Eukaryota; kingdom Metazoa; phylum Arthropoda; class Insecta; order Hemiptera; family Cicadidae; genus Magicicada; species Magicicada septendecula. Next base: position 315,719,529 of record CM068368.1, on the reverse strand, counting down.
TTACAAAGAGTCTTCTCCCATACATCGCTTTGGAACTGCACTCCTTGGTCGCTAAGTACCTTCTTCATTTTACCATATGCAGGAATGTATTTCTGCAAGAGTATTTTCAAAACAACTTTAGTTGTGGGTCGCATAATTGGATACAGATGGATGGCTTTTGAAAATACATCAATACAAACAAGTATGTGTTTTTGGGGTGGGCGCCAGTTGAGTTATTACAATACAAACACACAACAAATTTAAAATACTAACATACAAAAATAATTAAAATATAATATTAGTTATATCATATAAATTATCAAACACAGGTAATGATACAGCATACATTAATTATTAAATGTAGGCGTGTCGTGCTCCACGTTAATGGGCGACAATTTTATATAAAGATACCAAGTATTTAAACAGTTATAACGATACCAGGTGTAAACAGTTATAATGATACCAGGTGTTTAAACGTATATAAAGATACCAGGTGTAACTGTAATAAGAGTAGTAAATTTATGAGTAGTTAAAATTTCATGTTTATTGTTTAACAAGCATTATAAATAATAAAACATTGTTAATAATCTCCGATCAAGATATCACTCATTATTAAGTGTTTATCTCTTAAGCTATACAGTGTTACATACATTTAAAACACTCTTACATCTAGACATGTTAATAATCTTAATCTAGACATTTATTCAAATTGATTTAATAAAAGAAATGAAATTTAAATGTAATTAAGTTTTATTTTAATTGAATTAATTTAAATCAGATCTGACCTCAGCTTGCTCAGTCTATACCAATGTTATTTTTTTAAATAAATTTAAAATTATATTAATTACTCTTAGACTGGCATTTGTTTTGTATTCAAAATTTAAATTATTCTTTTCTACAAAATGCAAATATCAAATCATTTCAATTATTTTTATTTGATAAAAAAAAATAATACTATCTCAAAATTAAACTCTTTTTTTTCTATATTTATCTATACGCGATCGCTCATTCTTACGACTAAAACATTTACATAAGACTCTATTACATTATTTACCTAATTATAAACTTTTTTGTTTTAATTCGTTGTCTCTTTATATAGTCTTTATGAGCTCTTCAAAAAAAATCATTTATACATGCATTATGATGAGATTTGATGAGCTTACGACTTATTGACGGGGTCCAGCGTTGGGTTACCGTTACTCCTGGCTTGGCATGGTCCTGGATATGTCCAGAGTCCAGCGTCATTCTCCAGCAGTGTGTGGTCCGTTCCAGAGAATTAATATCGGCTGCGAGGTGGATCTCGTTCGGCTGTTAGGCGTCTAAAATGCATCTCCTAATGTCCAGCATCTCGAGTCGCTCTTTGTAGCTTCTCTGTAGATACTCTTGCTGACTTATATAGACCTGGTACTCTACGTTTCCCATACTAGTGTAAACATAATTACTGAAAACGTTTTTATTCGTTCGTAGATGAGACTTATAACAAAATCAAACTGTTCTGCCGACGGACAGCGTGTCCGACTGCAACTGCGTCTTGAAATGAAGAGCAGGGCTTCCAGTCGAACCCTTAATTTATACCCTCTCAAGATTCCGCACTTGTTGGTTCTGAAATTTTCCTGTCGAGACCTGCAGGTCACATGATAGTCCCCACTCCCGAACCTTTTTATATATTTGCAATTTTTTGCAAATGGCAATGTTTTGTACGGAATTGATATAGCACAAATCATAGATAATTTGATTAAGCACTCACTATATTAATTGAGCGTCTTAGTGTAATTTGCGTATTTTTGGCACACTTATTTCGCACTGACTTTGCATAGTGTGTCCTACTAACGTCATTTTCTTACTGTGGATAACTATAAAATTTACACACACTTTGGTGCCTTTTGTTTGTTTATACACTAATTAGTTTTCACACAGTGAATTAAAATAATTATTTTAGTAATTAATTGGGGAGGGTTGCTGGGATTCCTGTCTGTACATGCATCACTAACACACACAAGATACACGCATAACACACATACAATCGAACAGGTGTTCCTTGCCTGTTGGAACAGGTTAATTTCACCCCTAGTGTAACAATGAAACGTTTTTACAATCCCAGACATGTCCATTTACCCCAAACTTATAATAATTTTACAAATTTTACATTTATTTAAATCAATGCTCAATACAGCATATGGCTGTATCGTTGCAATACATTTGCTTACTTTGTGCTTATACTTGCCTTACCCATTGGGTCAGGAATCGCCATTGCCTGTAATATGTGGTTGTTAACTAATAGAGTGCCAGTAATTTGTTTGGTAATTATAGTATAGTAACATTATTATTAATTATAATATAATTCTTTAATATCACTTTGACTATCAAACAGAACCATCACCGTAGTTTGTTTTCAGTAATATAACTTTTTATTTCATTTAAATTATACATGTGTTTGTTAATTGACAGTTTGTTACATGCTATTTAGGCCTAATTTTTTTTATCTAGCTTTTTATACTTTTTAATTTTTGGTTTATTAAAATGAGTGAGCTTAAAAACAATACTTCTGTTTGGAGCGCTGTAAAGATTGTGAAAATTTAGAGAATCTTATCCAGCATTCGAAATTTTACCCCAAAAGAGTACACAATGGAGTGCCAGTTTTGAGCAGCCTGAAGTCACAACAACGTAACATCTGTGATAAACAGTTTAAGTATGGAAAAAGTGAAGTGCCCCTTACGTGTTTTTGGAGCAGGGAAGGAACAAACCGGGGTCCAAAGGGGGAATGTTGCGAACATATGCTTTCATAGAAGAGAAATGCACCAGCCTCTCCACCCCAACTCCATCTCACCTAACAGGTGGACCCTGTTATTCCGAGCAATCCACTCCAAGGTTGTGGTAACCAATCCCTTTGGTGGAGTGGATAGGTAAGCAAACGAGAGATGGGGGTTCTGTCAGGACAGCCTGGGGGTATCCTGGGTCCTGGCCGGGCAGGATGGTGCACATCGGCAGCAGGGTGTGCATCTTGTGTGGAGGCGGAGGAGACTATAGTAGTCCAAAGGCTGCACACATGGGCTGAGTCAGTTAGCCTACTGCGACCGGGCAGAGATAGCTCGTCAGCTGAGGTGAAAGCAACTCTCTAGGGGAAGAGCACCCCAAAAACAAAGTTCCTGGTCCTCCAGGTTGTGATCAGAGAATTCACATAGCCCATCTGTAAAACTTTTATGTGCAGAAGCCTGTCAGTTTCTTTTGCTGGCCAGTTTTTAATAACCGGGACAACTGGCAGAGGCTGTTAAAGGAGGCCTTGACTCAGCAATGGGTTGTTGCACCGCTGAAGAAGAAGATGAAGAAGAAACAAACCTTACTTCTAAGTGTTCATACACTTCAAATTGCAACACAACATATCAGTGAAGTCTGAAATTAAAGAATTTATTTCATTCGAAAGTTTCTTGGAATGGAAACAAGATTCCGAAAAGGAAACGCTTTCAAGATACGTTAAAAAGTGTGGCTCCCATTCAACTACCGATAATAGAAAGATATATTACTATATGTGCCATAGGTCTGGGCAATTGATTCAGTATCATGTGTGAAGATCCAAGAACAATGAATGCCATTCAGCACAAATCTGCCACATGTCAACACAAACACTGCTGTGAGACACTGAATTACCAAGGCTATGAAATCTTGCACAGCTGCCTGTATAGTGCTGCCCTCAGTGCTAAACAGTGGCGAGTCCGCTTTAATTGTCAGACCTCATATATATATATATTTGTTGTTTAGTTTGTTTATTTAGTTTATATATCATCATCAGCCATGGCTCTACAACCCATGGTGGGTCTTGGCTTGCTCCAAGAGTCGATTCCATTCCTCCCTATTGTGTGCCCTGGCTTTCCAGTTTCTTATGTTCAGCTTTCCAAGGTCCTCCTCTATCTGGTCTTTGAATCTACTTCGGGGTCTTCCCCTTTTTCTACTACTCATTGGTTTCTGGTAGAAAATATGTTTCATAGGGTGTCCTTCCTCCATTCTCTCTATGTGTCTAATCCACCTTAGCCTGTATATTTTGGTTATCCTGACAATGTCCGGCTCTTTGTAAAGATGGTATAGTTCATAATTATAGCACCTGCGCCACATTCCATTTTCTTGTACTCCTCTAAATATTGTTCTTAGAATCTGTCTTCCATGCAACCTAGAAGTCTCTTGCTATTTTTGTCATTGTCCAGGTTTCTGAAGCATATGTCAGCACTGGCCTGATAAGTGTTTTGTAAATTTTGCATTTCATGCTTCTTGAAATGAAGCTACAGGTCAGGTGCTTTTTTAATTCATAATATGTTTTATTTGCGAGATATATTCTTCTTCTTATTTCGGTGTTGATGTCGTTAGTGCTGTTTATCTGGGAGCCAAGGTATAATATGAACTCTTTTACTGCCTCTATATTTTTTGTGCCTATTTCAAGTTTTGAAAGGTTGGGTTTAAAGGTAGTTTGTTAGCAGTGTACATATATTTTGTTTTCTCCAAGTTTATCTGCAGTCCAATTTTACTTGAGGTTTTCTCTAATGCTGTAAAGGCACTAATGAGATCTCGTTTTGTCCTGGCAATTAGATCAGTATCATCTGCGTATGTTAAAAGTTGTATACTTTTGTTTAGGATCGTACCTCTTGTGTTTATTTGGGAGTCTCTTATTGCTTTTTCCAGTGCTAGATTAAATAACAAGCATGACAGACTATCTCCTTATCAAAGTCCAGTTCGAGTTGTGAACAAATGTGACACAGTTTTCTGCACTTTAACTTTACATTATACTTTTGAAACAGATTTTTGGATTAATTTAATTAAGTGTGTTGGTATCCTGAACTCTTTCGATGCGTTGTATAGTGCCATTTGGTTCACACTCTCATAAGCACTCTTAAAATCAATGAATAAGTGGTGTGTTTCTCTCAATGGCAGCTTGTGGTTCTGACAGTTGGGGGTTTAATGTCTGAATGTTTCTACAAAGATACGAGCAGTTATCCCATTCCAGATAACACATGGGGTGGGTCTCAACATGAAGACGTAACTATTGACAACTTTTAGTAGGCTAATATTAAGTTGTCTTTATGCTGTTTGTAAATTATTCTAAAAATATGTAGTTAAAATAAAAGGACAGTTAAATATTTCTGTTTAATATTTAAAACAGGAAGCGGCCTATATTCATTTTACAAAATCAATGAACTGAACACAAAAATAAGAAATACCTGAACACTTTAACACACAAAAATACCACCAAACACTTCGAAGGTTACAAACGCTTCGATCAGTTTAACGGTAATACAATTATTTAATGACTACATTAAACACGCTTTATTTTTGGAATACAATTACTTCACTATTTTATTTTATTTTAAGACTTTACTGCCCATATTTTCATTGCATTCTAAATGAAGTACAGAAATCTGAGACAAAACTGATGGTAAACGGACAAATCATGTGGTAAAAATCATAATAATGGCGAATGGCAGTATTATGAAAATGTTAAAATTTCCGGTGAGTGCGGTTCAGCCCTCATGGAAACTATTCATTTCTATCGCTAATAGCGAATTTAATTTTGCATATACTGATTTCCCCCTCCACAGCTGTCTACACAGTCCAGGAGGTGCTAAGAGCTGTTTTGCACCTCCAAGCAGTATTAGTGAGCAATTCGTCCATTACGCGAATCCACTACTTTTCAGTCAACAAGATTAATACCACAAATCTTGTTATTTAAATATTTAACCATTATCTCAATAAATCCTTAAACATATTTAAATTATTTAGGGGGGTTCACCGAACCATTGAACCTTATGGACAGGCCGCCAATGGTATCTATACCAAATTCTCGTGTTTTTTCCAGGACCTGTCTAACCATGAAGATCTGATCAACTGTAGATTTCTCTGGTCAGAAACCACATTGGTATTTACCAGTAACCTGTTCTGTATATAGTTGCAGTCTATCATATATTAAATATGCCCAAACTTTATAGGCCATATTTAGGAGCGTGATTTCTTGATAGTAGTCACAAGTGATTTGGTCTCCTTTCTTGTGGATAGGTACTATTATACCTACGTACCAGTCTTCCGGAAGTTTCACTTGTTTCCATATTAGTCTCACTAGTTGACAGATATGCTCTTCTAATACTTCTAGGGCATTTTTTAGCAGTTCTGCTGGTCAGGTCAGTACCAGGTGCTTTTAGTTTTTTTACTGCATCTTGTACTTCCTCTATCGTTGGCAATATATCTTTCTCTTTGTCATATTCCATATCCAGCTCTATCTCAGTAGTCTCTGTTTCCTCCCTTACATTCAAATGCTCTTCAAAATGGTCTGTCCATCTCTCCAGTATTTGTTGTTCCTCACTAAGTATCTCACCAGCTCTATTTGTACATAAATTTTCTGGCCTCCTCTTGCATATTTAGCTCTTCTAATTTTTTCAGTTCCACTTGCATATATTTTTTCTTTTTTTATTTATGTATCTTCTTCTCCTCCCTTCTTAATTGTTTGTATTCTTCTTCAACTTGTCTGGTTCTTCTATTTAGTAATCTCATATAGGTTGCATTTTTTTTTTAGTAGCTTCAGCACATTCCTTATCAAACCATTCTGCCTTTCTCTGTGCAATACTTTCTTTTCCGATTGTTTCTTCAGCTGCATCTTGTATAATTTTCTTACATGTTTCCCAGTACTCATTTATATTTTCACTTGTCATGTCAGCTTTAGCCTGCAGTTTAGTTTTTAGTATGTCTTTGTATTTCCGTGCTGTATTACAATCCTTCAACAACTCTACTTTAAATTTGTCCTCTTTCTCCCCCTTCATCTTTTTTGTATTAGAAATTCTTGATCTTATTTTTACTTGGATCATAAAATGATCAGAGTCCACGTTTGCTCCTCTCCGATTCCTTACATCTAGTACAGCTACTGGCGCATAGCTGTGCGCCAGAGTTCCGGCCGCTCTCACTGTACTAGTCAGCTGAAAAACATCGCTTTGCCTACTCTGACCAGCTCCTCGGTGCAATGTCTCCATCTCACCTGAATTACATTTGTTTTCCTAGTGCCTATACAAATTGAATTGGTTTTGTGTAATTGTGTTTATGTTCACAATAAATTGGGCTTCCCAAATGCGTTCATTAAACATTTTATATTTCCTTTTTTAAATATTTTAAATGTGGGGGCTTTTTTGACAAATACTTTTTTAATGTCATCAAATTAAATAAAATAGCTTAAACTTGAATGATTAATCAAAATATATTTGTCTATAATTTTTTTTTAATTTCGCAGGAAAGATGATATTGCATTCACCATCTGTGAACACCTCACACAATTCTTTGTTATGTTAGATTTATGAAAATCTTTGGTTTGACCAATTTTTCTCAATTTTAAAACTAGTAATAACTAATAAATTAATTATGATAATAGTAATAAAATAACAATAATGAGTAAATTAAACACTTTTTAAAACAACCATCAATGGATTTGTATTATTTTTTGTCAAGCAAACAAGAAAAAATACACAAAGCTAAGTATGAGGAAGCAAGAAAATATCTTGCAAAATTTAAAAATCTTACTTGTGTCCATTGTATAAGATTGCACTAATTCAGCAATTCCTTCCATGTCACAGTCACTGTCAGAGCTGTTGCTGTCCATCTCCAAGCTGTCTGAAGTTGTTATCAAGGTTGATGATGAAGGACTCCACAAAATTGTTTGGCCCCAGTGACGTGTAATACTCTTCCAAATCTTAAACATGTTTTATTTTAGGTTTCCACTCTTCAGGTCCCATTACAGTAAACGTTTCCTCACACAATCTTCTCACTTCATTTAGACTGAATGAAATGTTCTGTCTTCTGACAAATCCTTTCACCTCAGCCCAAATTAGTTCGATAGGGTTCAGGTCAGGACGATAGGGGAGGAGGTGTAACACTTCATGCCCTCTACTTTCCAAAAGATCGTTCAAAACATATATTTTGAATTGCCCCTTATACAATTCAATGAGTTTGTAAAGCTGCGGTTTCAGCATGGTTTCTGAACAAGGAATCCCCTTTCTAATCAACGTTATCAAGGGCGTTATCAATCACACACACTGATTGAGGTGCAGCTTTTCATGTATCCACTTCATGTAGTTTTCCTTATTCATATTTTTATGATAGTCTCCTGAAGAAGACAACACTTTCCACATAGTTAGTGCACCAGGAATGCAACCTTTTCCCCTCCAGCGTATATAATAATCATACAATCTCCTATAAAAACCGAAGAATGAATGCCTTGGCGGGATTTGTTTGACCATTCTTTTCCACTTACATGAAAAGAATGAATCTGTGTTTCATCCATATAAATGATATCCATATAAATGATGGCCTTCATCTCTATATTTCTTGACAGCTTAAAGATAAATTATCCTTTTTTCTCTGATATCAGATTGTTCAATAAGTAATTTTCTATTAATCCTTATTTTTTCCAATGAAACCCCAGTTCTTTCAGGATTACATGCACACTTTTTTCACTTCCGGTAAACTCTAATCTTTCTTGAAGTTCTTCTCTCAAAAGTTCTGCTGTTGGCAATTGTTTTTTTATTGTATAAAATTCATGCACTAACCACCCACAACACCCTGATCAAACTCATCTAGTCCAGTTACAGGTTTCACTTTTGTTCACTTCATGTTCAGAGTAATAAATGAAGTAGGCCTATTACCCTCATTGCAATTTTCAAGTTGGCGTAGTTCCTTGTTTATTTTGGTCACCACATGTTCAGAAACTCCAGTAGCACCAGCAGTTCGGTCCCTAGCTGTAACAACTGGAATCGTCACCTTTTTGTTATCAACCTCTTTCTTCATAAATTTAAATACGTTGCTAATTCTTTCCCTGCTTTGACCATTTAGAACTTTCCCACCTAGCCTACTGTTCATACCTGCCATTATGAACAATTTTAGTACAGTAGAACCTCGTTAACCCGGACCTCTTTAACCCGGACATCCGGATAACCCAGACCAGTTTTGAAAAAAAAAAATTATGTTGTTTAGCGTAGTAAATGAAGACTTGTTTTACAGACAATAAATCACTATTCTCAGTAGGTACATTACTCGAATTCACTTGCCAGCGGGCGAGTTCATTGCACTCACCCCACCTGCTGTTGCTACGCAGCAAACTGGTGACTCAACCCTCTCCTTCCCCTCCCCATGCCTCGCACTTGACATTGACCTAGAAACAACATTCCTCAGTTGCACTGCAATCTCGGTAGTGTTCGCGTGTTGTCCTAGTGTCACTGTCGAGGTACAGTATCGTTGTGCTGTTTCGTTAGCGCATTGTTCGCGATGGCGACGAAACGTAAAAACATTGTTGTGACTATGAAAAAAAGGATGGAAGCATTGACAAGAACTGATAAGGGAGAATCATTAAAGAACATTGCTGCTGAGTTTGGAGTAGGAACATCGACCGTATCTGATTGGAAAAAGAACAGAAAACGCATTGAAGACTTTTGTTTAAAATGATTTCTAAGGATAGTTTGGATAATCGGTGTAAAGCAAAAACTGCTAAACTAGAAACTCTGGATGAAGCATTGTTTGTCTGGTTTTGTGCTGAAAGAGAACGTGGTTTGCCGATTTCTGGACCCATCATCCAACAGAAAGCATTGAGTTTGAACAAACAGTTGCCCCATGGAGACCCGAGTTTTACAGCTAGCCAGGGGTGGTTGGACAGATGGAAATATCGGTATGGAGAACCAACCATACATGACTTCCATGTTCTACGATTTATATTTAAAATCATTTACGAAATTAAATGTTTCCATAGAAACTACTTCTTTCCACTTATTGCTTCAGCCTTAACCACAGTACTGTGGTCACTAACGTATACCACCACCTATTATCGCACTCGATTTTCACTGATGATGGCAGTCGACGGCACTGCCGAAACGTCTGTGCGGCAGTTATCGTTCGCCATAGAAACAATTACTCTTGTTAAAACATTAAATGTGGCAGGTAAACTACCTCTTTCCCTTAACCGATCTGCACCAAAATCAACAGACCTTCACTTCTTTACAACTCAGGAACGTATGCAAAAAATTATTTGATTCTCTTTGAATATGCAGCCGTTATCATTCGTCATAAAAATAAAATTACCCTTGTTAAAACATAAAATGTTGGAGGTAAACTACCCTTTTCTCTTAACCGATCTTCACCAAAATCAACATGCCTTGAGTACTCTATAATTCAGGAAGGTGTGCAAAAATGTTTTTGATTCTGTTTGAAATTATGGCAGTTATCTTTCGTCATAGAAAAAATTACCCTTGTTAAAACATAAAACGTTGTAGGTAAACTACCCCTTTCCCTTAACCGATCTTCACCAAAATCAATAGGTCTTCAGTCCTCTAGAATTCAGGGCTGTATGCAAAACATTATTTGATTCTGTTTGAAGTTGCGGCTGTTATCGTTTGCCATAGAAAAAAATTACCCATGTTAAAACATAAAATGTTGCAGGTAAACTACCTCTTTCCCTTAACCGATCTTCACCAAAAACAATAGGTCTTGAGAACTCTACAATTCAGGGCTGTTTGCGAAACATTATTTGATTCTGTTTGAATTTGCGGCTGTTATCGTTTACCATAAAAAAAAATTACCCTTGATTAAAAAAAAATGTTGCTGGTAAACTACCCCTTTCCCTTAACCGATCTTCACCAAAAACAATAGGTCTTGAGTACTCTACAAATCAGGATTGTATGCAAAAAATTATTTGATTATGTTTGAATTTGCGGCTGTTATCGTTTGCCATAGAAAAAATCTATAGACAGACACAGACACAGACACACACACACACACACACACAGACACTTTTCGAAAAATGACTTTTTTTTCATGTTTTGAGGGTAGTACAATCAGAATCTACAATAATCTCGAACACGATTTTTTTGCCATCACCATACTTCCATTTCCTTATGGAACATGGAAGTAAAAAACGGCATGGAGTGCGTCAACTTACAATCACTGGAGAAAGCTTGTCAGGTGATGTTGAAGTGGCAGAAAAATTTAAAAAAGAGTTTGAAGACTTTATTAAAAAGGAAGAACTGACTGCAGATCAAGTTTACAATGCCGATGAATCCGGTTTATTTTACCGGATGTTGCCGAGTAAAACTCTAGCCTCAAAATTAGGAGATTCATCGAAAGGGTATAAAAAAGGGAAAGACCGCTTCACCATAATGGCTTGCAGTAATGCGTCAGGAAAGCACAAAATTCCTCTCCTTATAATAGGGAAGTCTAAAACCCCCTGTGCATTGAAAAATGTGAAACGAGGCTCATTGCCTGTTGTTTACAGCTCACAAAAAAGTGCTTGGATGGTTAGTGACATTTTCAAACAATGGTTTTTCGAGAATTTTGTGCCGTCAGTAAAAAAATATTTGAAGAACTGTGGCCTTCCCAACAAGGCGATTTTGCTGATTGACAATGCGCCTTCGCATCCGTCTGTCAATGAACTAGTCAAAGATGACATTTCAGTGAAGTTTTTACCACCTAATGTAACTTCTCTCATTCAACTGATGGACCAAGCAGTTCTAGAAAAAATAAAAAAGTGTACAAAGGCAAATGCTAAGTCAACTGGTAGAGGACGAAGGAGAGCATGGTGTGGTAGAGGTGCTGAAATCTTTTAACGTAAAGACTGTTATTTATATGATTGCGGAAGCTTGGGACCAGGTTGAAAGAGAAACTTTGATAAAGTCATGGAAAAAGTTGTGGCCTGGTGTGTGTGACTTGCCAGAAAACAATACAATTGAAGAAGAAGAAAAAACAAGTGTGGAAGAAGATTTTATAGACATTTTTAAAAATATCGATGGTTGTTCCAATGTTGATGAAAAAGACATTGACAATTGGTTGCAAATTGACAATGACGGAGGTTATAAAGCGATCACAGAGGAAGAAATTATTGCATCGTGCAGTGTTACAGAAAATGAAAATGAAGAGGATTCAGACAGTGTTGATGAACCAGCTGTGGTTATGACCCACGCAGAAGCAGTAGCAAACATAGATAAATTGAGGGTCTATTTCGAGAGTCAAGCCGAAACATCGCCAAACAATGTTCTAATGCTAAAGCGGATGCGAGATCGCGCTGCTCGTAAGCGATACACAAAACTGAGGTAGCAAAAGCTCACTGCCTTTTTTACTACCGACTAGTTTGTACCTATATTGTGTACAGTGTAAATACATGTGTTTTGGTGAAAGTGTGCCGATAATAATTTTTAAACTCCATTAAAAATATTTTTGGTAAGTACATGTTCTTTTTTATCGTTTTTCCGTCATTCTCTGGATAACCCGGATTTTTGTTAACTCGGATCGGCCCCGGCCCCAGTTGATCCGGGTTAACGAGGTTCTACTGTAGTTTCACTAACAGACACATGGAGCACTAGGACAAACTCAACTGAGATTCACAAGACAATAGTGACTACTGACTCAAGACTATTACAAAACAGATAATTCACAGAAGTCAAGCAGCCAGGACGAGCAAAACACACTGAGGCATTACAGAACAAAAGGTTATTCACAATATCATTAGTCACTCATCCGATGGTTGACAGTCAATGACAGGAAGGTTAATGATTTACCCTGCGTGCCTCACCCTTCCATTTTCCCCGCTCCCGAACCTAAGTGCTCAGCTATGCGTCGGTAGCTGTTTATCACTAAAATGGCATCATCGCTGAAGTGACCTGCATCGATACCTAAGTACATGGTCAATTTGATAAGGCTTTCTTGTTGTTTTTACTGTCATTGTTTTTGTAATTGTTTTATTTGTTTTGTTATACAAAATTTTTCTTTAGACAAATAGTTTTCATAAAGTTCAGCATTAAATTCAGGTGTCCAGTTTCCTTATATGACAGATAATTTTTGGGTGGTTAATAGTGATCGCCCGATGTTTTTGGTATGTTACTAAAGTCAGACGTTTTCTCTGCAGCCTGTCTGTCTGTTGTTATTTAGGCAGTTTAAATGTACAGATTTCTTTATGAGACCTACATTATCGCTCATTACAGTGGCAGCTGGTGACGTTTTTGACCAAGGGAGGGGATAAGAAAGGAAATAATATAAGAGATAGATAGGTTGTGCTTAGTTGTTGAAAGTTGATTGTCGACCAGCCGACCTGGCCAGTCCGCTCCTGCTAACAATACAAAAGCCCCCACGCTCTAACCCTCCGATGGAAAAAATCACAAGGGAAGCAAGATATAAAACGCGCAGCATAGTTAAATCCACATCAGTATGCCTTGAAAATTTTCCGGGATTACGGAACGAAACGTCAGCAATATAAGCATCACATACACAGATGTACCCAAAAACCTGCTACAACATATATATGTATATGGTGTCTGACAATTAAATTCATGAACTCGCCACCGTTTAGCACTGAGGGCAGCACTATACAAGCAGCTCTCCAAGATTTCATAAGGTTGGTATTTCAGTGTCTCACAGCAGTGTTCGTGTTGACATGTGACAGATTTGTGCTGAATGGCATGCATTGTTATTTGTGCTTGTGTGTGTGTGTGCACTGTCATGAAAATGTCTGAGCTGGAATTAGAGCAACGAACAAACATCAAATTTCTGGGGAAACTGGGCAAGAGTGGGAGTGAAATACGGGAAATGTTAGTGCAGATGTATGGCAAGAATGCCATGCAGAAAACAGCAGTGTACAAATGGATTAAATGGTTTTCTGAGGGAAGGGAACAAGTTACTGATGAAGAAAGGGTAGGGCAGCCAGTAATGAGCCAAACGGATGATAACATTGCCAAAATTCGTCATATTGTGCGTGCAAATCGGCAACTAACCATGAGATCCGTAGCAGACCAAGTGAACATTGATAGGAAAACTGTGTGGAAAGCTTTAACTGAAGACCTTGGCAGGTGTGTGCCAAAATTGTCCCAAAGGATCTCACAGGTGAACAAAAGCAAAGAGGGTTGAACAGTGCACAGACATGCTGGAAAAGCAAGACAATCTTTTGGGCTGAATAATCACAGGTGATGAAACCTAGATCTTCACGCATGATCCTGAAACAAAGTGACAAAGTGCCCAATGAAAGTCATCTGATTCTCCACAACCAAAAAAGTTCCATCAGTCAAAATATAGAAGTTGTTGATTATCTTTTTTGATACCCGAGGAATTGCTCACTATGAATTTGTACCACCACAACAAACAGTTAATCAAGTGTACAATTTGGGAGTGCTGCAAAGGTTGCATGAAAAAGCAAGACACAAACGACTGGATCTTTTTGCCAACAATTCTTGCCTCGTGCATCACGACAATATACCTGTGGACACGGTACTGTCTATACAGGAGTCTTTGACCAGGAAACAAATAAATTTGGTAGACCACCTGCCATACTCACCTGACCTTGCCCCCAATGACTTCCTTCTTTACCCAAAGATCACAGAAGTTTTGAAAGGAAGACATTTTGATGGCATTGAGGATTTTTAAGGCTAATACGATGGTACCTCTGAAGGCCATTCTAGAAAAAGAGTTCCTAAATTCCTTTGAAGGGTAGAGTAGGTGCTGGCATTGGTATATAGCTTCCCAAGGGGAGTTACTTTGAAGGTGACCACAGCAGTATTCAGCAATAAGCTATGTAGCATATTTTCTATGATGAGTCCGAAAACTTAATTGTTAGACCTTGTATATTTGGTTGTTTAGTTATTGGATTTATCTGTATAAACTTATCAGTTATACCTTTAAAACTTATCAGTTATCAGTTAACTATATATTGCATATAGTTTTTTGCAACTATATGTATACAAGAAGAGTCCCTAGCAGATGTATCTTAAATTACTCAGTAGACAAAAATAAGTGTATGCATGTGTACAATGTTCAAAATGAAAAAGAACAAACTCCATAAACAAATAAACAAAACTGAAAATCCAATCACATATTAAACATTATAGACAATGTTACTTTTCTACACACAGACATACATACACTAAAACCAGTAATTCATATCAGCTACTCTTTATGTGTTGACAGTTTTAAATTATGAACATCAAAGTGTACTTATGAAAGTTTTACTTAAGTATCTCAAATGCACGATTTTTTATGATTTAAAAACATTCTCTTTCCTGTAAAATGTATTTAAGTGAAATACATTTTAACAAAATATTGTACAGATCTTAGGTTTTCAGATTTTTTTAATTTGTGTGCAAAATTATTAATTGTAACCGATTTTTATACATAGTATGCTTCTAGTTGCAGTGTGTGTGTGTGTGTGTGTGTGTGTGTGTGTGTGTGTGTGTGTGTGTGTGTGTGTGTGTGTGTTTGTGTGTATGAATAAAACTTTACAGTACCTTATTGTATGTTCTCTCCAGTAAATAGCATAGACACTAGTATACAAAGTATCTAGCTAGCAGTTGGCTTGCTTTTGCTTTTTATCTTCTCTTCACACAGTTAATTCTGCATAATATTTTATATGGAGTAGGTTAACAAACAACTGAATGAGTTCCGGTTACATAGCTTCATTGAGATGTTTAGCATTGTTTCAGCTTTTTATTTGGCAATATGACATTTTGGGTTTTGTTCTTTTTCATTACTATTCATGTATGTATTTTGTTCCATAATGTGAGCTACAGTGTAACTTTTGCCTTTTTGTCATTGAATTCAAATCACACATAACCTTTTACAATCTAGGAAACACATTCTGATTTTCTTCAATAGAAAAATGGAAGCAATTAAAATTACATACTCTACACACCCATACCTACATACTGTAGGTAACCTGAATTAGAAGAATAGAAATTGTAATATTAGTTTTTTGTTTACTTCCTCCAGTTTTTATTACTCTTTTCGAGTTGCTTGTAATGCACAACTGTATACTGTATGTAAAAATGAATGCTTTCCTTTGTTCCTTTTGTTTTAAACTGAATTGCACATTTATAAAACACCACATCACAAAAAGTACATTTTTGGAAACTATGAAAACTGTTTATTTTTAAACTACAAAAACTGTTTATTTTGAAACTATATAGCATTGGTATATATCTTATTGGTATATTTTCACTTTGTTCTGCCTCAGAATTTTGTACAATTAAACAAAACGATTTTATATGTGTAATTTTGAATAAATGTGTAGTTTTAAAAGATAATTATAATCTCACTCCATTTTGTTTTCCTTTAAAGTACAGAGTGATAAATATTAGTGATACTAATATGTAAATGTAAATGTACTAGACTATAGATTTTTGTATTAATGTCTTATCCAGAATCTGGTAATACCATTATCTGGAAATGTTTAAAACACACACACACACACACACACACACTGTATATAAGTAAAACGTATTAATCTTAAGTATTGGTCTATGTTAATCAAATTAACTAAACAGAAATTTCTTTGCCATGAAGTGAAATAAATCCTTAAGAGTAAATCTGTGAGCATTGCCCTTTTTTGTTTTTTGTTTCTTTACAGCTGTCATTGTAACTAATCATAGTTATGATCTCTAAGTTTTCTGAAAAACCTATTAATTTTGCATCTCCCAAAGCATTACATCTTCAGTGGTGGTTTGTACAGGGAGGGCAAAAGCGCACAGCCCCCTCCATTAAATTTATAAATTAAAATTGTCAATAAAACTTCTTAAAAGTGTTAACAGTTTCCTTATGTGACAGATACAGACATACATCAAATAACCTAAGTAATATTTACATAGAAAGTCTTTATAAACCTCAGAGATTATATTTTATTTTACTTTTTTTAAGAAAACAAGTAGCCTAATCATAAATGAATGGATTTTTGAAATTGGTTGTTTCTTTTAAGAAAAATTGCATTCCTTTCGTTTTCTCAGCATCTTCTGAAAGTATAAGCTGAAAGAAAAAAATTACTATTCACTGATCAAAACGCATTTAGTAGTTCCTGAGATGAAAGGGGTTGACCGTTAATATCTGCCTTGCTTTTCCCTATACTTGCTCCATTTTATTCACATGTTTTCAGTTCTCTCTGTTTTAATGCCTCCAATTGTTTTCTGCCTACTATTTGGGTCGACTGAAACTGATATTTTCAACCCATAGTTTTCAAAATTCTAAAAGGCAGATTCAGCAGTATTAATTTTCTTTACCAGATGTACAGGGTCATAGAAAAAAAACTCTGGGGTATTTAAAAATGTGCTGTCCCATAAATAAAGAGTAGATTTGGATGAAGAAGTGTCAATGTCTTCAGAAACTTTTAAATTTGTTACCTCACCTCTATAAACTCTATATAAATAATTTATTTGTGGCCCTATAAATGTCAAATTGTGCTCAATCAACTTGGGATTGTCATTATAATTGCAGCAGTGATCCACCGTGTAGGTAGACTAAACAATGCACCTTTTTACTATAAACAATGTTACTTTTGTGCTTCCAGAAAAAAGCCCATTGGAGTAAGGTCTGCACTTCTAAGAGGCTTGGGCAGTCAGATCAGTAGAGGTGAGCCTATCAATTTGGTGAACCTAAAAGAATGGATTGCTGCTACAATTATGATGGTAGCCTCTGACATGACTGAGCAAACTTGGGAGCAGATTACCATTTTAGCATCTACAGAGCTAAAAATAGATCATAACTAGAAATTGATTAAAGTATTTTCATAATTTTTAATATTTTTGATTAAAAAATTTTAATATTGTCACTTTTTCTATTCCAATGTTTTAAAAATGTTTAAATGCTGCTCATATTTTAAATACCACCATTCTTTTATGATAAACTTGTTGATTAAATCTTAGATTCTATTTAATTATAGTAGAAGGCTATTCACTTAACTCAAACACTATTGCTGCTAACATTTTGAGAATAATACTTTTAAAATTGTATCAAGTCAGATTGAAATGTGTTACAAATGGCATAAAAGAACAAATAATAATAAGAACACTAAAAAATTTGTATTAAATTGTTTTTTTTTTAATTTTGAAATAAATTTATGTACACAGGAGATAATCCTATGCACAGGAATCAATATCTGATTTTTTTAATAAGAAAAAGTAATGTTGTTATTTAGCTGTGAAAATCATATAAATGGCATATCCTTTCTTCTTTTTGGTGATAATGGCAATAGTCTGCCATATGCCAATGAATACATCAAGTGTCTAAGTTTTTTTTGTGGTCCAAATTTTCTCTTGTCTGGATTGATGGGAGGACCCATTTGTTTGAGAGCATTATAATCACTGCAGTAATTTCAAAACCTTTGTAGTGATATATCCAATTATTTTGATTATAAGTTCTGGAAAGTCATGCAGCAACTGTATCACCTTGTAACAGACCCTTGTATCACCTTGCTGGGTAGATATTGAATTACATTGATAATTTTAGTTAGTACATACAAGTTGTGCAATGATCACAACGTGTGAAATTAGAACAAAGATGTGTCTGTGGAAGTGTGTGTGTGTGTGTGTGTGTGTGTGTGTGTGAGAGAGAGAGAGAGAGAGAGAGAGAGAGAGAGAGAGAGAGAGAGAGAGAGAGAGAGAGAGAGAGAGAGAGAGAGAGAGAGAGAGAGAGAGAGAGATAAGTTATTATAGAAAGACATGAAATCTGAAAGACAGAAAGCTCGAAAACATTAAGACTGACAACAACAAATGAACAGTAGTTTCTTGTCTTTTAACATGTTCAATTTAAATGTACAGAAAAAATGAAATGTTGCTTTAAGATGAAAAAATAACAATAAAATGGTTCTCAAAACTTGCCCTCCAGCAGACACTTTTTTATATTAAACCAGCTAAAACTCCTTAATTGCTAAATTGCTACAATTCATTAATTAATTAAATATGCTTCCAACAAACATAGCAAAGACAAAGTTTGATGGAATCGTATAAAAATTCTTTCATACATTTTGGAGCTCAAAATTCTGCATAATAACAGCATTTTCAAGACAAAGGAAAAGAAAAAAGAATGTAACATATGTTATTATAAAAACACTGCAGAGATTCATTTCTACAAAGAAAATGGTGTTCTGAAGCAGACAGGATTTTGAGATAATATTTTAAATTTTGATGACATTGAACATTTAAAAATTTTCTTTAGTTTAATTAGTATGAACTGAAATAAAAATAAAAATTGTTTATTGAAATCCATTCAGTACTTCATGGGAAAAATATGGCCAACCTTATTATCCAAGGTGTTAATTTTTAAGGAATTTTGACAAGTACTCTGACAAACTCATCAAATAATCTAAGTAATATAAATAATATTTACATAAAAAGTCTCTTTAACCTCAGAGATTTTTTTTTTAAGAAAACAAGTGGCTTAATCACAAATGAATGGATTTTTAAAATTGTTTGTCTCTTTTGAGAAGAATTGTATTCCTTTCGCTTTCTCAGCATCTGAAAGTATGAGCTGAAAGAAAACAAACGACTATTCACTTATCAAAATGCATTTAGTAGTTCCTGAGATAAAAGGGAGTGACTGTTAGTATTGAGGCACTGTCATTGGTGGCTGATGACAAAACAGTGGTGGCTGTAAAACGTGGTGATCTATAAAAATTAGGCAAAATAACATAAATTGTATGTACTAGAGGCAGATCTAAGAGTGATAAGGTGAATTCCAATCATCTATCTTGAAAAATTATCCTGTGATGAAAATATGAAATTACTGTTTATCAGGCTTTCCGAAAAATTACACACAATTCAGCTTTCAACTTTTCAATATTATTCCCAATAGAACTCCTGTCTGCATTTGCCCCTGGTACTTAGTACTTAGAATAAAATTAAGTTGAAATTATAACCTATTGAGAAAGGACAAACAACATACTGGGCTAGAAATAACATATTAGACATTTCTGAATAACATTTTAGCTTACCTTACTTAAACAAAAATTCCATCTTCCTTTCTTTCTGCTGTCAATAACCCTTTGGTTGAAGTCTGGAATACTCATCACTAAATCTTTCTCAATCAAAGCATCACCAAAGCAGTTAGTCTTTCTTAGGTCATCGTGTTGCGGAGAAATGTTTTTATCCTTTTCAATGTTGAAAAGCATCTCTCAGCTTCTGCAGTTGTAATTGGAATGGAAATTAAAATTTCCAGCAGCTTAAAACACTCACTGAATGTCTTTTCTATTTTGTTAGCTATAATAAAAGCATATAAACTAACTGCTCCAGCCATATTTCTAAATTCTTCTGCACTACATATAGTTAACAGTTCTAATTTAAACTTCTTTAAATTTAAAATAGGGTATGCAGAACAAACAGTTTTTAATTCTTTTTCTGGAAAGTTAGTGCTAAATTTATGGAACTTTTTGGCAGAAAATAATGTTCCAGCAATTAAATGGCCAGTGAAACCAAATCTTTCTTTTACCTGTGAGATAATAACATCAACAACTTCTTTGGCTTCTCTCTTCATTCTTGCTTCTCCATCTTCCTTCATTTTGGTGACGATACTTCTTCACTTGCTTCCACTCCAGAATCCAAATTGTTTCTCATTTTTTTAATATTTTCCTCAAAATTTGTAAGAACTTTCTGTATCACAACAACATTCAAATTTTCATTCTGTATCTGGGCAAACAAAACTTCTACAAAAGGCATAATCTGATTGAAAAAGTTTAACCAAAACAGAAAACTGACAGATGAAAGTGTTTTTAAATGTCCAGAGGCTTGTGTCAATGTACCTACATTCTGAATCTCTTTTCTTTCAAGAATAGCCTTCATACATTTCATAATATCTGTCCAGTGTTATAACACTTCTTGACTGGAAATTCCATCTAGTGGGAGCAGATCAAGGTAATTGCTTCTTTACAATCTTACCTAGGATTGCAGTCCTTTGTGGACTTGTTGAGAAAAAAGTACAAAGCCCTTGAATGTTTGCAAAAAATATTTTAACGTTTATATTGATTGATGCTGCTTTCATCGTTACGAGATTCAGGTGATGGGCATGGCAATGAACGTAGTGAGCATAAGAGTAGTCCTCTTTTATTAAAGTTTGAACACCTCGAAAGAACCTGACATTACAGCTGCTCCATCATCATAGGCCTGAGCAATTAGTTTTCACGGATTATTATCGACATTTGGCAATTTTAATTCTTCAAAAATGCAAGAAGCCAATGATCGAGAGTAATGGTTAGGTGGGGTTAAAAACTTCCAAAACCTTTCAACAGGTTTATCTTCAACCACATATCAGTAAATTAAGAGCATTTGAAATGAGTTTGATATATCACTGGTTTCATCGGCAATTATTGATAAAAATTGTATGTCTTTTATTTCTACCAATATTTTACAATGACACACATCAAGCATAATTTGTAGGATTTCATTCTGTATAGTCTTAAAAGTACCTTTAAATACAATAGCCATTTCCAAATGATTTTTTAAAAGAATGTCAAGTTCAGCACTAAAATTTATTAATCCTTGAAAGATACCTGGGTTACTTAATTCAACTACTTTGTCATGCCCTCTGAGGGCTAGTTCAAGACAACCGCAAAATCTAATTAATAATAATGTTCAAAATATATCTATTTTGTTTAATTTTGTGTTGTGAATAACAATATTTTGTCTGTAAGCAGAATCTAATTTTTCTATTACATTAACACTCCTGAACAACGTAAGTTTCAATGTGTTTTTTATATGCACTGCAGATGATTCATGTTTTTTGGCACGATCAGCTAAATGATTTATACCATTGAGACCTGATTGTCTCCTGACACAACCAAGTCCATTTTGAATATACATTTTTATTAAACTTCCTATTAAATGACCTATTTCCCAATTTTATAGTTTGAGTGATGTTAAGGTCTGGTGTGGGTCTACCCAAGCTTTTAATGTTTAATTTTTCTTCATTAAAGGGAAGATTAAAGGGTTCAATAATAAGTTATTAACTGTATTCATAGATTGAATTACTGACATTTAAAACGAGTCAAAAGTACACAAATAAACTATCTTTAATTAAACAGTGAACACAAGCACCACAAACTAACATGTATACAAATAGTAAGAAATACTTTTATAACCATAATTATAAAAAACAACAGCCCACACTCGAATACAAAACAAAAACAAACGACAACAACATGATGTGTAGGAAAAGAGTGCGTATAATGGTATCTCTGATACGCATGTGCTGTACTGCACAGCAGCGCTTGTAGTGGCAGTCTGCAGTACTCCCATGCACCAGCTGAACCTATTTCCAGCCGTCATTTATTTTATCCCTACCATTGTTTTGGTCACTGTGCTGTGTTCAAGTCATATCACAACGATTGCATTTACTGGTTTACATAACTCAAACAACCAGCCGAGTGCAAACCAACTACCGGCAACACACTTAACTTAGTCATATGTGATGTGCTGCATTAAACATTATATTTTGACATTTTCCCAGCTGTAGCAAAATAAGTTCGTTTGAAAACTAATTGTGGAAAAATAAGATTGTTTTAACATAAAAAATGTTGTTGTATCACTTAGTCTAAATATGTATATACACTGTTATGTTAGACCTATAAATACTGATAGTTGTGCAACCTTACAACCTCAACACCAGCCACCCCTGCAATATACATGTAGGTGCACTTATGTACCTACATATAATTTTTATGTATTTTATGTAACCTACATTTAACATGCTCCTTAATATCAAATTAAAAACATTTCTTTTTTAATAATTGATAAAATTTGGGCTGTTTATGGTAAACATTGAAGTCTGATTATCAAGGATAATCATTTTTTGGTTTAGGTACAAGGAGCAGTTTTCAAGACTTAGTTCTACAAAGGTGACTCTACTATTGGGAAAATTGTACAATCAGCTTGTGAAGTTATAAACACATTTGCAACCGTTCTGTATGCCTGTGCCAGAATAAAGTACTTGGAAAGAAATAGCAGAGTGCTATTTTGAGTTATGGAAATTTACCAAAATGTATTGGATCTATTAATGAAAACATATTCATATAAAGTGTTTCAGGAATACAAAGGCCTAGAAACATAAATTACGAAGGTTATTTTTCTATCACGCTCATGTTGATATAAATGGCATGTTTATTATCACCAATGTTTGGGGACCACAGAAGGAACTGTGACAGCATTGTATTTCATCACTTGTGATATGGTAAGCTGTTAAATTAAGGTAAACTGAAAGTTCTGAATCCTACTTGTTTGCCAAGAGGCATGAATCATAAGCTGTCCCTATACTACTTGGCTGGTGATGAGACATTCTCTTTAATATCATCCCTAATACAGTGTTACCCAAAAAAGGATGTTAAATGATATGAAAAGTATTTTCACTTTTATCTAAAGGTGAGAAAAAGTGTGGAATGTGCTTTCAGGACATTAATTTCCAAGTTATGTGGATTTGAGAGGCCAATTGCTTATAATGAGGATTGTGTAGAGGCAATAGTAAAAAAACAGTATGCATGCTCCACAATTTTGTTCACTTTCAAGAGGGAAAATTTTAAGATACTTCCAATTTTACTCAAACCCATGGTGCTGTGCCAGAAATGCCGGATGGAAGGAGGCTGGAGGAGACCACTACACAGTCACAAGCTACTCGCTTATGGATTAGGCTGGGTAACTACTTTCTGAAGCCAGAAGGACCAAGCCCTATACAATGGAAATATGTAAATTTACCATGAGCAAACAACAAAAAAAGCCTACTGAAAATAAATACTGTTACGCCTGTAAATGTTGTGATGTGTACTGTAAGTACAATTGCACCTACTTTTATGAACATAAACATGCGAAGCTGAATAAATCCTACAAAAAAAAAAACTAGAAAAAAAATGTCAGCACTTTCAGTGTCTTTTCTGTGTCCATGATTTTCTTCCATGCCAAACCAGACAAATCAGCCCTGGAATAAATTTATAGTACATAATTCCACAAACAGGTGTTGCTTTCAATAAGTTTCACGAATGAAATCATTGAAGAAACATCCGCTTGTGATCTTGATATGTTTATTTAAAGAGTTGTCATACAATACTGTAGCCTGAACTGACCAGCACTCAGTTCCAAGAACTTATACCCCCCCTTCCAACAATACGTCAACAGATGTCATTGTCGTATTACTACTGTACCAGTGTTACAGTAGTACCAGTTGAACTTCCATGCATTCAAGTGATGAGTGTTGTATTCACATTGCATCATGTATCGTATTGCTTATTCTATTGCTCCAGTCTGTACCTTACCTATCTGCTACTGAAAAGTTGAAATTTTTGTTCTGGTGACTCATAGGGATCTACTACTCAACTAACAAGTAAACAGGTGCAAAATAACAGTTACTGCTACTAAGAATTTTTTACAATGCATGTGCCAGGCAGTACTTGCTCCTATGCATTTGCGGATTACCATGAATGTATGAAGCAAGCGAGGTATTCAGAAAATGCCTCTGCATGTGAGGCAGCACAGCTATAAGGTCAGATACAAACCATTTATAAAGAACTAAATGAAAATTTGTTACCAGGCGTTAAAAAAATTTGTACTGATGTTGTATTTATTCTCCTGTGTTATGTAGATATACAGTATATATAGTACAGATTTCGATTACCAGGGGTTGTACAGAGGGGTCATCTGCTGGGGTCATCTTCTTTTTTGCATTGCTTCCTAGCCTATATATTGTTCTATTCATGTTCTCTTTCTCAGGATTTTAATATATGCTCTGGTTTTATATATGTAGGAAATATCATGTATCTTGTTGCTGCTGCCTGGTTGTAAGTTAAGAAAAAATATTGAAAGGGTGTCTTGTTTGGACCATACTAAGCATTGGTTATTGGTTATCTTATGTCTAGTATTTTCAACTTCTTCTTTTACATTTCCAAAAGGGAAATAGGTTTTTTAACAATTCCATATGGTCTCTCATATTTCCTTGAAATGTGTGCCCAGTTAAACCTCCTTTTCATGTAAGATGTATTAGCTGCTTGTATGTATCTATCTACATTGTTGGTGCATAAGGGTTTTTAAAACTTACATAAATAAATAAAACTTAAGGGTTGCTGTTTTGAAACCACTGATGAGTTTGGACTTTAATTGCAGATTGTACTTGACATGCTTTGAGAACAGCTCTTGTATGAAGCATTCCAGAAGTGGGAATGAGCTGAAAGTGGTGTATCACTACACAAACGAATGATTGTGAATGTTATGGTAGCCACACTTAAATAAAGTACTTTGTTGTATATAGGCATAGTCTTAGTATTGAAACTACCTTGTAGTTAGCACCATATGCTTCAAATTATAATAAGTGATACATACAACTGAACAGATCGCAGTACCACAATCATTAATAGTGGATTAACTAGAAGAGGACAACACAATTAGAAGGAAAATGGAATTGAATTAGATAAATAGGCCTCCATGGATCAGTAAGAGGGTTCAACACATACTGAAAAAACAATTTCAAATAAACATTTTTGAGGTATGAAAATTTTTTGTGGGATATTAATGATAAATATTTTAGGTTGGTAAAAAAAAAATGGGGGTTGGCCATATATGATGGTTATACAATTGATTTAGTTGATAATACTGATACTGATTTGATTGACTTACTTTATTTAAATTATGATTTTCATTTTAGTTCATTCAAAATAATCTATACTTAATAGTTCTCTTATCAATTTATGATTTATGCAACTTATATATATATATATATATATATATATATATATATATATTGTAACAGTACCAAAAATATGGTAGTTACATAATATAAACGAATGTAACGTCAAGTATGAGAAAAAACATGGGAATATATCTAGATAAACAAAGCTAAGTGTATATAAGTGTGTATCTACAAAAATATTAATAAAAAAAAAATCCAACAATGAAGAAGAGAATACGAATATATCAACATTAATTCCAAAATGAAGAAAGAAAATGCCACAAGCCCAAAACAAAAATATCAGTAAATAGACCCAATAGGATCCAACAGTGAGGGGAATCAACGAAACAAGGATCAACAAGCTCCAACAACAATGGAGAAAAATAAAAAGAGCAACTACGATGAAAATATGGAATGAAGAAGAAAGAAGAAGGACCAAGAAGAGCACCAAGAAGAAGAAAGAAGATGGACAGAAGATATAAGGACTCAATATAAACCACATGTACTAAAAACAGTGTAAGTGACAAAAGAAATGATTATAAGTGTGACAAGAAAACCAGTGTGAAACATTTAAGGAACCACAAACAATTACAGTGTGTACTTAATACAAATGTGAAACCGGTGAATAACTAACTATTTCAACTGAATAAACCACACAAACAATTACAGTGATGAAGTTTACAGTGTGAAAAATATGATAATTTCATGATGAAGCAACAAAAAATTAAAAATAGTCAAATAAACACAGACAATGAGTGTGACTGATTTAATAAAGTTGTAACCAACACACATAATCATAAGACCACCAGATTAGAACAAATAGAACAATGATATTATTGTTCATAAAGAACTGACAACAAATAAAAGACATTTGTTAAGTATCAAACATAACAGGAATTAAATTCCACCATTGACCAGAAAAACATTGCATATAATACAAGAAAGATTTGTGTTAATGTATAAGAAGGAATTGTATAAACATGTGTAACAAATTAGTTAAGGTATTATGTTAATATACCATAATGAAGTCAGTTTAGTAGTAGAAAAATACTGCACTAAAACAGATGGTACATTGTTACACAACCCACAAGGAAGAGACCTATTACAACAGAAAATGATACATATTAGTATAAATATCTGATCATCAAATATGTTATCAAATGAGAATTTATTATAAGTAATAATAATAAATATTAAGAAACAATGTAATATAATGCAAAACAATGTAAATAGAACAAGTCAAACATAATGACACAGGGAAGAACAGAAATGAGAAAAGTATACCAATTTAGTTAAGAAAAGTACAGTATCAAAACCAATGTAAATGTTTATAAGAGTATTACCAGTAGTGAGAAAAATATCTGATAATACATTGAGAACAGATTTTGAACATGATAAGAACAGTATTATAACTAAATTATTGTAAACCAATTAACCATGTACATATGACCAGATGTAAGCTAAACCATTGTATAGCTAGTTAGTTAAGAAAAATACTGTATCAAATATTCAGAACAGATTGTTACAATTATTACCAGTAGCAAGAGGAAATCCCAAAGCTACTTTGAGAACAGATAATGACCACAAAAGCAGTCATATTATATACAAACATTTGAAAACCAAATGACCATTATAAGGAAAACCAAATGTAAACAAACAATGACCAACCAGCTATTTATGAAAAATATAGCAAATGAACTTATGTAAAAGTAATTGGAAACATTACCAAAAGTTAGAATGATATCTAATGCTACTTTGGGAATCCAAACCAAATAGGACAATAACAATTTAGTTGTTGTATTAGAAAAAATAAATGACTATTATGACATGACACAACATAGACAGAGCCATTACTGAATGGTTAGAAAGTTCTGAGCTCATTAAAAGGTAACCATTATATATAATAGATTAGGTACTATGTATGTACACTAATTATAATCATTAAATGATATGATTTATATGAAGAGACTAAAAAATAAGATGAAAAATTGTATAAGAACCATATGAGAGGTTTGAACTTATGTAAATATTAAATTAACCACAGTCATACATAAATATTATAGTGGAAAATTGTGTAAATAAACATTACTAATAATATTAGATAGTAATATAACCATTTGAGATAAGAAAAATTAGTTATAAGCAGATTTATAAAAAATCTAACATGGACGCTTAATGACGCCATAGCGAGATTTGTGTAGGAAACAGTTTTTCCCAAATTGTAAAGTAAACCGACTGAGATACAGACTCAAAGTGTTTAGATAAGAAGTGTTTTATTATATTTAAATAAAATATGGTGTAATGAACTTATAAAAATAAGATGCACCAAAAATAAATAATAAAATCGTTATTGTAATAGTAATAATGGACGAAAAATAAGCGTTTTTGGACTTATTTTGACAAGCAAAACGCCCTGAATTCAATGATATCAACTAATTAACGATAGGACATAAGATAAGAAAGTTATGATAGTTTTAAACTTTCAAGTTAAATATTTGTACCAATGATGACGTAAAAACGCCTCAAACCCAAACTCAATTTTGGCAAAAAATTAAATATTTTAATAAAACGAAGGCTTTCGGGTTAGAGAGTATGACGAATCCAGCCAATGGAATGAATGACTTTCAGCAGACTACCGGGAGACGTCTCAGAGGTACCAAACAGTCTACGATCAATCACCAAACATACAGGTCACGCCGCTCTAGTCAAGGAAGATGTAATTTATATTTAAAACTGTGCGCGCCATGTTATGTCAATACACAACATACGGTTAACCTAAATACAACATTCATACATACGAGTGAAAAAGTGCGGAATTGTGTTAATTGAACAAGTAGGTCAGTGTATAATAACGACCATACTTGCGAGTGAAGTTTTAAATAGGAAACAGGGAGTACAGTTTTATTTAAACAATATTTAAACGAAATTAATAATTTTATGAATATCTGACTTTCAATACTACGCAAGTCGTACAATGCTGAGTATCGAAACAACAGTAATTAAATTATCAGAATTGAGAAAAGATTTAAATCGACATTATTAAAATATTAGAAAAATATTTTAATTAATTATAGTAATTTAAAATAAAATGTTTGAAAATAATTGTTAATAAATACGAGAGTATTTAGTCACTCGTTTGACTAAACGTATTTTTCTTGAATTTTTCTATGTTTTAAAATCTACTTTATTAATTTTCATACAATCGGAATAAATGTAATTCTGATAATCATATATTAAAAATTATTATGAATAATATGTTTACATGTATAGTATAAGAAATATTAGCTAATAAGGAATACTTATCCTTTGTAACCACACCGATTAATCCTAACCTCAGAAAGTGTGGCGGTAACTTGATAATTTCAACATTACCGATCTGTTCTCAAGTAACAATCAAATGAAATAGAATTGCTAACAAGAGTTTTTTGAGAAATTTTTCTTTTGTGAATAAATGATTTTTGAAGCTAATTATTAAACGAACGTAATACATTTTAAATACTGTACAAATCAGACAGCTTGACAATAACACACGAGTATTAGAGATGCGTGCGCATACCCGCGTACGATAATTTTATAAATACCAGACATATGGTACCAAATTTTGATTTTTTATATTTGTTTAATTATTATTCACTATTGTTAATTCAATATAATTATTTGTATTACATCTTGTAACTGGTATCATGTTACCTCAAAGAACCTAACGAAATATGGTAATTCTCTGAATCAAAGTAACATAACCTATGTAGTTAAATTATTGTACTAACAACAGGTCTACCAGCCTTGAGGAATTAAACAGAGTCTTGTTGAATTTTATTGTAATCAGTAATCAAAAGGTTGTTAATTATTGTTTTTAATTGTAAAAGATTTTATCTCTTATCAAATTGTTAATAAACCTCCAATTTTATTACCACAAAAGGAGTATCATTTCTAGTAAAAGTAAATTCATTTATTTTTAATCAGTTCTGACACAGGTGGCGGAAGATTTTAAAAAGTCTTAGAATAATCCAGAATATTCATAAAAAATTGCTTCATTTACTATTGTGTGTGATGATATATTAACTATTCAGTCTGAATATTTTATTGTTGTATTTGAAGTGCCTGTATTTCAGAAGGAACATCACAGAACTGAATTGAAGCATTCAAGTGTGGTAAGTAAGTGAGATACACAACAAAGTGCGCGGATCATATTAATATAAAAAGGAGTGAACTATTACTGCGTACCCACAAAAAACAATACATTAACACCGATAACTTCTACGATTACGATTACACCTTTAGATAAACAACATTATAGTAGACACCGGTGCGTGTCTACAACCACACGAACACACCAAACATCAATACCACAATCTATATACTATACTGGTGTACTTGTAATTTTATATTACAAGTTGGCGCCCAACGTCTGGGCACGATTTAAAGGGAAATTACACCATAACTAGTTACCCAATAATCCCAATTCATGAAAAAGACAGCAGGTACATTACCAGGACAGCAAGATGTACACCGACAGGTTAAAATCAAGATCAAAATCACGATCAACGTCAAGGAAGAGGGCGACCGAAAAGGAAAAAGAGACCAGAAGAGAAGAAAAAGAGGCCATGTCTATGGAAGATGTAGAAGAAGTAGTACTGGAAACAAAGGAAAAAACAATTGAACCGGCGGAGGAGGTTCAGCAGCCTATGGAGGAACCGGAAGTAATGATTCAAGAAGCTCCACCAGAACCAAGCAAGCCTGAACAGACGACGTCACTAGGAGAGCCCGCATTCCAAGAGTGGATGAGAAAGATGATGGAGTCGTTTAAAGAAGACCTGAAGTCCACAGACCAGAAGATGGACAAATCAATAGAGTCATTGAAAGCAGAATTAAACAGTAAAATAGAAGAAGGTCAGAAATCATCAAAGGAGGAGAACCAGTCCGCAAGGGAAGAGGTGATCAAGAAGCTGGATGAGACGAACAAGAGAATGGAAGAGGGTCAACGGAAAACCGAAGAATTGTTGGAGAAGAGAATGGACACCATGAAAGAAGATTTATCAGCAGAGTTGGGAGAGAAGATTGATCAAACCAACCAGAAAATAGATGGGATCAACGCCAAACTGAATCGAGATGTTGAGACTATACAAGCCGATCATGAAAATATATGGCTACAAATAAGTGTCAACAATAATAAAATGGAAGAGACCGCTAAGGAGACGGCAGAAATGGTTGAGAGAAGATTAGGAGAAAGCGTCGAAGAAATTGAGAAGCAAATGGCCATACTGACGACCGAAATTAATGTAGAAATATCTGAAGTGCGTAAAGAAGGGGAGAGTACCAACTTAAAACTAATCCAGATGGAATTGGACCTTAACCAACGTATTAATGAAGTGAAGAAAAATCACGATACCCAACTAGATACAATAACACAAGAACAAACAAGGATGAAGGCAGCGCAGTCCACCTTAAAGGATAAATGTGAAGAAGTTGCTGGAAAAGTAGACGCAATCAAGCAACAGGTACACGATGATAAAACACAATCCACAGAGTGCCAACGAAGAGAATTGGACGACCTCCGGGACGAAATGCATCGTCTACAAACCATACCGAATTTCCTATCTGGTTTGAATCATTTAGAGGGAAGAGATCAGATCGACTTCAGGACCTATTCGAAAAACCCTTTGGAGTTCCTAGAAAGAATGGAAGAGATCATACAACGGAATCGTGAGAGCAGATGGTCTGTAATAAAAGGTATGTTAGACGAATCATTTAAGCACACGTTTGACAACTGGTGGACAGCGACCCGACACGAAGTGGTTAATTATGACACCTTCAAGACAGCATTCAAGCAAAAATATTGGTCGGAGGCCACTCAGAATATCATAAGGGACGATATAACCAATGGAAGATTCGACGTAAATGGAAGGCAGTCCATGACCACATACTTTTTAGGAAAGATTTTCCTGGCAAGGAATCTGGAACCGGCAATCCCAGAAGAATGCCTGGTCACGAAGTTGGCTTACGATTTCAACCAGGGTATAGCACAAGGAAGACTCAATGCACAAATAAAAACAATCCAAGGAATGTGCGACTTACTTGAAAGTCACGAGAGGGAACGATACTATCAACGGAGTCGACAGGTACCAAGCCAGACATACGATCGAGGAGGGCCTGGGAACAATAACCCTACTATTCATAACAATGGCAATAACCAAGGAAGGAATTTTCATAACCCCCCGAGATTCCAGAATCAACCCACACCGCGTCAAGACGGAGGTGGAAATAATATAAATAGAGGGAACCAAAATAACCATCATCCTAATGGTTACCAATGAAATACGAATTACCAAAGAGGTAATCACTATTACAGACCGTATCAGAACCAGTCCCCTAATCACCAACCAAGACAAGGTAATGGTCATAATAATAATAACAATCAATTTCGAAGAGTCCATTATACCCATGCCAATCGGGGTGGAAACCACAGAAATTATTATCAAGGAAGAAGGAGCTTCCCACACCAGCACCATCATTCCAATAATAGCGACAGGGATGAAAGAGAATCTGGATATCGGTCAAATGGAAGTGACAGCAGTGGAAGTCCCAGAGCAACCACACAAACTACAGAGGTATACCACAACGGACATGGACCGGGAAATCAGGAGCCAGTAGCTTCGACGTCTCAGGACCGACGCGAAAATGGTGACATGAATTTAAACACCAACCGGCAGTGAAAAACCCAGGATCACCCTCACTGAACCGGCCTATTGGGTCAAATGTTTTGGCAAAATCATCAAAGCATCGAAATGTGTATAACAACAACTATTTAAAAAATATAAGGAAAGATTTGATGGAAGAAAAGGAAAATACTATCGGCGATACAAGCAATAGTGAAATTGCATACATATCCGTTAAAGTAAACAACACCGACGCCACAGCCATGATTGACACTGGCGCAAACGTATCACTAATAGACAAGTTAGAACTGGACAGAGTTCAATCGGAGAACAAAGCCGCAATACCCACATTGCCAATTAGCAATATAATTCTCATCGGTGCTACCGGACGTCAAAATAAGACTATCCGACAGCAAGTACAATTAGATGTATCCAGCAATGGGAAGACAATACAGATGGTATTCCTAGTAGCCAGTGGGCTACCGTTCACTCTACTAATCGGGTGTGATATTTTAAGAAAATACACCGCAGTCATCAATATGGATACAGTGAGGATGAAAACAGAAGAAATAGAGTGGACAGCCAATTTGACAGAATACAGGAAGGCACCCTCGGAGCATGTAATATACTACATCAGAGAAGGCTGTGAACACCAAGAAGGCGCCATCCACCAAGGAATACAAGACAGTCCAGAGGAAGCTTTGTGGTTGGAGAAAATCAATAGCATCCGAGAATTTAAAACCAGCCAGAATAGCCAAGAAGTAACTTGGGAACAACGGGAACAATTAATAGAAATATACTACCAGTATCGCCACATATTTTCAGATACACCTGGGAAAATCAAAAATTTCCAATGCGAACTGAAGTTCAAAGACCATACAGAGTTCAAGAGGAAATCATATCCTATCGCCTTTTCACTAAAGGAAGCTGTAAGAGAGGAGATTCAGCGTTTAATAGAGAATGACATAATAGAGATAAGCAATTCACCATACACCAACCCTATTGTCGCTGTACCAAAAAAGAATGGTGCAGTACGAATTTGTTTAGATGCTCGTGAGCTTAACAAAACCATAATTAATGACAGGACATCGCCTGGAGAAATCGATGAAATATTAAAGAAATTTTATGGTACAAAATTTACAGTATATGGGATACGGTATGTGGATATTGGCAGGTTGAGCTGCATCCAAACAGTAGAAAATATACTGCTTTTATCTTTGAAGGCCGAAACTACCATTTTAAAAGGCTACCATTCGGTTTAGTAAACTCAGTAGCAATATTCGTCAAATGCATGGACGAGATACTGGGCCATAACACACTACAGTTCACAACAGTTTATGTGGACGATCTCCTAATAGCCTCTAACAATTGGGAGGAACACTGTGACCGGGTGGCACAAGTACTGAAAAAACTGGAAGACAACATCACTTTAAAGCTAGATAAATCTCAACTAATTGCGAAGGAAGTGCAATTCTTGGGGTTTAACCTATCTGAATACGGAATTACACCATCCCAGGAGAAGATGGAGGCAATTCAGTGTTTTCCCGTCCCGAAGAACAAAAAACAACTGCAGTCGTTCCTCGGAATCTGCAATTATTATCGGAAATTTCAGAGTAATTATTCCGAATTGACAGCTCGATTCTCAACACAGCTATCATCAAAAGAAAAATGGAAATGGGAAGCAGAGCAGGACTCCACATTTGAATTGATCAAAGTAAAGTTCCTAGAAACCGTTATGCTGCATCACCCCAACTTTAATAAACAGTTCTTCATGAATTGTGACGCTAGCGACCTAAGTCTTGGTTCAGTACTCTATCAAGAAGACCAAGAAGGGCATCATCAAGTGATTAGTTTCACCAGCCGTACATTAAACAAGTGCGAACGTAACTACCATACCACAGAAAAAGAATTATTGAGTATAGTGTTTGCATGCGAAAAATTCAGAACATTTATTTTAGGTTATACAGTAACAGTGAGGACAGATCACAAATCCATTTCATTTCTAAAAAACTGCAAATTAAAACATGGAAGACTGACAAGATGGACCCTTACACTTCAAGAATACAATATACAATAGGAGTACATACCCGGAAAAAGCAACACAGCTGCAGACGTGTTGTCCCGGATAAACATTGACGCCCAAACACTTGAAGGAGAGAGGGAAACCATTGCAAGAGTATACCACTTATTGAAGAGTAAATCCGAACTCACTAATATATTATCTGACATCATCAATCATCAACAACAAGATCCTAAAATATCATTAATTATCAGAAAACTAACCGACAATGATGCAAACATAAACCAATATTACTGTACTCACAATCAATTGGTATTCACGAAGCACAATAAAGGTGATGAGAGATGGAAGGTAGTTATTCCCAAAGCCCTAGAAAAGGAATTGACCATAGACTACCACATACGTTATGGTCATATGGGCTCAGTGAAGGTCATAAAAGCTTTGCAGGAGCATGTGCATTTCAAGGACATGAGTAGAAAGGTCAGAAAATATGTCCAGAGTTGTAATATCTGTCAACTAGCAAAATGCAGCAACGAAAAGCGAGAAGGAGTCATGATACCAATCACATCAACTGCCAGACTAGAAAAAGTTTTCTTGGACATTTGTGGACCTTTTCCACGGAGTGGTGGGAGACACCAGTACAAATATATCATAATAATATTTGATCATTACACCAAATATACTAAGCTGTACCCACTCAATCGAGCGACAACCAGTAAAATATTAGAAATAGTTATGAATAAATATATACCCGAAGTGGGTAAACCGTCGATGATAATTACAGATCACGGAACGCAATTCCGAGGACGAAAGTGGCGGGAAACACTGATCCATCTGGGAGTCAAAACATACAAGACATCGGTGTATCACCCCAACAGCAACCCTGCTGAGAGAGTGTTGAGAGAAGTAGGAAGGATTTTAAGAACCTACTGTCACAGCCAGCAGAGGAAGTGGGAGGAGTATTTGTCCCCAGCTGAAGACTTCCTAAATCTAGCCTACCACCAGTCAATTGAAGAAACACCATACATGGCAATGTACGAGAAAAAACCACCCCGGGAGATCACAGAGATAATTAATTTTCCAATCAGTGCCGAAGTTAAATTTGACAAAACCCGATTCTATAATAATGCAGTGGAGAGAGCGAATAAATTAAGGCTCAAGTACAAAAAGTTACAGCCCAAAATTGTCAATTATGAAGTGGGAGACCAAGTGCTTATAAAAAATCGAGAGCTCCCTAGTACTATTGAAGGCATTGCAAAGAAGCTACTACTGCTATATACCGGACCATATACTGTGACAAAAAACAATCTAAACAACACATATGAATTGCAGAACCCTATTACAAAGAAAATAAAAGGTACCTATAATCAAACCTCAATGAAAAAATACATTGAAAATTGAATTATGGGACCAAAAAAGTGTAAAGATAGCGGTAAGGATTATTTTATTATTGATAATGTGAAAGATGGAAATATTTGTTATAAAAAATGAAGATGTAATTATGTGTATAACTGTTGACTATATCAAGATGAAAAATGAAAAGTGGCTATGAAGATTATTGTTATTTAAAAATTAAAAATGAAACTATGATTATAAAAATAGATGTTGATTAAAGGAAAAAAGGATGTATTACTATTATGAAAATTATTATGTGTGTATTAAATGAGAAGTAACTGTATAATTATGTATTGAGCATTGAATATATTGTAATTTTATAATGTGAGAAAACATACTCCAAGAGAATTAATGTAAAGGATTCAGAACATTGTATTGTTAATAATAAGGTACTATAAAAATGAACATACTACTAAAGAAGATTATAAAAATACGAGACAGACAAATAAGATCCAAGGCATGACAATTTCCAAGAGCCTAGTCAACCAGTAATTTTAACATCTTACCCGTACTAACTATAGAAGAAGAGTATAAATATACGAGACTGACACACAAGATCTTTGGCACTACTATGAATTCCAAGAGCCACGTCAACAAGTAATTTCAACATCTTACCCGTACTATTAAAGAAAAAAAAAAGAAGGAACAAATGCGAAGTTGGAAAAGTGAAACCAAAATAAGGTATTAATGTAGACAAACCACCACACACAACCACATTGTTTATGATGTATATTACTAGCGAAGAAACCAATACCACATGGAGTATAAATACCAAATACAAACCATGAAGAAGAAGAAAAACAAATGTACTTAAGAATTATATTTAGAAGAATGAAACCTGAGATGAAGAATATGATGAGACGACATTCAAGGTGACAACAAAATGAAGAGATTGATCAAGAATATAAAGAATGAAAAAATAATATAATAACGAAGACAATCATGAGAGTATACCAGTGAGAAGTGTAAAACAAACTATCCCTATAATATGTGAAGAATATAGTTTAAGTTGAATCAAGAAAAGAGAGAATAAAAATGTATAAACCGCAGATGCGTGGATTAATCCCAAGGATATTTATTATTTGTCGGAAGAACGACCACTATTATTATTTTGATGATTTAGAATGAATTGACTGAAGAGTAATGCCAGCAATCATTTATTATTATTGAAGGAGATGATTTGCCTCCATATTTATTGAAATTAGTATGGCCAGTAGAGTTGAATAGCCAAAGTGAGCCCCTCTAAACTGCCCCAGCTAAACTTATGTTAGGGAATTAGGGAACTAAATAAACAAGGGAAATAATTACATAGAGAAGATAAATACGATTCAAATAGAAGAAAGTGAAGGGATATATGGAAAAAACATGTGAATCAACAAGGAATGTACAACAATTGATGAATTCTTCAATGAAAAATATATTATAATAATTCAGAATTAATCAATTCTTATAGGAAGGCATATGTAACAGTACCAAAAATATGGTAGTTACATAATATAAACGAATGTAACGTCAAGTATGAGAAAAAACATGGGAATATATCTAGATAAACAAAGCTAAGTGTATATAAGTGTGTATCTACAAAAATATTAATAAAAAAAAATCCAACAATGAAGAAGAGAATACGAATATATCAACATTAATTCCAAAATGAAGAAAGAAAATGCCACAAGCCCAAAACAAAAATATCAGTAAATAGACCCAATAGGATCCAACAGTGAGGGGAATCAACGAAACAAGGATCAACAAGCTCCAACAACAATGGAGAAAAATAAAAAGAGCAACTACGATGAAAATATGGAATGAAGAAGAAAGAAGAAGGACCAAGAAGAGCACCAAGAAGAAGAAAGAAGATGGACAGAAGATATAAGGACTCAATATAAACCACATGTACTAAAAACAGTGTAAGTGACAAAAGAAATGATTATAAGTGTGACAAGAAAACCAGTGTGAAACATTTAAGGAACCACAAACAATTACAGTGTGTACTTAATACAAATGTGAAACCGGTGAATAACTAACTATTTCAACTGAATAAACCACACAAACAATTACAGTGATGAAGTTTACAGTGTGAAAAATATGATAATTTCATGATGAAGCAACAAAAAATTAAAAATAGTCAAATAAACACAGACAATGAGTGTGACTGATTTAATAAAGTTGTAACCAACACACATAATCATAAGACCACCAGATTAGAACAAATAGAACAATGATATTATTGTTCATAAAGAACTGACAACAAATAAAAGACATTTGTTAAGTATCAAACATAACAGGAATTAAATTCCACCATTGACCAGAAAAACATTGCATATAATACAAGAAAGATTTGTGTTAATGTATAAGAAGGAATTGTATAAACATGTGTAACAAATTAGTTAAGGTATTATGTTAATATACCATAATGAAGTCAGTTTAGTAGTAGAAAAATACTGCACTAAAACAGATGGTACATTGTTACACAACCCACAAGGAAGAGACCTATTACAACAGAAAATGATACATATTAGTGTAAATATCTGATCATCAAATATGTTATCAAATGAGAATTTATTATAAGTAATAATAATAAATATTAAGAAACAATGTAATATAATGCAAAACAATGTAAATAGAACAAGTCAAACATAATGACACAGGGAAGAACAGAAATGAGAAAAGTGTACCAATTTAGTTAAGAAAAGTACAGTATCAAAACCAATGTAAATGTTTATAAGAGTATTACCAGTAGTGAGAAAAATATCTGATAATACATTGAGAACAGATTTTGAACATGATAAGAACAGTATTATAACTAAATTATTGTAAACCAATTAACCATGTACATATGACCAGATGTAAGCTAAACCATTGTATAGCTAGTTAGTTAAGAAAAATACTGTATCAAATATTCAGAACAGATTGTTACAATTATTACCAGTAGCAAGAGGAAATCCCAAAGCTACTTTGAGAACAGATAATGACCACAAAAGCAGTCATATTATATACAAACATTTGAAAACCAAATGACCATTATAAGGAAAACCAAATGTAAACAAACAATGACCAACCAGCTATTTATGAAAAATATAGCAAATGAACTTATGTAAAAGTAATTGGAAACATTACCAAAAGTTAGAATGATATCTAATGCTACTTTGGGAATCCAAACCAAATAGGACAATAACAATTTAGTTGTTGTATTAGAAAAAATAAATGACTATTATGACATGACACAACATAGACAGAGCCATTACTGAATGATTAGAAAGTTCTGAGCTCATTAAAAGGTAACCATTATATATAATAGATTAGGTACTATGTATGTACACTAATTATAATCATTAAATGATATGATTTATATGAAGAGACTAAAAAATAAGATGAAAAATTGTATAAGAACCATATGAGAGGTTTGAACTTATGTAAATATTAAATTAACCACAGTCATACATAAATATTATAGTGGAAAATTGTGTAAATAAACATTACTAATAATATTAGATAGTAATATAACCATCTGAGATAAGAAAAATTAGTTATAAGCAGATTTATAAAAAATCTAACATGGACGCTTAATGACGCCATAGCGAGATTTGTGTAGGAAACAGTTTTTCCCAAATTGTAAAGTAAACCGACTGAGATACAGACTCAAAGTGTTTAGATAAGAAGTGTTTTATTATATTTAAATAAAATATGGTGTAATGAACTTATAAAAATAAGATGCACCAAAAATAAATAATAAAATCGTTATTGTAATAGTAATAATGGACGAAAAATAAGCGTTTTTGGACTTATTTTGACAAGCAAAACGCCCTGAATTCAATGATATCAACTAATTAACGATAGGACATAAGATAAGAAAGTTATGATAGTTTTAAACTTTCAAGTTAAATATTTGTACCAATGATGACGTAAAAACGCCTCAAACCCAAACTCAATTTTGGCAAAAAATTAAATATTTTAATAAAACGAAGGCTTTCGGGTTAGAGAGTATGACGAATCCAGCCAATGGAATGAATGACTTTCAGCAGACTACCGGGAGACGTCTCAGAGGTACCAAACAGTCTACGATCAATCACCAAACATACAGGTCACGCCGCTCTAGTCAAGGAAGATATAATTTATATTTAAAACTGTGCGCGCCATGTTACATCAATACACAAAATACGGTTAACCTAAATACAACATTCATACATACGAGTGAAAAAGTGCGGAATTGTGTTAATTGAACAAGTAGGTCAGTGTATAATAACGACCATACTTGCGAGTGAAGTTTTAAATAGGAAACAGGGAGTACAGTTTTATTTAAACAATATTTAAACGAAATTAATAATTTTATGAATATCTGACTTTCAATACTACGCAAGTCGTACAATGCTGAGTATCGAAACAACAGTAATTAAATTATCAGAATTGAGAAAAGATTTAAATCGACATTATTAAAATATTAGAAAAATATTTTAATTAATTATAGTAATTTAAAATAAAATGTTTGAAAATAATTGTTAATAAATACGAGAGTATTTAGTCACTCGTTTGACTAAACGTATTTTTCTTGAATTTTTCTATGTTTTAAAATCTACTTTATTAATTTTCATACAATCGGAATAAATGTAATTCTGATAATCATATATTAAAAATTATTATGAATAATATGTTTACATGTATAGTATAAGAAATATTAGCTAATAAGGAATACTTATCCTTTGTAACCACACCGATCAATCCTAACCTCAGAAAGTGTGGCGGTAACTTGATAATTTCAACATTACCGATCTGTTCTCAAGTAACAATCAAATGAAATAGAATTGCTAACAAGAGTTTTTTGAGAAATTTTTCTTTTGTGAATAAATGATTTTTGAAGCTAATTATTAAACGAACGTAATACATTTTAAATACTGTACAAATCAGACAGCTTGACAATAACACACGAGTATTAGAGATGCGTGCGCATACCCGCGTACGATAATTTTATAAATACCAGACATATGGTACCAAATTTTGATTTTTTATATTTGTTCAATTATTATTCACTATTGTTAATTCAATATAATTATTTGTATTACATCTTGTAACTGGTATCATGTTACCTCAAAGAACCTAACGAAAAATGGTAATTCTCTGAATCAAAGTAACATAACCTATGTAGTTAAATTATTGTACTAACAACAGGTCTACCAGCCTTGAGGAATTAAACAGAGTCTTGTTGAATTTTATTGTAATCAGTAATCAAAAGGTAGTTAATTATTGTTTTTAATTGTAAAAGATTTTATCTCTTATCAAATTGTTAATAAACCTCCAATTTTATTACCACAAAAGGAGTATCATTTCTAGTAAAAGTAAATTCATTTATTTTTAATCAGTTCTGACACAGGTGGCGGAAGATTTTAAAAAGTCTTAGAATAATCCAGAATATTCATAAAAAATTGCTTCATTTACTATTGTGTGTGATGATATATTAACTATTCAGTCTGAATATTTTATTGTTGTATTTGAAGTGCCTGTATTTCAGAAGGAACATCACAGAACTGAATTGAAGCATTCAAGTGTGGTAAGTAAGTGAGATACACAACAAAGTGCGCGGATCATATTAATATAAAAAGGAGTGAACTATTACTGCGTACCCACAAAAAACAATACATTAACACCGATAACTTCTACGATTACGATTACACCTTTAGATAAACAACATTATAGTAGACACCGGTGCGTGTCTACAACCACACGAACACACCAAACATCAATACCACAATCTATATACTATACTGGTGTACTTGTAATTTTATATTACAATATATATATATATATATATATATATATATATATATATATATATATATATAATGCAATCAGTGCAACACAGCAAAAATGTGAACATATTTTTATAAGGCTGAATTTTCATTGAGTTGATAAATGTAATTAGAAATTTAAAGTATTGTTTTAATATTTAAAATTTTAATCAATAATTCAAA
The DNA here is from genome assembly GCA_034769895.1 of Magicicada septendecula. Taxonomy (NCBI): domain Eukaryota; kingdom Metazoa; phylum Arthropoda; class Insecta; order Hemiptera; family Cicadidae; genus Magicicada; species Magicicada septendecula. The sequence goes on along the minus strand of CM068368.1, from coordinate 315,678,076 downwards.
TGTTTTGGTAGCCCCATTTCAAAATTTGAATTTATTAAGATAATATAAGATGATTTACTGATGTGCATATATGTTGATTTTTATTGCTGATGATTTGGTACTTCAGTATCAGATAATTGCGTGTCATTTTATTACTTACGTTTTTTTTGCATCAGTGTTACTTAAATGTGATTCTTTTTATTTTCATTAATATAAAGTTAGTATTATTCTGTATATTAAGTGAATTGTTTTTATACCACATGGTTATTCTCTACGTTCAGCCGGGTTTGCCTCTTGGATTTGGAGAGAGGACTATAAATAAGTTCTAAACTCCTGGGAAGTCTTATAGTGGTCCTACATCTGTCTACACTAATGTATGTCATAACACTTTGTTTTGTTTTGCATTCTTCCACTACAACACACACACACACACAACTTATTAATACATATTTATGAGACAAGAATTAGTATATTCAGCATGATAGGTTTATTAAACAGTAAGGGTCTTTATTTGAAAAAATAAGTAAAATAACATTTGGAGCATACTGAGAGCAAAAGGAACAAGAAAATTGGAATTTACCTGACAGCTCCACAGAGTTTACATGTCCGTTTAGAAAACTGTAAGAATAAGCCATACAACCTCATAAAAACCTAAAATAAATGCCAGGGATTTATTTTTAACTTTCGTGATTTCCATTTTTATTGGGTGATGCTGAAGCAATAAAAGAAACAAAAATGGAGGCAATATAATATTGCAAATTAAATTGATCCAAGCAATAAAAATGTTGGAAATTCACTTGTGGCTTTAGTAGGCAGAGAAGAATAACTGATTAAACATTTACAAATATATAGAATCTTTGAGAGAATGAATATTGAAAATGAAAAACAATTATAATAAGAAGAAAAGTGAAGAAACACTAAAGAATATAAGCAGAACATAAAAGAACAACAAGCAAAGAAATTGAACTACCTGATAGTAACAATGGCATAAGATGGGAGACAGGTTGAAAAAATAAAAGAGAGGTCGGCTGCTGATGAAAAACTGTTAAACCGTGTAAATAAAAGAAGTTCCAAATTAGAAGTTCTTAGAAAAAAGTGTTCTTTCAACTTATAATCAGTGCCGAAGCTAGTAGTTAATGAATGGGTAGGCAAAAATATTATCTTAAATTTTTTTAAGGAATCACTAAAAGGACGGTGGTTCAAATCGGACGCTGAGGTAGAGTTTGCTGTAAGCGAATGGTTCCACAAACAGCCGTAAGAATTTTACTAGCAGGGAATCTACAGGTTAGTGCAACAGTGGAACTCTGTCTTAATGTTAATGGAGACTTCTTTTAAAATCGTTGAATAAAAATGCTTTACAGCTCTATACGTGTTTCTATTGAACAATCCTTGTATTAGTCATACACAATAATACAACTGATTGAACTTCAAATTTTTAAACTTGATTAGTTTCTATATATATGTTTAATGTTACAAATAATTCAAATAACAATCTTGATCATCTGTTACTTCAGCGGAATAACAGGGACACTTTTAATAACCGCATAAAATAAACACACTTATAAACAACACAGCGCACTTTAACTTAACTGTTTGGACCACAGAAGTGAGACATGCCTCAACTCTCTATGTGTACAGCGCGGGACAATCCCCCCTCTCATCACTTCCCTATTGCACCAGCACATTGCTTACATACGATGTATACAAAAAAACGCTGAGGCAAGTTCAGGTTGCCTCATTCGCTTTAAATGAGCTATGCCGAATCTCACCTGTCACCATCTAGTGGTCGCTCAGTAAAGCACGTTTTGGCTTAATAAATTCGACAGTCGCGGTAACAATGTATAATCTTTACATTATGTAGTTAATACTTATTTATAATTTTTATTCTACAGAATTTTTTAGGGTAGGCATTGCCTCAATTGCCTCCATATAACTTCGCCACTGCTTATAATTGTGAGTTTCAACAAAACTGGAAAAGAAAAATTGAATCAAAAGAAATGAGATATTAAATGGAAATCATGGATGTAATCAGGATGAACAGGATAAGAAACAAAGATTTTAGTTGTTTTAAAATCAACAATTATGGTAGAAGAACTGGAGGTGATACTGTTGAGGTGGTTTTGTCATGTGAAGAGATCAAACTGGTATGAAAACCCCCAATGTGGGGTCTATAAGTGGTAAGACGAACAATAACAAAACCAAAAGTAGACCACAAAGAGTATGTCATGAGAGGTATGGTTAGAGAGGTATTGAGGTAAAAAAAAGAAGTGGCAAAGGTTAGGTTAGGTTAAGTTAGGTTAGGTTAGGTTCCAAGTCAACTGTACAATGTAGTGGAAGAAGATAATATTCTGAAGATGAACAGGTGTAGACACAACATCGTCCATTATCCAAAAGGATAGATGAGTCTGAAGGATTAATTAAATAGATAACGTAGATATAATATATTTCAGTAAGTTACACACAAAATTTCTGATATTTTATTTGGACATTTAAGTGGAGACTCTCTAGCAGGTCCGCATAAAGTAGAACAAGGGATTGACTACAGTGTAGTAGGCTGCTCGACATGGATATGATAAGTGACATATCTTAAAATAAAAGTGACATATGGCTTTTAAGCAGTTACTCTCTCTTTGCAAGGTGATGGGAAAACCAGTAATTGGTAACCCTGCCCAATAATACCTCTCTACTTAACCATTCAACACTGATGTTAAACAATAGGTGCTAAATACTTGTGATAAGACACCCATTACACGTAGAGAGTAATATTTACATTATATAAGACTCATTTGTATGCTAACCAGACAAAATAATTTTAAAGATACTGATTCAAAAATCTTAGATGTGTTTACTTTCATACATTTTTAAGTTATTGTATACTTTTTACAAGAAAATAATATTGTGTAGGCTTTCCAAACCCTATCTGTACTTCTTATATCCATTGTGCAGAAAACACTTTTTATCAGCAAGTTCCCAACCCTGGCTGCTGTCAACCAGTCCTTTAAGATTTATCAGAAATACTTATGTATAGTATGTTAACACTGCGTAATATTATTTAAATAAGATGGTGTACTTCTATTTACAAAATACATATAAATATAAACTTGAATTCTTTTCTAGAGTAACATTTCACTTTTTTATTTTATAAAATAAAATTATTTTATTTAAAACATTTGTTGTTACTCAGCTGAGTAAATAATGATAATACAACAGATGTTGTAAAAGCAGATTTGTTGATTTTTCCAATATTTTCATGGTGTAAGAGAAATTAATAGAATTCTGTCTTTAAACTAGAAGTTTTTGATAAACATTATAAAATTCCTAGACTTCTAGGTTCTTTCTGTCTTTCTAGTTCAACTGAAAAATCCCAATATTGAGTAATGGCACCATGCCTGCATTTGGTAAGAAATATCTCTACTTTCTTTGTTTCTCTTGTTTCTATGCACAGGTCCAAGTGTACATTTTTTATTGTCCGTGCAGTTCTTTCCCACCTCTAGAACAAAAGAACCAAAACTAATTAGTTAATAAACACGAATTTCACAAACTTCAATATTATCTTTATTCTAAAAAGCAATTATATAAATCAATATAATTACAATTATAATTACCAATATAAGTACATAAACCAAGTACAATGTTTTTAACTTGGCTGTAATATATTTTTATCATTTTGTATGCACCAGTATCTGTCACTACTAGAATACTTTATTATCTCTACATAGTATAAGTAGTAATGTTTGTATAATTTAATATATTAGACCAGTCTATGCTGTACATGTAAAAGGAGATGGCAAATTTTATTTAGATAGCTACAATTGTCCACCCTGAACTGAGTTCTAGCTACTCAGTAATTTCACAGGCAAATGAAAGTGTTATACTTTTGAATGATGTACATCAAACTAAAATGAAAGTGTCAAAATGAAACAGTGAGTAAATAGTGAATACATTCATTTAGTTTATAGATTAAACTTGTGGGTATATAATTACCCATAAAACTGTCCTAGGAAGTGTAGACCTATATGTGAGGTAAATGTTATAAATGGTTGGTGTGTAAATGTAAGAAATATCCACAAATTGATCACTTTTACTGGTAATTTCACAAAGTTTCCAAAAGTTATTGGTTACTTTGATAAATCCATATAAATAAATTATTTTTACTGGTATTTCTTAATAATTACTAAAGTATAATAATTATCAAATTGATAAACTGAAAACAAACAATGTATGAAGCATAAGTATTTTGTTAGTGCCATTCAAATACACACTATGTATGTATTATAACACTTCTAAGTAAACATACATACCATGTTTAATATGTTGTATTAAATTCAAAATTAATATGAAATAATATAAATAATTTATTTTTAATAACTTAACATGGCTAGAAGAAACCTAAAACATATTTATTTTTACCTAATTTTTTGTCCATCAAAATATTTCTAAATTAACATTAATTTGTCTTCTAATAAAAGAGTTACCTTCTAAATAAATAATAGTTATACAGCTAAATAAGCAATAACTGAGTACATAGAGATTTTAATAAACTGAAAAAGTTAGCAAAAAATAACAAAAATATATTGGTGAGCAAAAACCATGGCTAAAGGAAACTAAAACCTACTAATCTGTATGAATATTTTAATGCATCATTTGTATTAAAGTATATGTAGGTAATCTGAAAAATAGAAATTCTAAACAAGTATTAACTAAGTTTATTCCAATGTAATTAATAAAATAACTAAACTGGCAAACTATAAAAACAATATAAATGTTTGCTTCCTAGGAACTAAAAATAAAAAATAAAAATAATTTACCTACTTCTTAAGACATGTTAAACTATTGTGACATATAATTTTCGATTTTCCATGCATTTGCATTTATCAGAAGGACCTTTTTCCTTTCATGCATGGCATTGGTACCCCTGTCCATCAGCCAAAGACGATTTCTCAAAGAGGTAGTCATATTTGGAATGTTGTCTACTGAAATAATTTGTTTTTAACAAATTGTGAACTGGATTTTGGTGTACAACTGTGGCAAACACCATTCCTTAGTCATAATTTTAAATTTCTATTATCACTGCTAACACATTTCATGGGTCACTTCTTGGTCTATCAACGTCCAGTATTCTTAACTTCACTGTGCCACCCATTTTTCCAAGTGGAAATTTAAGATTTGAAAGTTCCTGAATCTTTGTTTGTGTTTCTAAACCTTTCTTGGCACTGGTGCATTTCTTCTTAATAGTGCCTTATATATGTACAATCGCAGATGTAGCTGAAAGACCTGCAATATTCTCATAATGATTTTTGTTAGAAGTTGTGTTGTAGCTCTTTGATTCTGTATCATCTGAAGCAACATGTCTCCCTGGTATTTGTTGAACCATCCCCATTTATCACTGTTTCAATTAGGCCCTGAAGGTCTTCTTCAGTACTAAGGTTTTCTAGAGCAGCACTAGGAAGGGAGATGTTTTTTTTTAAGTCTGCATTCACAGGTGAGCCAAACATAACTTCATATGAACTACACTTCATGCTTGCACGAAAGACTCTGTTTTTCATCAGGTATTTAAAGCGCAGTCATTTATTAGTTTCACTGCTTTCAAAGCAACATGTTTTCTATATCCTGATTTAAACACGCAACAGAACCTTGAGACTGGCTATGTCTAGGCTTGTCATGCCTATCTTCAGATCTTGCCACAGTGAACATGCTCATATGATTCAGTTGTTGAATTCCTAGTAGTTGTCACTTTGCAACACACTGGTGCTCCAAAAATGGTAAAATTGTCAATTAAAACATGTGCAACTTCTTCCGTACATTTACTTTTCAGCACACATAACTGCACAGAATTAGTTATATGGTCTTTATATACAAGTAAAGTCATTATCTGACTGAGATGGCATATCAGTTAAATGTACAATTGATATCTTTGAACTCATCTCTTAAAACACAATAGGTCAAACTATTAGTCCTTTTTTGTAACTTCAGATTTTTTAATAGAGCACTTAAATGGCATTAGGGCACTTTGTATTCCTAATGAATACAATGATATACATATCAAGACAATAAAACATTTCTGAGTTGCACATAACCTCATATTTATTCCTGAATTTTGTTGTCCATGATGTGTCCATAGTTATTAACTAACTCTATAGGAATACTACTGATTCGGCTCACAAATTATTATTGATACAGCATCTGACGAAGCTTTAATGGAGCAAAAACTAGTTTATGCTGAAGGTAAAAATTTAGCAGTAAGCAAGAATTATTTTTTAAAATTTCTGACCAGATGCAAACTCGTGGAGAAAAAATTGTAGATAAAATAATATATTCTATATTTTATTTCAAGAAATTTTGTTATGGATGTTTATTTACCAATAATAATGAGATGATTATGAAGTTAAAGCAATTCAACCACTCTAGTGTCTTACTAGTACTAGTTGTTAAACTAGTATTCTTATCATGCTGCTTACAAACTTAGTTTTTATTTAGCATATGCAAATGAACAAACCACAGGTTGAATTCCTTGTTATGCTTAGGTTGTTTGTGTTGTATCAACGATGACAATAATTTCAGTTTTGTATGTTTCATCATTTGACAAATGTCAGTTGCCCTTGACCTATAGTTAATTACTGGGGCTTAAGTTTATGGTGCCTATGTGAAATAGTTTGACTTACTTTTGGTTATCATTTATATGTAAACAATTCACCACCATGTCTTTAAAACATCTGTTACTCTAATATTTGACCTAGATGTATCCAAGTACTAATTTTAACATCAGAAATTTGGTGATACGGAAAACACTGAATTTATTACATTTTACAATTCAGGAACATTAGGTAATTAAATACACGTTTAAATGCCACTTTTTGTATTTGAGAAATGCAGTACGAGTTAACGGATGTTTTCATAATACATAAATCTTCTTCTTCTGTCTGATGGCCATCGCAATCCAATGTGGGCCTTAGCCTGCTCAATGATGTTCTTCCATTCCATTTCTCTCATCACACGATCTTCTCCAGCATCCCACATTCATACTTCTCAAATCACCCTCTACATGATCTACCCATCTTTTTCTAAAACTTCGTCTAATTCTTCTGCCTCTTGGTTTCCAGTCTGCAATTCTTTTTAATTGTTCTCCCATCATCCATTCGTCTTACATGATCCAGCCATTCCAATCTTCTACTACTGATGGACCAGACTATGTCAGGACCATGTATTAATTAATCCAGTTCATAATTCATTTGGATCCTCCAGTGCCCATCTTCAGTTTGCTCAGCACCAAAGATTTTTTGCCAAGATTTTCCTCTCAAATATCCTAAGTTGTTGTTTATCTGTACTAATACTGATCCTGATCCTCCCCAGCCCTCACATCCATATGTGAAATACTATTGGTAGAATAACACACACACACACACACACACACACACACACACACACACACACACACACACACACACACACACACACACACACACACACACACACACACACACACACACACACACACACATATGGTAAGCTTTAGTTGTTTGCTTAGTATCCTGGATTTGAGCAACTTTTCATAGGAGTGATAACACCTATATCCACTTATATTATGGGACTTATTTTTTTACTGCACGAGATAGTCTGGGTATCTGTGATCCTAAGTGAGAAAACTGTTGGACATGTTCAGTATATAATTTCCAACTGTTAGGTTAGCACTACTATTTCTCATGTTTCTTCAGACTTACATGCACTTAGTTTTACCCTCGTTTATCATCAGTCTCCTCTTTTGTGGTTCATTATCTAGAGTAACCAAATTTGAATAACTAAATTATTACTAACACTATCTACTTTCCATCTTTTATGATGCTGATCCTATCTTCTTGTAGCCATAAGAGCTTTTTTGTCATTTTGACTTCAACTAAATAGTGGTCTGAATCATAGTTTGCTCCTCGGTATGACTGGACGTTTTCAATTGAACTAGCCCATCTCTTACAATGTCTGTTTGATTTGTCTCATTTGTTCCTGGTATTTGGCATTTTCTTTGTATATATCCTCTTGAGGAATCAGGTGCTTATGACTCTAAACTTGTTCCGTGCAGAAAATTGCGTAACCGTAAGCCCATTATTATTTGTCTCTTGATGCAGGCTGTGCTTTCCAAAAATATCTCTGAAATGCTCTTCTTGGCTGAGCTTAGCATTGCAGTCTCCAAGTGTTATGATTGCATCATGTTTTGGGATTTTCTCATACTTTTGCACTTGCAGCTCATCATAAAAGTATAGGCAGATTGCTTTTCTGCAGCCTCAGTTGGTGCATATACATTCATAATGCAGTTTGCCTATTACAAATACAAGTAACATAGAGAAAATTTATAAATGGGGCTCAATAATACTGAGCTGTGCTATGCAATCACATTTTGAGTTAAGCTTGATGACAGTGCAACAGAAACATTCAACAAGTTAAAACAAGCTTATGGAGATGAAATCGCAGGTTCAGGTTTCTATCTGGCACAAAGTACACTTAGCAGTGAAACTATGGAGAATAAACTGCATTCTTGTCATCCAAGCACAGTACAAACTGGTGAAAATGTGTGGAAAGCGAGAGATCTGATCAAGTATGATTATCTTTTAATGATACAATCTCTGGTTATCATTTAAATTACGATGCTGTTTGTGAAATGTTGATACAACAACAAAATTTGTGTCTTGACCTTCTTAAGTGTATTTAAAACTAAAAATATATAAGAAACAAGTATGAAATAATCTTTAAAATAGGTTAGATACCTGTTATTACTTCATGCAACTTATTTTGGTCGCTAGGCACAACGCGTTTCAGGATCAAGGTCCCATATTCAGGTGATCACTCGGGTCGAGCTCATCAGTTCATAAAAAACACATACATAAAAACACTGAATACAACAAACACTCATACTGCACGAGGGGACGATGCGCTACAACGATACAACGTTATTAAATGTAAGTGTGTCGTGCCACACGTTGACGGACAACAAAATTATATAACAACACAATTATATATGCAGGTTGTATAACAATATCAGGTGTAATTATAATAAGAGTATTAGATTTATGAGTATTTAAAAATTCATATGTATTGTTTACTCAATCTTATAAATAATAAACATCATTAATAATCTTCGGTCACGATATCACTCATTATTAAATGTTTATCTCTTATGCTATACGGTGTTACACACATTTAAAACCCTCTTACATCTAGACATGTTAATAATCTTAATCTAGACAGGTTAATAATTTGATTTACTAAAACAAATAAAATTATAATGTAATTTGAATTGAATTCATTTAATTCAGATCTGACCTCAACTCGCTCAGTCTATACCAATGTTTAAAATTAAATTTAAATTTATATTAATTACTTTTAGACTGGCATTTGTTTTATATTCAAATTTAAATTATTCTTTTCTATAATGCAAATATCAAATCAATTTAACTATTTACTTTGATAAACAAAATCTACTCTCTCAACTTTAAATTCTTTTTTTTTCTTATTTCTTTATATGCGATCGCTCATTCTTACGACTAAACATTTATCTACATTACTAAAATATTATTTCTAATTATAACTTTTTTCTTTGTTTTAATTTATTGTATTTTGATATAGTCTTTATGAGCTCTTTTTTAAAATCATTTATAAATGCATTATGTATGTCACCTCAAGTTTTGATGATCTTACGACTTATTGACGGGGTCCAGCATTGTCCAGAGTTGGTTTTCCATTCCTCCTGGCCTGGCGTGGTCCTGGATATGTCTAGAGTCCAGCATCGTTCTCCAGGAGTGTGTGGTCCGCCTCAGAGAATTGCTATCAGCTGCAAGGTGGATCTTAAACGTCGGTTAGGCGTCCAAAAACATCGTCTAACGTCCAGCATCCCTCGTCGCTCTGGTAGCTTCTCCGTAGATACTCTTTGTAGACTTAAACGGTCCCGGTACTTTACGCTTTCCGAAATATTGTCAAACTAATTGTTGAACGTCTTATTAGTTCGTTAATGAGACTTGAAAAAAAATAAAACTGTTCTGCCGACGGACAGCATGTCCGACTGCAACTGTGTCTTGAAAAGAAGAGAAGGTTTTCGGTCGAACCCTTAATTTATACCGTCTCGAGATTCCACACCAGTTGGCTCCAAAATTGTCCTGTCTATACCTGCAGATCACATGATAGCCCCCACTCCCGAACCTTTTCATATATTTGCAATTATTAGCAAATAGCAATGTTTTGCACGGAATTGAGATAGCACAAATCATAGCCAATTTGATTAAGCACTCACTGTATTAATTTGAGCATCTTATGGTAATTTGCGTATTTTTTGGCACATTTATTTCGCACTGACTTTGCGTTGTGTGTCCTATTAACGCCATTTTTTCACTGGGGGTAACTATAAAATTTACACACACTTTGGTGCCTTTTGTTTGTTTATAAACTAATTAGTTTTTTACACAGTGGAATTAAATAATTATTTTATTAATTACTTGGGGCGGGTAGCTGAGATTCCTGTCTGTACATGCATCACTAACACACACAAGATACACGCACATACAATTGAGCAGGTGTTACTTGCCTGTCGGAACAGGTTAATTTCTCCCCTAATCTAACAATGAAATATTTTTACAATCTCAGACCTCTCCATTTACCCTTAACTTATAATAATTCTACAAATTTTATATTTATTCAAATCAATGCCTAATACAGCATATGGCTGTATCGTTGCATTATTCCTCTGCTTGGAAAAAAAAATTTAATAAATATTTAAATTAAACTGCGCCCCAAGATACACAGAAGCGTAGAGACACTCTCTGCCATTTACAAAATTGTGTGTGATGATTGTGACATGTTTTACATTGGCCAGACTGGGAGACGTTTTGATGAGAGGTTCAAGGAACACCTGCCCATGAAGAATGTAATAAACAGTAAATCGACTTACGCGCAACACCTGATTGATTGTGATCACAGTTACACTGACTTCTCTGTTAATCTTAAACCCATACACTATTGTAAAAAAGGCCGATATATGAATGCATTAGAAGAGTATGAGATATAAAGCGGCTAGGTCACAGAAGGAGTGCCTTTTGAACGATATGGTCTTGTTCAAATCTAACGCGCTCTTCGATACTGTGATACAAAAACTGGCACAGACATGAGGAATACTACCAACTTATCTCTGCATTGGATTTTATACGGCCAGTGCGCGTTTACTTTCTCGATGATGCGCATCGTCCCCTTCCACAGTATGAGTGTTTGTTGAATTCAGTGTTTTTTATGTATGTTTTTTATGAACTGACGAGCTCGACCCGAGTGATCATCACCTGAAGATGAGACCTTGATCCTGAAATGCGTCGTGCCTAGCAACCAAAGTAAGTTGCATGAAGGAATAACAGGTATCTAACCTATTTTAAAGATTAACTATTACAACTTGGTGACCATACACACAATGAGGAATGTAGTAATATACAAAAATTTCAGGACTAGGTCTATATACAACAAAGTACTTACTTTACTTAACCCTTACCATTACTTGGGGGGGGGGGTCAGCTCTGAAAAATAGCATTTACTATACATTGGCGGGGCTCACCTGACTTGAATTTGCGATTGAATTTACGTTGTGTGGTGGGTATGTACCAACATTGTTTTGAGTGGTGCATTCTCTGGAGACTTTAAGAAACTATTTGTGCCAAAGTAAAAATATGTCAGCTAATATGTCCGTTTGTTTACAAGCATCTTAAAAATCTGTCTAACCTCCAAAATTATATTGTGTTGTCTGTTTTATTATGAATTGCGTGTTCATTCTTAATAATGTGTGATTTAAATAAAATTCTGGTAACTGAACATCAATACTCCAATTGTTAGAAGATTCAGACAGTGTATTATTTTTAGTGATGAATAATTGTTTACATCAAATCCAAATGTGTCTGACTAGAGTGGCAGTGAGAGTGTAGATGGATTCCAGAAGATTTAGTAGTAGAAATTTAGTGAGTAGAATTAGTGAGGGGAGAAAGTAGCATTAGTATAAGTAATAATGGTAATAACAAATTAGTTAATAGACCTAAATTATTACAAAGGCTGCCACGGTCAGAGTCAATTTTAGTAAAACTAAAAACTACCGGCTGTTGGGCTATGGTCGATTGCTTACAACTTGGGTTATTTTCTAAAAGTTTCAGACACCCAACATTTTGGTGGATGTCTGAAACATTTAGAAAATGAACCAAGTTGTAAGCAATCGACCACAGAACAACATCCTGGTAGTTTTAATTTTAATAACAGCCCTTAAGTTGAAGATTTATCTGATAAGTTTTTTTTTGTTGATACCACATAATGAAAAACTATAAATTTTTATAATAAAGTAATTTTAAAATGATTTTTAATTTATAGATAAGCTATAGTTTAATATTCAATAATAAGATATACTAGGTGGTATAAAACTGTCACACATAACACAATGCAACATAAAACATAATACAGTTTGTTAGCTCATGTTGTAGGCAAAAATGCTTAAAGTAATGTGGAATGGAATAGATAGGTAAGGCAAAATTAAAAGAGCTGTAAGGGTTAAATTTGGGTACTATTTCTTTCAAATTAGAACCCTTGTGCAGTGTTACTTTGCTCTCCATGCATTTTCTATTTCTACAATGCTTCCTGGAAGTTCTGTTCTCAAACTGTCTCAGACCACATCTGTGATTTATATTCAGTCTCACCAATGGTTTTAAAATGGCGACCCTTAAGATTGAGTATTTCAGGAATAGGAAGAAGTAACAGGGGGCTAAAACCAGTGAGTAGGGTGAGCAAGGAATGGTAATCATGCAGTTATGGCCTGAAAATGCAGTTTTTCCAGTGCTATGGTTGAAACAGTAAGGCATCCAATGCTCTTAATGGAGAATCAAATTGGCTTTGCACCACATATTTTTTAGCTAAATGTCATCCATCAGACATTCCAGATACTGCGTTAAGAGTGGGAATTGACAATTTGGTCCTCGGAGGTGAAGTCAAAGTTTACAATCTTTCGAATCAAAAAAAAAAGATGAACATGGTTTTTGTCAAGCTCCTGACTTGCATTTTTCAGCTTAGAGATGCTGGAATCTTACATTGTGAAGAATGTTGTTTTGACTCTTTGTTACCCAAGTCTTATCCCCAATGTTGGCCCTCAACATGAATGTTGGGTCATGCAGGACATGTTAATCAAGATCTTGACAGAGTTCAACACAGGTGCATTTTTTGAATCTTTTTCGAGATCCACCTTTAATATACTGTCACCAGCGTCTACTCTGAATCTAAGGAGAGAGAAGGTTCCTTGATTTTGTTCATCTTCTTGCAGAAGAGAGGACCACCTGCCTTCTCTATGCCCTCAAAGAGGAATATTTTCCCTGCCATGCAAAATAATTATTTTCACAATACTCACCAACTTCTTCCTATTTTCAGCCACTTTCTTTTTCACTGAACTGTTTGAAAGTTCTTGTACATTGCAAGTTAATTTTTTTTGTATATTTGTTTAAACAATTCTGCATCCAGTAAACTGTCTACATGGTACTGAGATGAACAGTGATTTTTAAATGTTTCTAAGGTTTTTCCACTTTTTAAGTGGATGATTAACAAGAGAATACAATATTTACAATACGCACCATCTTCACATTTAGAGTAAACCAAAAAATCATATTTCACCAATCAAGAATAGTGGAATAATTACATAATTGCACCTTCTTTTTTTACAGGAAATTTGTGGTCAGCCATACTTTCAGTGTAAGTCAAATTGCAAACGGGTATGACAGATCCTTTTAATGTCACGAGAGGGTTAAGAGGGCGATGGGCTGGCACCAAGACTGTTCAACTTAGCACTTGAATATGTGATCAGGAAATTGTCAATTGATAGGAATTCAACATTAGAACATAAAATGGTCCAGATTTTAGGGTATGCAGATGATATCAATATTATGGCAAGATCCCAAGGAAGAGCAAAAGAGACATTCCAGGAACTCAAACGTGAAGCAGAAGAGATAGGATTGCAGGTTAATACAGATAAAACAAAGGTTATGATCACCACTCAGAAGAAAACCAGGAAACCTGAACAGTTTGAAATTGAACCACTAAACCTGGAAACAGTGAATCAGTTTAAATATCTGGGATGTTGGATGGCAGAAACAATGAAGAAATAAATGAAATAAGGAAAAGATACAGGCCACAAATAGAACATATGCTTCATTGACATCTATATTCAAGACAAGGAATATCCAGCATCAGTCCAAGGTCACATTATATAAAGTTATGATTAGACCGGTGATAACATATGGCAGCGAGACTTGAACTCTGAACAAACAAGCCGCTAACAAAGTCAATACTTTTGAAAGGAGAATTTTGAGGAGAATATATGGATCAATACAAGTAAACGGGATATGGAGAATGTGTCACAATGAGGAGCTATACAAGCTGTATAAAGACAATGATCTGGCCACCACCATCCGACTGCATAGATTGCAATGGGCAGGACACATCATTAGGATGGAAGACAACCGAATACCTAGGAAAGTACTGTTTAGTCAGATCGAGGGTAGAAGGCCTGTCGGAAGACCCAAGACACGCTGGATTGATGCAATGGTGAAGGATGCTGATAATTTACTTAAAATAAAACGATGGACATCGATCGCCAAGGACAGGGAAAAATGGAGGCGGATGATTATGGAGGCTAAGGTTCGACTTCGAACTGTGATGCCATAAAAGAAGAAGAATATACTTTCTGTGTAATTTTTACAAAGGATTGCATACTTCATGTTATCATCAATTTGAGATTTACATTGTAATAATAAATTACTAATGTCTGCTACTTTACCTAATAATGAAGACTCGTTTTGTGAAAGAACATTTGCATCAGAACAGCCAGGATTTATAGTTTCACTATTGTCAGAAAATTCAGAAACATTGTTAGCCTCACTAACACAAGTACTTTGCTGAGACAATGTAGAAGTTGACAAAGAACATGAAGGCCTTTCTGCTATACTATCACACTTCGCTAATTTAGTTTTTACTATTTCTTTTATAAAATTGCTAAACTGCTACAATTTTTGTTTAGACAAAGCTTTTCGTCATCTCTGACATCATCAGGTCTTGAACAACGCCTGATGCTCAAGACCTGATGATGTCAGAGATGACGAAAAGCTTTGTCTAAACAAAAATTGTAGCAGTTTAGCAATTTTATAAAAGAAATAGTAAGGATGGCTGCTAATTTAAATAATATGAAGAATTTAGTTTTTGTTACAAAGAAATCTAAAGTGCTGACTTTCCTTTTCAGTACTTTTGTCTTGTCATCAAGTTTGGACTTATTATCTCCATCTTTGACACAACAAACAATCAAATAAAACTAATAAAACTACAAAATGGCGGATTTAATAAACACTGTACTGCTAAACAAACACAAACGCAACAATGGCGAATGATGACAGCAACATGTGCACGAGTGGTGTAAGTATTGCCTGACTACCTCCGATCACTGCTGAAAATAGACGAATATATGGAAGCTTGTAGAGGCCACCTCTCACCCGTGGTGCTTATGCAGCAAATTTCTCTTTGCATGCCATAGGCATTCTTGAAAAGCCAAAATTTCGCACACATGCATTCTTGAATGCATCATTCAAGAAATTGCTACCGTTCCTCTAGAGATGTTGGCCTATGTAATGCAGGATTTCCAGCGGAGATGCTGGTGTGTACCAAAAATTACTGTAGTCGACTGCTGTGCTCATGTTGTTATAAGTCGCGCACTATGGACCTTGTTTTGTATTCTTATCGCTGTGTCGTACAGTGGATTTGATTGGAAATTCAATTGTTCATTAAGAAGTACCTCTTTTGTGTTTTTATCTTTATAAGCCTTATATATTTCGAATTCTTCGACAGCATTCATATAACTTCCTTTTCTGCATACGTGGAGGGGTTGAAAGTTCGTTATGAAATCGGTACAATTATGGTTTTTTTCCATCAGATGGCGCGCGTAATTTGACACAGTTTTACTAAATTCTTTTTTAGGTAGATGTTCTTTAAAGCGTTTTTTAAAGGGTCTACCAGTTTGGCCAATGTAGAAAATATCACAGTCATTGCACATTATCTTATAAACGCCCGTCTTGTCCTCAACTGATTTTGAATTTTTAGGTAGGAGTATCTTATTAACATTGTTATTAGTTCGGTAAGCAATTTTTATATTTATCTCACCAAATACTTTGTTTAAAATTTTGGGTAGGGTGTTACCATATTCTGATGCTATATACCTAACTCTATTTCTATTATTTTCTTGTAATTCTATGTGGTTTTTCTTTTTTCGGTGTTTCTTGACTAAACTTTCCACAATTGAACCTTTATAGTCTTAGCTATGTATTTGATCGTGTTTAGTTCTTCATGAAACTCTTTGTCTTCCAATGGTATGGAAAGTAATCTATGTATTACACTATGATATGCTGCCATTTTTTGAGAAAATGGGTGATGTGATTCAGCATTTATCATGAGATCCGTAGTTGTCGGCTTCCAGTATATTTGATATTGAAATTTTTCATCCAGTCTTGTAATTGTCAGGTCGAGGAAGTTAAGTTTATTATTTACCTCCATCTCAAGTGTGAACTGTATGTTTTTATTGATACCGTTCATGTACTTTTTCATATTTTCTATTTGTCGTAATGTGCCATTAAAAATTATGAACGTATCATCAATGTAAGGTGTATATGATATTATTTTCCCAGAAAGTTTATTTACGTTATTGAGCAAATATGTATTCTCACAGTGATTTAGGTATATATCAGCTAGCAAGCCAGACAAAGGTGACCCCATGGCTAGACCCTTTTTTTGGATATAATAATTATTATTAAATGTAAAGTAATTATGGTTAAGTACAACTTCCAGCAAATACATTATTTTTATTTTATACTTGTATGCAGGCCTACCTTAATATTGTCTTTGTAATGATACAGTTTATAACTAACGTTGAAGTATAAGAATAAATATTATATAAATAAGAATACATTGTCATGTTACAATAGAGCCTCACATCGAAAGGCCTGGAAATGAATGAGAGGAACCCCCCTCATGGGTGGGTTCCTAAGTGTTGAACTGAGGATACGCCACTGGTATATATACACTTCAAGTTAACTCGAAAGATGTAAGCCTAATACACCAGTTAAGCAGTAATAGTATCGGTTCGCGGTGTGAATTATATGTAACTGTGTCTGTAAGAAATATCTAAATGCCCAGAAGTGACCCTGAAGCCAGACATAGTAAATTGACCCTTGTATTCATCCAGATAATATCAACCTGTCATCTGAAGTATCTGCAGTTAAAATATATGAAAGTGACCTTATATTATCTTATATACACTTATAAAAACTTATTTTAAAGAAAGATGCTATTACAAGTCACATCAGTAAAGACTTTATAGTTTAGATAAGACAAAAAGAACTTTTTAAAATATAATATTTAATATTAATTTATTTCACTGCACAGACATTAAAATTTAGTTGTGTTACCAAGGTCAACAGAGACAAATTAATGAATATTTTTCATTTTTTGTAAACTGTATTAAAGGCACAGTAGATTGTTTAAAAAATTAATAGCATCATTAATACATCCAGTTCATTCCAACAACATCAATATCAACTGATTATTCTATGCAGGCCTTATACAACACACACACACACACACACACACACACACACACACACACACACACACACACACACACATTGCAACATTATAAGTTTATATATTGTGTATCTGAAGAGTACTCCATGTAACTACTGAAATAACTACTAGCTAGGTCGTGGGATTTCTGTGATCGTTACATGAAGTCCTTTTTGTTGCACAATTAAATTTTTATGTAGGAAGAGAGGAGGAAGATTCTGTGGCATAGAACAAATACTAATAAAATATTGATTTATAAATAACAAATTCTTTGAAGATTGAAAAGAAATATGTATTAAATGTCACCTTTTTGAAAGAAGCTATTTTACAAGCATTAGTCATAGTATTATAATTCACACATAAATAATACACAAACAACAATAATAAAACACATATAAGAACATAGATGATATAAGACAATGTTGAGTTACTTTATATATATAGATAACCCTGGGCTAATATGAAAATATATTGTTGCAATATATATATATGTTGTAGTAGGTTTTTGGGTACATCCGTGTGTGTGATGTTTATAATGACGACGTTTCGTTCCATAATCCTGGAACATTTTCACGGCATACTGATGTTGATTTAACTGCGGCGCGAGTTTTATATCTTGCTTCCCTTGTGATTTTTGCCGTGGGTGGGTTAGGGCTTGGGGGTGAGTGTGTTGTGGCCATATGTTGTTTGTTAATTTGTAAACTGTCAGTTAGGAATTTCCACGTGGTCGCTAGTTTGTACATTCATTTCTGTCGTTGACCGCTCCCTCCCTCATCCGGTAGATTTCGATGGGTTCTCTGTAGTCTCTGATTTTCTTATAGTTACTTCTTGCCAAGATGTTTGTGTTTTTGAAATCAAAAGTGTGTCCTTTTTGTTTAGTGTGTTTCGTTAGGGATGTGTTGTCTTCTTGTTTTGCTACTGCCAATTCGTGTTTGCAGACGCGTTGATGGATATTTCTCCCAGAGTGGCCGATATAAGATCAGTCGCAGTTTTTGCATGGTATTTGATACACACCTTGTTCCTCTAAGTGTATGCGGTCGTTTGAATTTTGTAGAAAGGCGCTGATTTTTGTGTGTGTGTTGAATGTTGTCCTGATGTGATATTTCTTGAGTTTTCTCCCTTTTATGTCTGTTGTGCCCTTTATGTGTGGTAATGTTAAGGTGCTGATGTACTCCTGTGTTTCTTTCTCCGGTTGTGTCTTCTTTTGTTTGATGGCATTGTTTAAATCAGATGGGGTGTATCCATTGGAAAACAGAGTCTCCTTCAAACTGTTCAGCTCCTGTTTCCTGTGTTCCTCGTCCGGTAGGTGTAGGGGTCTGTGTGTGTCTTCACTACAGACTGTAACTGCGCTGGGTGGTGATAGGACTGTCTGTGTAAGTATCTGTTTGTGTGTGTGGGTTTTCTGTATGTAGAAAAGCTGATGTAACCATCTTTCTTCTTTGTGAAAAGATCAAGGAATGCCTGATCTTTGCCACGGGTGCCAAAGAATGCCTGATCTTTGCCTCATGAATGTCAAGAATTCCTGACAGCAAATGACTTCAACAGTGTTTCTGAGTATTAAAATCATGCTCAGACTGATGCATCAATGCAGCAGGTAATAATTTTGAGGAGATTGAGTCCAGTTTCCAATTTTACTTTTATTTATTTTATTTTATTTTATTTATTTTTTTTTTTAAATGTGGCCAAGCAACATATAGTCCAGTCAAATTAGGAAAAATAGGGGAAATAATTTATAAAGTTTTGATACTTTGCCATAATACTCGTTGGGGGTCTAGTAGTTGGAAACAAAAAAGTTCCCTCCCCTCAGGGGTGCGCGTCCTCCCAAAAACACCCCTTTCAGTTTTTTCAGTTCTTTCAATTTTTAAGCAAAACCACTCAATTTTCGGCATCAACCTTTATTACAAAAATAAAGGTTCTCATAAAATTCTACATAAAAAATATTCTATGCATGTTTTGTGTGTATTTCTTTCATCATAAGGATATCCTTTTCTTCTGGGGCAAGGCTATGAGGAGAGCAATGAGATCAATGTCTTGGCCAACAATGACAACTAGCCTGTTTCCTTGCGAGGCATCTACTGCTTTGCGGACAATGTAGACGTCTGCATCGTCTTCAGCAATAATTGCTTCTCTGAATGTTCCTTCTGGGTAGACATTTCGAAGAGCAACTCCTTCAATACCAACTCTATTTTGCCTTTGGAACATTTTCATTTCAATTTTCTGGGCATTTGCAGTTTCTTGTGAGATACGCATGGCAGATAGCGTTATTTGTTGTTCTTCCAATGTGTCACCAGGAGTTATACATCTGATTCCACCTATTGCGTGGAATGTGCCTTCGCCCATCATCGTTGCAATGTTGAAGTCCACATTGTCAAAAGAGAACTGTGAAAATGATTCCTTCGAAACCACTGGCTTCCAGGATTGTACAGCTGAAGACTCAAGTAAAGCGACACTGCTATAGTAGAAGAGAAACCCATATTTGAGACAATATCGACAATGTTTCTGCATCCCACTTTCCGAAACAAGTATATTCCAAGACTGAGTTGCAAGGGCGAAACAAACAAGCGAGGCCTTGTAGCTGACACGATTACGTGAGAAATAGCTGTATATTTTTTTCACTGCAGATTGTTGATCTTTTTTCAGCAATCACACCCTGTAAAACACCTGTAGAGTTTCAGGAACCATAGATTCAACATTATCAGTGAAGTTAGTGATGTCTGGATATCATATTGTAAGGAGTCATTCGAATATCCTCGTGGATAATGGTTGCAGCTGCTTTCATTATTCTCATACGCTCGCCTTTTTCATTGCCAGGTCATTCGTTGTTCCACTGGTTCACGACTTTCAGAACAAAAGCAAGCAACTGAAAGGTTTTAGCAAAGAGGACTCTATCACCATATTGACCCTGTAATCTACTTTTGAGAGTTTTCATTGTCATTGTGACACTTTCTGGTAATCATTCATCAATTTTCAGCATCAACTCTTTCAAAAGAAAATTGACATTCCTCCGATATATCAATGAAAGTGTACAGTTCTTGGAAAGCAGTGTCAACGTTGCTGTCATGAGGGTAGCCTCTTTTTCGAACAAATCTGAGGATCCAAACAGATTGCCTGTTCCAGTACGAATATATATGGAAAAAATTATATATATATATATATATATTTAATTTTTATATGGAACTAGCGGAATACCCGTGCTTCACGTTGTACGTAATGAAAATGTTAGTTTAATTAATAAAGTTCAATTAAAGTAGGTTTCTTAAAAATAAATAGCTGTTGCCCACGACTTCGTTCGCGTGGTCTTCAATTTAATGCGATAATATATTTATAACAGAATCTATTCTATTGGGTTGCCATAGTAACCAGATCTAATAGTTTTTTAAGACCCCAAAGGACCCCCCAGAGGATCGTATTGAAAAAAACACCTGTCCTATGTTGGTTCTCCCGTTGCGTAAAATATTTGTGCCAAGTTTGGTTGAAATCGGTCCAATAGTTTAGGAGGAGATGTGGAAGACCCCAAAGGACCCCCCAAAGGATCTTATCGAAAAAACACTTGTCCTATGTAGGTTCTCCCTCTGCGTAAAATATTTGTGCCAAGTTTGGTTGAAATCGGTCCAGTGGTTTAGGAGGAGATGTGGAAGACCCCAAAGGACCCCCCAAAGGACCCCGTTGAAAAAAACACCTATCCTATGTTGGTTCGTCCGTTACGTAAAATATTTGTGCCAAGTTTGGTTGAAATCGGTCCAGTGGTTTAGGAGAAGATGTGGAAGACCCCAAAGAACCCCCAAAAGGACCCCATAGAAAAAACACCTATCCTATGTTGGTTCTCCCGTTGTGTAAAATATTTGTGCCAAGTTTGGTTGAAATCGGTCCAGTGGTTTAGGAGGAGATGTGGAAGACCCCAAAGAACCCCCCAAAGGACCCCATCGAAAAAATTCAGAAACCTTCGTGGACGTGCGCACAACAACTCACCCAAGTTTCATCGCAATCGGATGAATGGTATAGGAACGCATACGGGACAAACAAAGAAACAAAGAAACATTCATTTTTATATATAAGATTTACCTCAAGATGTTTCTTTTCTTATTAGGTACATGTTTCGGGTACCATTTTGTACCCATCCTCAGCCTTCCAGATTTTGTGTCTGTTCTGTGCTATTTATTATTTAGAGAAAATCGTTAGAGCCGTTTCCGAGAAAAAAAGGACATACATTTATTAATTAATTGAACTTCAAAATTTTCTCGACTATAAGAACCTGCAAACAACGAAGTTTTTTTCAATTTAAAACAATGATTAAAAACTCAGGACTAAATGTATTCGGGGTTTCCAGTAAACTGAGATGTCAACCACTTCATTTACAAAGTATGCAATTCCCGCGATAAATTTCAGTATTTGGTTTTTTGCCACTTAGGAGTGAAAGTTTTTAAAACTGTTTCTTAGTGAGCACCTAAGACCTATGATGAAGCTATGTTCAAAGTTTCATTGATATCCATTCAGTGGTTTCAGAGATATCGTGATCAGTGAGTGAGTCAGTGGTATTTGGCTTATATAGATATCTATATCTAGCCGATTTACCCAGCGTTGCTCGGGTTCATAATTTATTCATAGGCTCATAGGCACCTATTCTTGTTCTAACGTTATATTCCTTGTATATTGTATAATCTTCCTTATATTGTTACGTTCGCATTCTCACTGGAGGAATACTCTGTAGCACACCTGTTTAAGAACATGTCATAAACTGTATTCTTATATCTGGAGAAGAATTCTGTTGCGCGTGATGCTCCTGCTCGATTTCTAACTCTGGGAGAGGGCGAACAGCTAAATTAGTTTTCAATAAAATGTCTACAGTACTTGCACGTGCTGCGTATTTAACTGTCGTTTTATAATTCATTGTGTTAATGTTGAAATAAAGCATTTGTTAAATTAGTGTCTCCTGAACTTATTCTAAAAATACAATACCTCTATAGATTTCAGCTTATCAATTTTTAAATTCAAACTGAAGCAAGTGCATTTGTATTGTCTGAACACTATGATCTGAATACATTCGCTACCAAAACTTTGTTTTTTATACTCGCTTATAACTTACTTCGATCTTAACTAATCCACTTTTAAATTCAAACTGAAACAACTCTGAATTCACACACTATTAAGAAGTTTCTTAGGATGCATACACCACCTTTGATATTGTAACCTATATCTTTATTTATAAGAACCGTGGACTCTGGCCCCGCCGTCTTTCGCGGGATCTGACCTAAGACTCCCCGGGTTCCATGGATGAACTCCGGGGAAGGCCCGTCGGACGACTCCCGCGCTATTTCCTATGCGGGAGACTTCCACCGATGCTATGGTAACCAGAATCTATTCTATTGGGTTGCCATGGTAACCAGATCTAATAGTTTTTTAAGACCCAAAGGACCCCCCAAAGGATAGTATCGAACAAACACTTGTCCTATGTTGGTTCTCCCGTTGCGTAACATATTTGTGCCAAGTTTGGTTGAAATCGGTCCAGTGGTTTAGGAGGAGATGTGGAAGACCCCAAAGGACCCCCCGAAGGATCGTATCGAAAAAACACCTATCCTATGTTGGTTCTCCCGTTGCATAAAATATTTGTGCAAGTTTGGTTGAAATCGGTCCAGTGGTTTAGGAGGAGATGTGGAAGACCCCAAAGGACCCCATTGAAGAAAACACCTATCCTATGTTGGTTCTCCCGTTGCGTAAAACATTTGTGCCAAGTTTGGTTGAAATCAGTCCAGTGGTTTAGGAGGAGATGTGGAAGACCCCAAAGAACCCCCCAAAGGACCCCATCGAAAAAACACCTATCCTATGTTGGTTCTCCCGTCGTGTAAAATATTTGTGCCAAGTTTGGTTGAAATCGGTCCAGTGGTTTAGGAGGAGATGTGGAAGACCCCAAAGAACCCCCCAAAGGACCCCATCGAAAAAACACATATCCTATGTTGGTTCTCCCGTCACGTAAAATATTTGTGCAAAGTTTGGTTGAAATCTAGTCTATCGGAATGATCTCACCAATCTGTAGTTTTCTTGAGAACTTCTTTCTTGATTTTTTACTTCAGTACATCAAATTTTCTTTTGTACTTGAGATTAAACTAGTATTCTTCTAGGTTTTTTCTAATGGTTTTTCTGGATCATTTCATCAGTCATTAATTTTAATATACATTCAGTAGTAAATTTTAATATGTTCTCCTGGTTCCTTTCAATTTTCTCTCACAACAATAATTCTTTTTTACCCAAAACTCTAATTTATTAAGTTAAGGTCTTGGATCATATTTTTGGGTCTCAGATTCGATTTTACATTTTATAAGTAATATTATTCCCTTTTTTTATTTTATCTTTGTCACTAGATGATATTGTGAGTTCGTAACGCAAGATTTCTCTCTTTTTAGTTATTTACACTTTGTTTATTCATACCACACGAGCTATATAGTATTCTCATATAAATTATATGTTTCAACGATGTTCATTATAATTTGGTTGATACACCCAATCGTTTATCACATCTTTTCTCACTTTCTGTCACCATTACACAACATAACTTTGGTAATCATAATTTAATATGAATATGTATGTTTGTCATGTATGTATATTATTTACATGTTTGTCTGTCACTTGATCTTCCCTTCTGGATATTATTGTAAGTCATGGTTCATCATTGTCATAGTTAATATTTAGAATACTTTTCTTGTATGCTGTCTTATCATTAGTTACCCTCAATTATTATTTTTGTTCTCTGTATCTTTGGTCATGTTATATAATATATATTCTTGGATTTCGTTGTCCATGACGTGTCCGTTACTTAACTAAATATCACTATAATATTGACGACTCGGAACACTAAGTTTTTTATAAGTAAAAACGTAAAGTTTTACCTTACAGCCTAAACCGGCTTTCACCTATAGAAGGCTTCATCAGAGGCTGTCGTAAGTAGCGCTGTTCGTCTTGTTGTTGGCGACGTTGTTGGCGACGAAACAAACAGAAAAAATTGCCCACAAATTCAAAAAAGCAGGATACAGAATCGCTTACAAAACTACTAACAAAACAGAACACACACTATCAAAACGCATGCCCAAAGCACAAAACAAATTCGATCTACCCGGTGTATATAAACTAAATTGTTCAAATTGCAATAAATTCTACATAGGCCAGACAGGACGTAGCTTCAAACAGAGATACATTGAACACACAAAAGCACTCCACACCACCACAGAATCTACCTTCGCAAACCACCTCATTGAAGCAAACCACACATATAAAAACATCGACAATAACATGAACATACTACACGTACACACAAAAGGCCGAAAACTAGACACTCTAGAACAATTAGAAATATACAAACACACAAAAACAAATAAAAACGACATCCTAAATGAACAGACACAATTCAAATCGCACGCATTATTCGAACACATCTCACCACACACACACAGTTTCGATCTTTCGAAACACTATCTCGTCGCCAACAACAAGACGAACAGCGCTACTTACGACAGCCTCTGATGAAGCCTTCTATAGGTGAAAGCCGGTTTAGGCTGTAAGGTAAAACTTTACGTTTTTACTTATAAAAAACTTAGTGTTCCGAGTCGTCAATATTATAGTGATATTTAGATAATATATATGTAAGCCCCTATATATAATTATAATTATTTTTATTTCATAATTATTCAATTTTGTATATACCGTTAGGTGTTGTATTATCGTTGTTGTGTGGGTTATTTAGTTTTTGTAAATTATTTTTATTAGTTTGGTATGAAATTGAATGCCAATATTGCAATAAATGTTACATAGGACAAACAAAAAAACAGCTGAGAAACGTTATTTTGAACATCTAAATGCATACAAAAAACCAGAAATATATAAATCCAATTTGGCCACACATGCAATAAACACGGGACATGAATTCCCAGACATAACCAATGTGACACTAATAAAACATATACCACACAAAGGGACCATAATGAACATTTGGGAAAATTTACAAATATACAAACATAAAACACAAAACAAACTAATACCTGAACAAATACAAATCAATACAAAACATGACACAATATTCAAAGCACTCAACATTGAAAATACACAAAAAACTAATACATACAACACAATCACACACAATAATACCACTTTAAAATACCAGAGACCAACAAGAAACCAAAATAGCGTCCAGCCAACACACAAATACTTCACCAGACGCAAGATCACGAAGGCTGAGGATGAGAACACAGGAGTTCTCGAAACACGTTCCAAATAAGGGAAAAATAACATCTTGAGGTAAAATAAATATAAATTTTAAATATTTTATATATATCAAGAAATATCAAGAAACGAACTGTAGCAGCAAGTGATTGAATATATATATATATATATAATGACATAACGTGTGTCAACGTTAAGCCCCACTGTTGGGTTCGTCAATTTATAACAACTACTGATCCTCTCTAATTAATATATTTGTGTTATTGTGATTGAATTTATGTACTAAGTGTGTAATTCTAATTTTCTCGTTCAAGCCCTGCCCTCGTTTGAAGAGAAGAGAAGGAATTCTTATCTGTTTCTCATTCTCTTTAATACAATAGTAGTTCGCGAGTAGCGCTGTGGTTCACAGACAGCTGAAAATTATAGGTTAGTTACCGCGTACAATAATTCCTACGTTACACTATCTACTGATTTTATAACTTGTTCACACTACACTAAATATTATATAAATGAGACGATATCGTTAAATTCTGAGAGGATTCTTTATTAAGATTTTAATATTTCTTGCCAACAAAGTTTTTTCTTTACGGAGATAAAAAAGTCTATAGTATTAGAAGTAATCGATTATCGATCGGATTCAGGGTTATATATTATTTTAGTTATGATTTTATATTTCTTTAAACACAGGGAGTGAAGGTTCTTTCAACTGTTAGTAAGGTCAGAAAATGCATAAATAGGATTACAAGGTATTACAATATAATATTAAGTTCTTATTAAATATTATTTAAAATAATTGTAGTTTACCGTCCGCTGGGCATCGTGACTCGATAAGGCAGTGTACAGCTAACCTCGTCATAGTGTTTGGTCAATAACGAATGCAGATGAATCAATCCTCGCCAGTCTCAGCTCCAAGTTTGAAATAAAAGTTGAATTCTTGGTCCTGGGATGATGCAGAAATGCCGCTCCTTTTGTTCACCAATGTCCGAGTTTTGTGGTTACGTGTTTCAACGACTTTCATGTCCAACTACGCTTTTTCTATTGAATTGTGGAAACTGATGTTCAAGTATAAATTTGTGTTTTATTTTCGTTCTTTATGTTATTGGATTATATAACTCTATTCAGGTAGTTATTTCTCTGCTTTGGTTGATTAATTAAGTTAATATTTGCTCATTATATCGAGTTTTACTATTAGAGTTCTTCACTTATATTTTCTGTCAATTTTCATATACAGGTTTATGATTGTTCGGTTATAAAAGACGGTTGAACGTCAGTGAACCATACTATGGTGATTTATTACTGAATTTGTTTCCCAATTGTATTGTTTTATTTCAATTTAATCAACTCTTTTCTGAGTGCATCCAAACTAAACCGTCTTCGTTCATGGGTAATTATTCAATAATAGAATCAACAAATTTTATATCTCTCGTCGTCCTTGACAACCATGCTGTCTATTCTTATTGGATATTATATTATACTATAACCATTATCATACAATGTTCTTACACTCATCAAAATAATCCTTTACTAAATTTCCATTATACCCTATTATAATTTTACATATTGTTTGTTACTAAATTTTATATATTTTGCTATCGTTTCCTCTTAATCTACGTACTCTAACAAGTATTATTTTTCTGTTACAAAACATTATCTATCGGTATCATTGCACTATTGCATTTTGAGATTTTATTTAAATTGAATTTATTTATCAGTTATTAGCAATTATTATTAACTTCTCCTAACTCATTAGATTCTATTTAGTATTTTTTACAAATTTCTTTACCTAACCTTTCTGACCTGACTTACTCTACAATGTTACTGGTTTTTAGGCCTATCATTACTCTTTTAACTACTTCTGATTTTAATTTGTTACTACCTGCATTGTTATAGAATCCTTCATTTGTTTATGATATGATTATACTAAACCCTTTTGTATCTCTTTAACAACTATAGCCTTTCTGGCCTGTTTACAATTATAATCAGCCTACTATCTAATTACATGTATACAAACATTAACTATATAAAGTCTAACAACAACTCTATAATGATATATTGACAACATCTAAAAAATGAAATTAATTGGTAATTAATTAATGAGTTTAACAACAGTTCTATAATGATATATTGACAACACATAATAATTAGTTAATTGGTATTCTATTAAAAGAATTACTCCACTTGCTACACACAACATAACATAACTATCATGATAATAATACAACATGATACAACGTAATAACAGGTACATTTTTATGAAATAAGTCATGTAAGAATTACTCATTCTCCTCTCAATTAAAACATCAATTATTATAAAACAGTCTAAGTTAGTTTTTTACATCATTTGTCAATGTCTATTGTTTACACCTTTCACTGAACTTTGAGGTTTGTATTTATTAACATTATTAATTTTTTTTCTTTCTACCTTGTATTCTTATTGGGGATAATTCATTTATTCAATAATGGGTTGTGTTTCTGACCTTTTACGAGTATGGATAATTATTATTTATATTTTATTTTAAAACTTATAAATTGATTTATGTAACGTAGGGGACCGTATTTTCGTTACGTTACATATGCTTTCCCTCCAAAAGAAGTTTAGTTTACCTGAATATAATTTGGGTCAAAATAAATTTATATTTTTTCATGCCTTGGAATACCCTCCTTTTATTCATTGTAGCGTTTTAATGGTAATTGATTGGATTTCTGAATGTAACATTTTTGACTAGTATCCACCTTTCTCTATTGGATGGAAATTCATTAATGATATTAATTCTCTTGCCTTGTTTCTTTTTAAACATTACTTGTGAATGATTGGTCACAATAATCAGTAAAATTTAATTTTAACACTCTCCTATTTCTATTTACTTCTACAAATACGTTTCTCCATTGATCTTCTGTCAGCTATCTTCCTTCTGTTTTCTTCCTTCATAGTTTTGGAATCTGATGTCAATCTTCGCAGCGGTTTTATTATCCCTTAAATATTCAATTTCCCTAACATTCCCTAACATGTGAGCTGGAACAGTTCAGAGAGGCACTTTTTGGCTTCATACTCTGCTGGCCATACTACACTTCAATATAATACTGCTGGAATTCATTTACAGACAGTTATATAAAGTAAAATAATATCATAATAGTCTCTTCATTTGACTAATAATAAACATCTTTGGGATTCTTTACGCTGTCGCGTTTTACATTTAATTATTGTAATACAACTTTTATAGGATGTGATTAAAGGTTTTTTTTTATTTTGATTAGTATGTTTTATTTACTAGTAGTGTTGTTGTTGTAGTTGTAGACTCTCACGTTGTCATATGGTTTGTTTAGTATTTAATATAACTAATTAGTAATGGGTAATTTGAAGTTAAAGTTCATGTTTAAAAGAGGATTAAAATCACTAATAATTCGCTGTATTCACCTCCCCACTTACCATCCGTGAATGTCTTCAATCTTCTCGATGGGCGATTCTATCTCACTGTAAATACATTTATAACACACAGATATTTCGATTGAATATCGATAAATGCACATTAAATAAAACAACACTGATATTCAATTGTAAATTGAATATTCCAATATCAATAATTCGAATATTGCCGCCACCTTGTGAAATAATTGTTTCTAAAAAATAAGCTATTTACTTCTATTTTATAGAAATGAAGACTCTATATCCACTGGTAATAAATTCAGGTTTTTATTGACATTAGTGAAATTTAGCAAAAACTCCTTTAAAACAATTAATAATGATTTTTTTTTAAAACAACAACAAATTAAATAAATACTGAGACTTCTTCAGCTCAAGGCTGGTAACACTGTTACAATGTACGATAATATGGTGAATTAGGTTATGTTCACTTTGGTCATTAGTATTACCAATTTTCGTGAATCCTTTGAATATACATAATACAAGATATAAAGATGTGTTAATAAATAACAATGTTTACTTATTGATTATGATTAAAAAGAACAAAACTTAAAAATTATTAACCTCAATACGATAGTCAATACTGTCGTACGTTCGGCTTGTGCCTAGTGAAGCTAAGATTGTAAACACGTGCTTTTAACGTTGCACTATTAAAACAATATTATTGATTTATTAGTTATTATTATTATGAACTGGAAAGAGAAAAAAATTGAAAAAACTCTTATTATCGATTCCACTTATAAAAATCATTTATGACAGAAGTGATTCTCTGTGACAAAAAAATACGTTTTGGTTATAGGTTAGTTTACCTAGATGAGAGTAAGTTATAAGATAGAATATTTAATATCATATAAAAATCTTAATACTATTTTTACAAACACTTTATTCATTAGTAATAGGATGTAGAATTATCAGTAGTGATAGTTCTCACATAATAAGTTATTATTTATCAAGACTGAATTCATAGTCAATTAAGCGACTATATTTACAAGTAATTGTGTGCGGTATTTAATATTGATTCCGCTTTTATTCATTATTCTTTAAATATAAAAATATAACATCTTTTAATTAATTATCGTCATCAAGTTGGACGAGAACTTTGTTCATTTCATTCTGATAATTATTCATCGTTATCGGTGATGCACTCAAGCGTGTTTACTTGACTAGTGCAGTCAAACAATAATTTTCGTTCAACTAACGAGAATTATTTCATTAATATTTTTGAAAATTGTTAAAGTATTATACTCCCTGTTTCCTTTCACATGACATGACCTTTATTATACACTGGTCATGTCTTTTGTTTCACTATACACTTATTACACTGTCACACGATAATAGGGTGTTCAGTATAGGTTATATTTGACCACGTTACTGGGGGGACGCGCAAATTTTAAAAATATGGCTTGACGACTGTCACACGCTCCTCTCGCTTCGGGTGTTGGAAGACAATTAATTCATCTCGCTAAAGCGTCTCTTTTCTTCTGGTGAAATTGAGTCATTCTATTGGTTTAGAAAGCCATACTCTCTACCCCAAAGGTCTTGGTTAAACAAATATTTTAATTTTATAGTGTCCCTGCTTCGGGTTTGAGGCTATTTATGACGTGTACATTGACATTCGAAAATGATCGAAAATCTTATAATGGCTATAAGTTTCTTATTATTAGCCAGATCGTCATTTGGATAGTGGCATTAAATTGCGGACACTTGCGTCTTTATTTTAAGTCCAAAAGTAATACTTCCGTCCATTAATAATTCACTTCACTTTCTTCAAAACCCATAGTGGTTCTTAACACAAATAAGTCCTTTTCACTATATTTTGTTGTAATTACATCTTAATACTTATGACTAAACATTTTGAGTCCATTTCTCATTCATGCTAATACATAATATTGCTATATTTACAGTTTAAACAAAATTTACTAATGGCGTATAAGCCAACTATGTCCGATTGTTTATATATACTTATATCACTATTATCCCTTATTCTACTACATATTTTTTGTACTATAACATTATTAGGTATATCTATATACATTTGTTCATACTTTATTTTTGGTAAAATGTTATTTTGTTTACATATATAGTATGGTTCAAAATACATTATGCTCTCATCTCACCATTTTGTCACTCTTATTTAGTTATTTTACTACACATTAGATATATTGTTAATAATTAAAATTGTGTACAATTGTTGGACATGGTTAGTTTAGTGGATTCACTAACCTTTTGTTATCTGAAATCTCTCTAAGTTATTGTATGATGGTTATTTACACCTAGTCCTATGATTGCAGTTAGTTAGTTTATTAAATTTCAGTCATTAAATTATTAGTATAATACTTGTGAGGTGTTCTCATAGTAGTATTGAACATTCCTCTAACTACTGGTAACACTTCTTACATTCTCTTTACAAGTTTTGTCCATGTTTTTTGACTAACTCTCTTGTCACATTGGGGTTCTGTCTATTTGGTTTATTGTTATTATATTTAATTTGACTCAATTTGTTGTGTCCTTCAGTTCATATGGTATTCATTGTTTTGTATTTTTATTCTTATTTAGTCTCTATTTGAAACAATTATGGATAATTACTTTGTTTAATTAATGTATATGATTTTATGTTGTAGGTCCAATTCATGTGAGGTTACGTGTCATTTGTTTGACAACAATGTGCTTCATAGTTTTTTACAGTATTCATCTCAGCTACTGTCATCTCATTATGGCATGTTACTACAATGGTTTATTATGTTTTACACATTTTGTACACATTTTACACTATCTGTTGAAACAATAATACTGGGTTTCTTAGTCTAATTATGTTACATATTTTGGTGGGTTGTATCTAGGCTTTGGTACATTGACTTGTTTATATTCAACAAATTAGTTTATTCACTACTATTTGTCTTGGCATTCATCTACATTTTGTCCTGTGTTGCTATGACATTCAGGCACATTTCACATCAAGGATTATAAAGCTTTCATTATTGATCTCTATGAACAATTATTTCACTTTTCTGTATCATATATTTGGTGGTCTTATTGATTATATCTGTGGTTTTACAATCTTGGATTAAACTTGGTACACTAATTGTTTGTGCACTTCACTTGTTAATCGTTGATTCTTTCACTTACAAATGGTTATTCACTTCCCTCAGTTATAAACACTTCACTAATATTGTCTGTGCTGTTTACTTGGGGTAAATGTTATTATATCATTTGTTGTTACATTTATTCTAAGTATTCACTGTCATTGTTTGTGATCACTTATTGATGCTCGACACTTGGTTTTTTTATTATTGATAGTCCAATAATCATTACACTTATTCTGGTCACTACATTGATTTTGATGCTTTCCATATTTTGTGAATGTTGATGTCTTGTACTGGTCATACATAATCTTCATTCTTTGTGGTACATTTCTTCCTCCTCATCTTCTTTTTCTTCTGGTTAGTTGTTTGTCACTTTTGGTGCTTTTCTTGGTTACACATTATTTGTAATAATTCATGTTCACTGAATATAGTCATATTCTTCCACATTTTCATTCATTATTATGATAGTCATTGTCCTATATTTATTTCGTTATTATAACAAATTAGTCTGTTTTTTCACTATGGTGATTGTATTTGACGTGTCTCCTTCTTACGATGATAATCACTTTCGGCATATCCCCTCACTATTTTGATCTATTGGGCCTGGATGCTAACGTATTATATTGACTCATGGTATTTTCTCTTTCTTCTTTATAGTCGATGATATTCTTATTACTCTTCTTTCTTCTTCGTTTGGTTGTTTCAATATTATTTATTCGTAGATACACATTTTGATTTTCATTCTCCTGTTCCTTCTTCCATGCTTGCTGAAATATGTTCATGTTATTCTTCTACTTGACGTATTAGACCTTTTTTATGTAACTGTTATTTTGGTACGTTACATATGCCTTCCTATAAGAATTGATTAATTCTGAATTCTTATATTTATTTTTCTGAAGAATTCATGAATTGTTGTACATTTCCAAGTTGACTCTTATGCTTTCCTTATATCCCTTCATTCTCTTCTATTTGAATCATAATTATTTTTCTTTCTATGTAATTATCTCTCTTGTTTATTTAATTCCCTAATTCCCTAACATAACTTTAGCTGGGGCAGTTCAGAGTGGCTCACTTTGGCATACATCTCTGCTGGCTATACTAACATCAATAAATACAGAGGAACATCATCTCTGTCAATAATATAAATGATTGCTGGAATATTTCATCAGTCAATTCATCTCAAATCAATTCAAAATATAAAGTGGTCGTTCTTTCGACAAATAATAAATATCCTTGGGATCGTCTCACGCATCTGCGGTTCATACATTATTATATTCTCATCTTCTTGATTCATCTTAACTAAATTCTTCACATTTTACTGGGATAGCTTGTTTACATTTCATCACTGGTATATTCACATGATCTTCTTCGTTAGGATATTATTTTTCATTCTTATTTGTAATCAATTAATCTTTTCTCTTGGTATTACATTAAACGTCATTTCATAATCTTCTCCATCTTCATGATTCACGTCTTTGTGTTATATTTCATTTAGTATAGGCTCTCTTCTAGTGTCTTGCCTCGTGTTTGGGTATCATCTATTGTTTATATCATTAATATTTACTTGCTTCCATTTCTCCAACTTCTTATGTTGCTCGTTCTGTATATCATCTTGTATATTTCTTTCTAATTATTAGTAGTACGGGTAAGCTGTTAATAACTGGTTGACTTGGCTGTTGGAATTTATAATATTATATATATTTGCCATTGATGTTGGGTGTCCGTCTCGTATATAATCTTCTCTTTATTAGTACGGGTTAGATGGTGTTTTACTGGTTGACTTGGCTATTGGAAATTATGATTTTATCTCATATATGCCATGGATGTTGTTTGTCCTTCTCGTATATCTTCTTTTTTCTTTCTAATCGTTAGTAGTATGGGTAAGATGGTAAATTACTGTTGACTGGCTCTTGGAAATATTATTTTGTTATGCCGTAGATGTTATTTGTCCGCCTTGTATATAATCTTCTCTTTATTAGTACAGGTTAGATGTTAATAACTGGTTGACTTGGCTGTTGGAAATATTTGTATATGCCATGGATCTTATTTGTCCGCTTCGTATTTAATCTCTTTATTTAGTACGGGTAAGATGGTAGGTTACTAGTTGACTTGGCTCTTGGAATTAGTTTACATGCCGTAGGTGTTGTGTGTCTGCCTCGTATATAATCTTCTCCTTACTAGTATGGGTAGATACAATTTTCTTCACATTTTACATTATTTCTTTGGATTACACTTTTATATCATAAAATTAAAATCTAGTCAACATTTATTCTTACAGTTATATTTTCACTTCGTACTTAGTATCAACAATAAATAATCTCCATCGTAATATTCCATCTTTTGCATTATTTAATTCTCAATATATCGTTTCATGGAAGTCTGGTTATAGTTGCCTTTTATTTTCTTTGTCACAGGGTCTTGTATTTCGTATGTATTGTTCTTGGTAGCATTAGTCGTTTCGGTTTTTCCATTTTGCTGCTATCAGATCTTCATCTGCTTCCCGTTCTCCCGTCTTCTTTTTCTCACCATCTTTGGTATCCATGTGTCTAGTGTTCTCTTGGTCTTTGTTATCATTACCATCTGGTATCTCTCCTAATTCTGGTTGACCGTCACCTGTCTTCTGGTTGGGTTTTTCCATTGATTGGTCCCTCTTCTTCCGCAGTTCTCTTATTTCTTGGGCGTATCCTTCAATGATCCGGTCCAGTTGTTCTTGATAGCCTTCCTTTTTCTTGAAATGCCTTATTCTTCTTTTGGAAATCTCTCCTTGAAATATTTTATTGTTCATATTCTTCTTTGTTGTAACGTAGTTCTTCTCTTCGTCCATCTTCATGAAGCTCCTTCGATACTCCTTCCTATAGATTCTTTCTTCACGGTCGACGATTGGGAAGTTAATCATATTAATTAGACCACTTCGAGTCATTTCGATTAATTCTTTTGTGACCCTAGTCTTCTTTGGGCGTCGTCGTCTTTTATTTTTGTCTTCTTAATTATTTGGATTTTCTTTTCTTCACTATCTTCAGGCTTCGGACTCACTTGTTCCGTGTTTTTATATTCAGGCACCTCCTCAGCTTCTGGTTTGTTGTTTATTATTGTACCTAAATTCTCCCTCATGGATTGGTAGTCTCTCTTCAATGATTGGAAATGTTCATCTAGTTTCTTGTTTATTGATTTCTCCATCTCCTTATATGACTCCATCATTTGCTTCATCCATCCCATTATTTCTACCTCTTGTGCTCTTGTTAATCCCGACATCTTTATATCTATGCAATGTAATTGCCGTCGAATTAGGTTTAAAGATTGTTTATTTATTTAATTATTTTATTAGGTATTGTCGTCCTAATTCGCGCCCCACGTTGGGCGCCACGTTGTAATACAACTTTTATAGGATGTGTTTAAAGGTTTTTTTTTATTTTGATTAGTATGTTTTATTTAATAGTAGTCTTGTTGTTGTAGCTGTAGACTCTCACGTTGTCATATGGTTTGTTTGGTATTTAATATAACTAATTAGTAATGGGTAATTTGAAGTTAAAGTTCACGTTTAAAAGAGGATTAAAATCACTAATAATTCGCTGT
The DNA here is from genome assembly GCA_034769895.1 of Magicicada septendecula. NCBI lineage: Eukaryota > Metazoa > Arthropoda > Insecta > Hemiptera > Cicadidae > Magicicada > Magicicada septendecula. Next base: position 315,642,169 of record CM068368.1, on the reverse strand, counting down.
ATTCACCTCCCCACTTACCATCCGTGAATGTCTTCAATCTTCTCGATGGGCGATTCTATCTCACTGTAAATACATTTATAACACACAGATATTTCGATTGAATATCGATAAATGCACATTAAATAAAACAACACTGATATTCAATTGTAAATTGAATATTCCAATATCAATAATTCGAATATTGCCGCCACCTTGTGAAATAATTGTTTCTAAAAAATAAGCTATTTACTTCTATTTTATAGAAATGAAGACTCTATATCCACTGGTAATAAATTGAGGTTTTTATTGACATTAGTGAAATTTAGCAAAAACTCCTTTAAAACAATTAATAATGATTTTTTTTTAAAACAACAACAAATTAAATAAATACTGAGACTTCTTCAGCTCAAGGCTGGTAACACTGTTACAATGTACGATAATATGGTGAATTAGGTTATATTCACTTTGGTCATTAGTATTACCAATGTTCGTGAATCCTTTGAATATACATAATACAAGATATAAAGATGTGTTAATAAATAACAATGTTTACTTATTGATTATGATTAAAAAGAACAAAACTTAAAAATTATTAACCACAATACGATAGTCAATACTATCGTACTATCGTACGTTCGGCTTGTGCCTAGTGAAGCTAAGATTGTAAACACGTGCTTTTAACGTTGCACTATTAAAACAATATTATTGATTTATTAGTTATTATTATTATGAACTGGAAAGAGAAAAAAATTGAAAAAACTCTTATTATCGATTCCACTTATAAAAATCATTTATGACAGAAGTGATTCTCTGTGACAAAAAAATACGTTTTGGTTATAGGTTAGTTTACCTAGATGAGAGTAAGTTATAAGGTAGAATATTTAATATCATATAAAAATCTTAATACTATTTTTACAAACACTTTATTCATTAGTAATAGGATGTAGAATTATCAGTAGTGATAGTTCTCACATAATAAGTTATTATTTATCAAGACTGAAATCATAGTCAATTAAGCGACTATATTTACAAGTAATTGTGTGCGGTATTTAATATTGATTCTGCTTTTATTCATTATTCTTTAAATATAAAAATATAACATATTTTATTTAATTATCGTCATCAAGTTGGACGAGAACTTTGTTCATTTCATTCTGATAATTATTCATTGTTATCGGTGATGCACTCAAGCGTGTTTACTTGACTAGTGCAGTCAAACAATAATTTTCGTTTAACTAAAGAGAATTATTTCATTAATATTTTTTAAACTTGTTAAAGTATTATACTCCCTGTTTCCTTTCACATGACATGACCTTTATTATACACTGGTCATGTCTTTTGTTTCACTATACACTTATTACACTGTCACACGATAATAGGGTGTTCAGTATAGGTTATATTTGACCACGTTACTGGGGGGACGCGCACATTTTAAAAATATGTCTTGACGACTGTCACACGCTCCTCTCGCTTCGGGTGTTGGAAGACAATTAATTCATCTCGCTAAAGCGTCTCTTTTCTTCTGGTGAAATTGAGTCATTCTATTGGTTTAGAAAGCCATACTCTCTACCCCGAAGGTCTTGGTTAAACAAATATTTTAATTTTATAGTGTCCCTGCTTCGGGTTTGAGGCTATTTATGACGTGTACATTGACATTCGAAAATGATCGAAAATCTTATAATGGCTATAAGTTTCTTATTATTAGCCAGATCGTCATTTGGATAGTGGCATTAAATTGCGGACACTTGCGTCTTTATTTTAAGTCCAAAAGTAATACTTCCGTCCATTAATAATTCACTTCACTTTCTTCAAAACCCATAGTGGTTCTTAACACAAATAAGTCCTTTTCACTATATTTTGTTGTAATTACATCTTAATACTTATGACTAAACATTTTGAGTCCATTTCTCATTCATGCTAATACATAATATTGCTATATTTACAGTTTAAACAAAATTTACTAATGGCGTATAAGCCAACTATGTCCGATTGTTTATATATACTTATATCACTATTATCCCTTATTCTACTACATATTTTTTGTACTATAACATTATTAGGTATATCTATATACATTTGTTCATACTTTATTTTTGGTAAAATGTTATTTTGTTTACATATATAGTATGGTTCAAAATACATTATGCTCTCATCTCACCATTTTGTCACTCTTATTTAGTTATTTTACTACACATTAGATATATTGTTAATAATTAAAATTGTGTACAATTGTTGGACATGGTTAGTTTAGTGGATTCACTAACCTTTTGTTATCTGAAATCTCTCTAAGTTATTGTATGGTGGTTATTTACACCTAGTCCTATGATTGCAGTTAGTTAGTTTATTAAATTTCAGTCATTAAATTATTAGTATAATACTTGTGAGGTGTTCTCATAGTAGTATTGAACATTCCTCTAACTACTGGTAACATTTCTTACATTCTCTTTACAAGTTTTGTCCATGTTTTTTGACTAACTCTCTTGTCACATTGGGGTTCTGTCTATTTGGTTTATTGTTATTATATTTAATTTGACTCAATTTGTTGTGTCCTTCAGTTCATATGGTATTCATTGTTTTGTATTTTTATTCTTATTTAGTCTCTATTTGAAACAATTATGGATAATTACTTTGTTTAATTAATGTATATGATTTTATGTTGTAGGTCCAATTCATGTGAGGTTACGTGTCATTTGTTTGACAACAATGTGCTTCATAGTTTTTTACAGTATTCATCTCAACTACTGTCATCTCATTATGGCATGTTACTACAATGGTTTATTATTATGTTTTACACATTTTGTACACATTTTACACTATCTGTTGAAACAATAATACTGGGTTTCTTAGTCTAATTATGTTACTTATTTTGGTGGGTTGTATCTAGGCTTTGGTACATTGACTTGTTTATATTCAACAAATTAGTTTATTCACTACTATTTGTCTTGACATTCATCTACATTTTGTCCTGTGTTGCTATGACATTCAGGCACATTTCATATCAAGGATTATAAAGCTTTCATTATTGATCTCTATGAACAATTAATTCACTTTTCTGTATCATATATTTGGTGGTCTTATTGATTATATCTGTGGTTTTACAATCTTGGATTAAACTTGGTACACTAATTGTTTGTGCATTTCACTTGTTAATCGTTGATTCTTTCACTTACAAATGGTTATTCACTTCCCTCAGCTATAAACACTTCACTAATATTGTCTGTGCTGTTTACTTGGGGTAAATGTTATTATATCATTTGTTGTTACATTTATTCTAAGTATTCACTGTCATTGTTTGTGATCACTTATTGATGCTCGACACACTGGTTTTTTTTATTATTGATAGTCCAATAATCATTACACTTATTCTGGTCACTACATTGATTTTGATGCTTTCCATATTTTGTGAATGTTGATGTCTTGTACTGGTCATACATAATCTTCATTCTTCGTGGTACATTTCTTCCTCCTCTTCTTCTTTTTCTTCTGGTTAGTTGTTTGTCACTTTTGGTGCTTTTCTTGGTTACACATTATTTGTAATAATTCATGTTCACTCAATATAGTCATATTCTTCCACATTTTCATTCATTATTATGATAGTCATTGTCCTATATTTATTTCGTTATTATAACAAATTAGTCTGTTTTTTCACTATGGTGATTGTATTTGACGTGTCTCCTTCTTACGATGATAATCACTTTCGGCATATCCCCTCACTATTTTGATCTATTGGGCCTGGATGCTAACGTATTATATTGACTCATGGTATTTTCTCTTTCTTCTTTATAGTCGATGATATTCTTATTACTCTTCTTTCTTCTTCGTTTGGTTGTTTCAATATTATTTATTCGTAGATACACATTTTGATTTTCATTCTCCTGTTCCTTCTTCTATGCTTGCTGAAATATGTTCATGTTATTCTTCTACTTGACGTATTAGACCTTTTTTATGTAACTGTTATTTTGGTAAGTTACATTATATATATTTCTTTTCTTCTTGATTCCTTCTTATTTTCAGTAGCTATTTTCAGATAACATTTTTGACTAGTATTCACCTTTCTCTATTGGATGGAAATTCATTAATGATATTAATTCTCTTCCCGTGTTTCTTTTTAAACATTACTTGTCAATGATTGGTCACAATAATCAGTAAACATTAGTTTTAACACTCTCCTATTTCTATTTACTTCTACAAATGCATTTCTCCATTGATCTTCTGTCAGCTATCTTCCTTCTGTTTTCTTCCTTCATACTTTTGGAATCTGATGTCAATCTTCACAGCGGTTTTATTATCCCTTAAATATTCAATTTCCCTAACATTCCGTAACATGTGAGCTGGAACAGTTCAGAGAGGCACTTTTTGGCTTCATACTCTGCTGGCCGTACTACACTTCAATATAATACTGCTGGAATTCATCTACAGACAGTTATAAAAAATAAAATAATATCATAATAGTCTCTTCAATTGACTAATAATAAACATCTTTGGGATTCTTTACGCTGTCGCGTTTTACATTTAATTATATATATTTCTTTTCTTGTTGATGCTCTTGCAAAGTCAATGCACTTTACGGCATGAAAAATTGGCGAGTCATGTTCAAAGTAACCATGTGACTTCCTTCTACCAATAAAATGCTGGAAGGCAGTTGGAAATTTTCTTAGCCTGTTGCTACGCAGGCAGTTCTTCTCATCTAGCTATCACGATCGGTACGGCAGTTCTTGTGCAAGATTTTCCGCTTGCAAGAATTTGTTAAGTCTTTTCGGCGGTAGTAACGAGTGCGAAGGCTCAGAACTGTTGGTGTAATTCATCGCTACACGCAGTATTTTATTTGAATATAGCGTGTGTAATAAGTGAACTTGAACTGTGTTACTGTGTGAGGTATTCTGCAGTACCAGTAATATTTCATAATTACTTAGTAATAAAATTTTGTCATCATTAGTTTCCGCGTGAGTGGAAGATTTCCGCATAGGGAGGTCTGCTGATCGCGGTAGACCCAGTGGTACACTAGAACACTTGAAGATTCCGGATTGGTATAAGCCTAATATACCGTTTCTATGCAAAACTCACTGTGACCTGAGATACTTATAAATTATAAATTCTGTATGAAGTTTAACCAGTAGTATCAATAGAACCGTTGTGGTGTGCGAAGCATCTGTGTCAACGTTAGAACTCCAGGACACCAGCCCAGCTGGAAGCGTCACCAAGGTGAACCATCTGTCATCGAACGCAACGCCTGACGACTCAACTACACAGCAAAGCCCCCCTTTTTCCATCAACATCGGCGCGAGAAGGAATCATCATCATCACATATGTAATGTACCACATCACGTATATGAACAATAATTAACACCTGCACTTTAAAAGACTACATATGAAACACTACCATTTTTATGCTTGTCAAATATATCATATAAACAATTACATATGTCTTGTGTGCAATAAATAATCTTAAACCCTCCAATATAGACTTTTGCATTAAGATACACATCCTACCATATCCTATGCGCCAATAGTTAAGTTATTTGTGTTGTCGCATAGAGATATTTGGCGCTTAACAACGTGGGGCTCGTAAAATAGCAGTAAATTTATGCTATTCTATATATGTCAAAGAATATAAAATTTGTTGGTAAAATCCGACGTATAAGTATAATTGATGTAATATTTGTGTGTGTATGGTTCATATGAAAATCTGAGGATACAATTTATCAATTGTGCATATACTCTTGTGTGTCACATATGAACAATTTTATTAGTATATTGGAGGTAGATTATTAGTTGTTTTATGTGTTAGATAAGGTTTGTTTACATTTTGATATATTGAACTGCTTACTGTGTGCGTATAAACTGGTTTACACTGCGATAATAATCTTGTAATAATAATAAGTTTCGTAGCGTTAAGTCAGGGAATTTAAATTTTATTAAAATTTTTAATTAAATTTGATCACTATGGCGGATTTGGCAGAAATAAAGAATGCTTTAGTGACCTTATTAGCCGATAAAGAGGAAAATAAAGCCCATCAAGAGGAGATGAAGGTGAGTATACAGAAAATGGCAGAAGAAAATAAAGCCAGTAAAGAAGAAGCTGCAAAACGAAATAATGTGCTCCAGGACGCAAACAAAAAAATATACGCGGCCGTGCAAGAACAATCCAAGCAGAGCAAACAAATGTTAGAAGCTGTGGAAGAGCGTATTAGCGAAACAGTAGAAGCTATGAGAGCTAACATACAGTCGAGTTTGGAAGCTAATAATTCATGCATTAGTGAGTGTGAGGTGAAAATCTCAGGAATGGAAGAGAAAGTGGTACAACATGCATCCACGGTGAATGAATTGGTGGCCGAACAAGACCTGCGAATCCAAGAGCTGCAACATCAAGTATCAAGACTGCAAAACTCATCGTCACCGCTTAACTGTACCACATGTCTATAAGACCTTGGACGACGTAAATTCGCAGCTGAGGTTCTTTGGACGTGAAAATGAAAACCCCATGAACTTCATTAAAATTTGTCAACGGGATCTGGAAGCGATTGGCGACAATTTAAGTGAGGCCGATAAAATTAATTTCGTAGTGCGGCGACTTAAGTGTACTGCGGCGGAGTGGTTCTCTGTCGTCCAGGATAAGATCAGCACATATGAGGACATGGTAAAGCATTTCAGGGCTAGATACTGGAATGAGGAGGTCCAGAGGAAGATCCGTGTGAAACTGGAGTTTGGGAAATATTCCAGTACCAAAGGTTCCAAAGAATCATACGTGATTCAGTTAATATCAAGGGCTAAGTACCTAGAACCTCTCTTAATGGAACCGGACATGGTCAATAAACTTGCACACCATTTCGGACATGGCATACAGGTTGCCGTCATTACGCAAGGGGTAAAATCTTTAGAAGAGCTACTCTTATTGCTCACAAAATGGGAGAGTATTGATAATCAGAGTAGTGGTAGTAACAATAATGAAACACCGTGAAAAAATGTTCAATATCAACCTCAAACAAAGCAACCACAATCACAACAACAACTTAAAATGACAAGTAGAAATACAACTCAGAAATTTAATACCAACAAGGTAGCAGTAGTGACGGAAAATGATTCAGATGTAGAGCAGTCAAAAAACGTGTAAGGCTGCACGGCGTGGGTCCGTGCAACAAAGTAACTAGTACACATAAGAATATAAATGAAATTGCAAAAATCCGTTCCAACAGTAAAAAACAGTTCAATCAATCGAGTGTGAATAATGTTAGTTGTAAGAATAAATTTGTTGTGTCTAGCCTATATCCTGCAGAAATTAGAGATAGTTTAGTTCGCAATGATAATAGTAATGAATGTGAGGAAAATATTAGTATTGAAAATGACACCCGCCTTATTGTCGATGCGAAAATCAACGGGTGTGTTGGCGAGGTTTTGTTCGACAGCGGCGCAGGAATCTCGCTGATGGACGAGCGGTTCCTAGAGAGGCACAAAAAACACTTTTAAACAATCCCAATTCTGCCGGTAAATCACAAAATTATAAAATCAGCGACGGATGAGTCACAGATGGTTGACAAACAAGCACTCATAACAATATTCATTCAGGGAGTAGAAATAGATATCACGGTACTTATTATTAAAAAACTTGTATATGATATTATTTTGGGAGTGGGACGCATTAAATAAACTGCACGCAACAATTGATTTCCCTAACAAATCGTTGAAGTGTACGGTTAATAATAATCGACACAATATCAGATTAGGATGCAGGAGGGGTAAGGAGGGGTCCGTATGTGAGCCGTATACATTAGCCCGACCGGCTGTTCAACAAGCTGATAAGATAACGCATAACTCACTGACCCACAGTAGTCAGATAATGGGCAGCGAGCAAAATAAACTACAACGTGTACTAGATAAATTCAGGTCGATATTTTCAAGTAAACCCACCACAACAAATGTATACGAGCACAAAATTCAAATCACTGATGAGAATAAATTTGTGCGGAAAACTTACCCCATCCCTCTACACTATCAACAGCAGGTTGATGCTGAAGTCAGGGACATGCTGGAGAGTGGCGTGATAGAACGCACAGATAGCAACTTTCTGAACCCTATGGTGGTTGTCAAGAAAAAGAATAATGACATTAGGTTATGTCTTGACATGAGGAACCTTAACACCATTACAAAAAAATGCTACGACTGTGCTCCGAATGCGGAGAACCTGTTTGTTAAATGCCAGGGGGTTAAATACATGCCCCACCTCGATCTTAAAAGTGGATTCTGGCAGATTCCCCTTGCTAAAGAATCAAGGAAGTACACAGCATTTCTGTATCGGAATAAATGCTATCAATTCAAAGTAGTTCCCTTTGGATTAGTAACAAGTTTAGCCGCCATGGTCAGGTGTTTGAATTAACTTTGGGTCCTGAGGTGGAAGATTTTGTTAGCATATTTGTGGATGATATTTTGATTATATCTAAATCTTTTGAGGAACATATCGAACATCTCAAAATCATATTTCAAAAATTAAAAGACGCTAACCTGACCCTCAACCTTGAAAAGTGCGAGTTTGGTAAATCGCAGATTAAAGTTTTAGGACATATAATTTTGGCGGAGGGTATAACAACGGATCCTGAAAAAATACGAGCAATCATGGAGTTCCCGAACCCCACGAAACCTAAGGACATCAGAGCGTTCCTCGGGCTGACGGGTTATTTCCGTCATTTTACTCCTGAGTATTCTGAAACAATTGAGCCGTTACTGGAACTGCTACATAAGAATACAAAATGGAGATGGGAGGAGCGTCATGAGCATGCCTTCAATGCGACCAAAAACCTGTACAGTAGAAACCTTCACGTATTCCATCCCGAGAAGGAGGACACGTATGTCTTAAATTGCGACGCCTCAGATTATGCCATCGGGGGAGTTCTCTACCAATGAAATGAAAAGGGTGAGCACAAAGTGATCGCTCACAGCAGTAGATCACTAAAAGGGGCCGAACGCAACTACTTCACCTCAGAGAAGGAAATCTTGGCCATAGTATACTGCATCAGCAAGTTTCGTTACTACTTGGTTGGGCAACATTTCAAAATCCTTTCGGACAACCAGGCCTTGTCGTTCATGCTGCGCTGTAAGTTGGCGAATGCTCGCATATCCCGTTGGATCATGGCCATCCAGGAGTATGACTTCACGATTAAGTACTGCAAGGCCAGCGAGAACAAAACGGCGGACACGTTAAGCCGATACCCTCCGGTAATGGAAGAGCATCATGCTTCAAATAATAAAGAAGTACAAATTCTGGCTGTTAAATACAAGATAGAGGACAGTCTTAAGAATAAGTTGAAGAATATTGGTACGGAACAGCAACGGGACACCACATTAAACCAGATCAGTGACGCGATCGGGATCCAAGAAAACCCCAGATACAAAATATATAAAAACGTGCTGTATAAAATTGTTAATGGGGGTTGGAAAATCATGGTGCCTGACGTGATGGTGGAAGACCTTACCTGGATGTGACACGAGAGTCTAGTCCATGCGGGGGCTTATAAATGTTACCTAGCAATGTGGGAGGATTTTGTGTGGCTCAATATGGCCAGGAAAATAAAGGCCATACTTCGCACATGCCACGCCTGCCAAACTGTGAAGTACCCAAACCAACATACCCAGGTAGAAATGGGTAACATTGTGGCAAGGAATAAAAACGACCTAGTCTGCATTGACTTTTTAGGTCCACTTCTGCAGGCAGCACGTGGAATGAAGAACCTTGTGGTTTGTACCGATGCATTCACAAAGCATGTCAGCCTGTACGCCATCGGTAGACCGACAACATCGGCTGTAGTAAACATCATATTAAATAAATACATGCCAAAAAATGGACCCATAAAGAAAATACTATCGGATCAGGGTAAGTAGTTTATTAACACCAAGTGGCACTCTGAGCTTGAAAAACACGGTGTCCAGACTGTACTGACAGCGATCCGGAGACCGTAAGGAAACCTGGCTGAATGAGTCAATAAGGAATTGGGACGATTATTCCAGACATATTGTAATGTTAACCAGAGTAAATGCCCGGAATTCCTGGAATTTTTCGAATCAGCTATAAATGGCAATTACAATTCGACTACAGGATATACCCCAAATGAACTCCAAACCGGAGCGATGCCAGGACGGGTCTGGGAAGGGCACATTGAAAGGATATCGACTCAGAATGTGCCAATACCAGTCGAAGTAAAGAAACTTGAGGCGAGGCGACGCATTAAAAAGTGCGCAGAAGAGCGTACGGAGACGTTTAATGCCGAACATAAGCTGGTGAGTTTCAAGACTGGGGAGAGAGTGCTTTTGCGAGCGTTGAATGTGGGAAAAAGGGAGGACAACACAGCGGCGAAGTTTTTCAGGCTATACAATGGTCCTTATACCCTATCGGAGCAGGTTGGTAAGCATACGTTTATATTAACCAACCCCAACACTAACCGTGCGATTGGTAAATTTCATGCTTCATCACTGAGAAAGTATTATACGAAAGATCCATAAATAAACATAAATAAATGTCAGGATATAGGATGTAAGAATGTGTAGCTTTATTTAAAATATGTCAGTTCAGGTATAAATGTTATATGTAGGGTAATTCTGTGAATGAGCGATAATCTAGTAGAGATAAGGAATGCAGTCTGTTGTACCTTGTGACCTTGCTTAATTGCTATCTGCTTGTCAAGAACATGTGTATTTGTTATGGTTTAAAGATTACCATGTGTCTTTGGTTTATTGGTTCTGTCAAGTTGACAGTTATGAAATGTTAGTATTGCAAGGAAGGTGTTTATTTGATTTTATGTTTGAGGGTATTAGTGTTATTATTCATAGGGCTAGGAAACTGTGTTGGATGTATCGAAGAAAACAAACATTTTTTATTTTGTTAGTCAACTAAAAAAAAAAAATTTTTTTTTATGCGGGAAGGGGTTAATCCTGCAATGAAAAACAGGATCCTGATAAGCAGTGCAGGGTTGTGTAATACACAGACGATAAACATTCATGTCTAAGTTGGTAGTTTGTTAGATTTGGTTTTTTTTTGTATGAGTTTTGTATTTTAGAAAGGATAAGGAATTAGGTTTAGTCAAATTGTGTATGATTTTATGTGTTATTTATTCATGTACTATGTCTGTGGAAATAAAACTTATAGTTTACCTTATTTCTTTTCCATCTTGCGACTTCGTTATATGTCATACACGACATGTTTCGGGAAACATGTTCCCATCTTCAGGTTTAAAAACTGTTTGTTCTCACATGAAGAACTTGTCAACGCAAATAAAAACTTATACTAACATCATTAAAAACACACTATATTAATAACGTACTGCGCGAAGAATCAGTGCGCACTGTTCGGGTTCATAATCGCAACTGTTGATTTCTCATTTGTCCATAATCTGATAAACATGTTGTAACGCGGTATCGTACAAGCTGTTCGAGTTAAACGACAATTGATCGTTGAGCACTAGGTCTTTTTGTGTTCTCAATGCTTTGTAGATTTCGAATTCCTCTAAGGCGCTCATAATTCGCCCTTTGTTGCAAATATGTAACGGTTTCAAATTTTTGGCACAACTAGTGTATCCGTGGTTATTATTAATCAAATGTAACACGAAGTTGGAGGTAGTATATCTAATGCTGCCCTTTGGTATGTGTTCACTAGGTGTTTATAGGGTGTTTAGGTTCACTAGGGTGTTTATAAAATAGTGTGCGATGATTGTGACATGTTTTACATTGGCCAGACAGGGAGAAAATTTAAAGATAGATTTAGTGAACACATACCGAAGGGCAGCATTAGATATACTACCTCCAACTTCGCGTTACATTTGATTAATAATAACCACGGATACACTAGTTGTGCCAAAAATTTGAAACCGTTATATATTGCAACAAAGGGCGAATTATGAGCGCCTTAGAGTAATTCGAAATCTACAAAGCATCGAGAACACAAAAAGACCTAGTGCTCAACGATCAATTGTCGTTTAACTCGAACAGCTTGTACGATACTGCGTTACAACATGTTTATCAGATTATGGACAAATGAGAAATCAACAGTTGCGATTATGAACCCAAACAGTGCGCACTGATTCTTCATGCGGTACATTATTAATATAGTGTGTTTTTAATGATGTTAGTATAAGTTTTTATTTGTGTTGACAAGTTCTTCATGTGAGAACAAACAGTTTTTAAACCTGAAGATGGGAACATGTTTCCCGAAACATGTCGTGTATGACATATAACGAAGTCGCAAGATGGAAAAGAAATAAGGTAAACTATAAGTTTTATTTCAATAACGCGACTTGGAGACCATAAATCACAAATTATGAATCTGTGGAAATGTGCACGCGTGCGCGAGTGATAAACGTTTCCCTGGATGTGCGTGATATACTTGTCATATCGTTGTGACACTTGAACTGAACATAAACTACTGTATTAGCTACAGTTCCTGTATTTTTCCTATCTATTAAATGACGTTAAAGTATGATTTAATTAAAATATGAAGTTGTTGTAAAACGCATTCCTGCGTGAGATAAAGGTATTCACAGATTACCATCTATGCATGCTCTTGCAAAGTCAATGCACTTTACGGCATGAAAAATTGGCGAGTCATGTTCAAAGTAACCATGTGACTTCCTTCCACCAATAAAATGCTGAAAGGCAGTTAGAAATTTTCTTAGCCTGTTGCTAGACAGGCAGTTCTTCTCATCTAGCTATCACGATCGGGACGTGCAATTCTTGTGCAAGATTTTCTGCTTGCAAGAATTTGTTAAGTCTTTTCGGCGGTAGTAACGAGTGTGAAGACTCAGAACTGTTCGGGTATTACATCTCTACACCCAGTGTTGTTATTAAAACATAGCGTGCATAAATACATCAGTTCTTCTCATCTCGCTATCACGATCGGTACGGCAGTTCTTGTGCAAGATTTTCCGCTTGCAAGAATTTGTTAAGTCTTTTCGGCGGTAGTAACGAGTGCGAATGCTCAGAACTGTTGGTGTAATTCATCGCTACACGCAGTATTTTATTTGAATATAGCGTGTGTAATAAGTGAACTTGAACTGTGTTACTGTGTGAGGTATTCTGCAGTACCAGTAATATTTCATAATTACTTAGTAATAAAATTTTGTCATCATTAGTTTCCGCGTGAGTGGAAGATTTCCGCATAGGGAGGTCTGCTGATCGCGGTAGACCCAGTGGTACGCTAGAACACTTGAAGAGTCCGGATTGGTATAAGCCTAATATACCGTTTCTAAGTAAAACTCACTGTGACCTGAGATACTTATAAATTATAAATTCTGTATGAAGTTTAACCAGTAGTATCAATAGAACCGTTGTGGTGTGCGAAGCGTCTGTGTCAATGTTAGAACTCCAGGACACCAGCCCAGCTGGAAGCATCACCAAGGTGAACCATCTGTCATTGAACGCAACGCCTGACGACTCAACTACACAGCAAAGCCCCCCTTTTTCCATCAACATCGGCGCGAGAAGGAATCATCATCATCACATATGTAATGTACCACATCACGTATATGAACAATAATTAACACCTGCACTTTAAAAGACTATACCTGAAACACTACCATTTTTATGCTTGTCAAATATATCATATAAACAATTATATACGTCTTATGTGCAATAAATAATCTTAAACCCTCCAATATAGACTTTTGCATTAAGATACACATACTACCATATCCTATGCACCAATAGTTAAGTTATTTGTGTTGTCACAATATATATATATATATATATATTTAAATAGGCTATTTTTATTTAGCTGAAAAATCCCAGAAAATGTGACAAAATCAGATGCTGACGTATTATTCGCCCTTTTTCTGGCGTCTGTTACACAAAAACGGTACTTCGTACACAAAACATGCATAGAATCTTTTTTACGTAGAATTGTAGGAGGAACATTTTTTGCAATAACGGTTGTTGTCAAAAATGAATGGTTTTGCATAAAAATTGGGAAAACTGAACAACCCCACTAAAAATTGCGGTTTTTGGGGGTGGAGGGGGGACACGCACCCCTAGGGAAGGGAACTTTTTTGTTTCCAACTACTAGACCCCCAACAAGTATTATAATAAAGTATCAAAATTTGATAAATTATTTCCCATATTTGCCCTTTTCTGGTCTAATTTGACTGGACTGATATGGTCACAACACACTTACCCCCATGCCCTAACCCTCCCATGGCAAAAATCACAAGGGAAGCAAGATATAAAACTTGCGCCACAGTTAAATCAACATCAGTACGCCTAGAAAATATTCCGGGATTACAGAACGAAACGTCAGCATTATAAACATCACACACACAGATGTTCCCAAAAACCTACTACAACAGATATTCACCATAAAAGCCTTGGCACGAGCAAACACACACACACACACATATATGTATATTGTAACATGACGAAATGTCACCAGCTAATATAACACTAATGAACCCAATAAAGCAGTCCATCACCACAAAGAATAATAAGTAATAAACCTCTTAAGTATAGATTATCTAAGAATATGATAATTAAGATGAATAAAATATAATTTAAAGGTCGATTAACATAAAAGAAATGACAATAAAGACTAACTGGACTAAAGACAAGACGTAAAACGACTAGAAAATACCCAACAGATTGGAAGAGTGAGAAAACTAATTATACAAACTTGCCAAGAATAAACTAAGTAAAACCTAAGCATAACTCGGGAAGGAATAAACCAATGGAAAATAAAGAAAGTTATAAGGATCATAAAGAACCATTAAAATGATAAAATGAAGAAGAAAGTAATTCTTAACATAACAAACAATACATACCCAAATGAAATGACCATAATTATTGTTAAAACTTAAAATAAAAGATAACAAATCAGATAAGGAGAGTGAAATAATGAACTTGTAATTACGAAAGGTATAATGATGTAGAAAAGTATACAACAAGATTGTATTTAGTGTTTAAAGGATATAAATAATGTAGAACCACTGAATGTCAGATAGGACTGACTATTAACAATAATGTGATTATGATAAGTAACATGAATAACTGTAACCATAATAAGAATTAGTCATTAGTACTACAACCAAAGAGAACTTAACAATTAGAATCAATACTGAATAACCAAAATGTGAAATGAAATTAAACAATAAGAGTCAGAGTTAGCTACATAACTTAACTTGCTGTAGAAAGTCACTGTTATGATTACAAAAAATGATATAAAAGGGATATAAATCTAGTGAATGTTAATTTTGGATGAAACTAGAACACTTAAAGAAAGTTCTTAAACAGATTTTATGAGACAGATATTGTAATTGTTGTCAGTAATATAATTAACATGGTAAAATCAGATGTAGTAAAAGCACTTGTGTAGTACTTTATACAGCTACTAAAATAACGATGATCAGTGCTTATCAATATTATTAATACCAAAAGGTACAATTGAAGTAATTAATGGGAGTAAACCAGACCATAATTCACATTAATCATTTAACAATATTATAAATAATATGACCACCACATGCAACAACATGATGCACAGCTTAGTTAGTAAAATAATAAGAAAAATAGACTGTTCCAATGAACAGAAAGTATTATAAAACTTGAAGGGGAGTGAGAGGTGTATTTTGATGTAAAACAGTAACAGTGTAAATAATCTATAAAGTAGAGATAAGCAAAACTCACAGAATGCCTACCTGTACCAGGACTCATGTAATATTCAGTGATAAAATACAGGGAAATTGGCATATCTGAAGGAACAAAAAGCTTACTCGAAGTTGGTAGGATGGTTGGTTAATAAGTTTTGAATGTTAAAAAATCTTGGTATTCAACCATTATAGTACCGTACAATAAGTAAAACTAACTGAGGATGTTATAGGCCTACTGAAGCCTAGAACAAAACATTGTATTTTTATCCATTTAAGATGTTTATTATATTAAGAATTGTTATAAAAGAACTTTATACATGTCCTAGTTAACGTAAATAACAATCATACAATCAGTAATTAGTTATAAGCCATAATTTTATCAAATTATTGTATCGAATCTTAGTTGAAAAAAGTGAACTTTGTTATTACTAGATGGATTTAGGCCGTGTAAGATGTTAAAATGATTAGCAGGACAAATGCCAAGACGTGGTAAAGCTAGGTTTACATTTTCGAGACGCATAAGGATGTTATATCAAGTATAATATATTTTGCTCAATTTCATTAAAAAGTTTGGCGTCACTTTTTTAATCTCTACACCAAAGACCCATGCTTTAAACAAAAGAAAATAATTTTATTAGAACGGAGGGTACGTGTACATGGTGGAAAGTCATCGATTTCCACCAATCACGTTTCGTAGATCAAGATTCACACCGATGGTCCAGATTGGAACAGCGGCCAGGAGAAGAATAATTTTTGTTAGTTCGCCGAGAGATTTCATACAGTACAGACATTGACTCCACGTTAAATAATTCTGCCATTTTACCCAGAGTGCAACGGGTGAAATTTGTAAACAAGGCAGTCTAACCTGTGAGATGTAACGTGCTTCGATATTTAATAATAGTGAAGTGTTGTGATGGCTTGTGATAGTCTGGAATGCTGAATAAAGCATTATCAGTGCAGTTAATTAAGTTGTAACAAAGAATAAAGGAAGTATAGTGCAAATTATAAAATTTAGTTAGTAATTAAATGATGTTGGACATCATATGAGAGTACTATGGAACCTTAGTAAACACTTGTAAATATTACGTGTAACACTACACAACACACAAACAACATTATTATTCACCTGTTTTGATTTATTTACTGTAATTTCATTGCGAATAGAAGCCAATGTGATAGATTTTTATCGTTAAAAATAACCTCACTTTATATCATTTATGTATAACCCAACTTTCATGTACTAGTTTAAGTAAGTAATCCTTATATTTTGTAATCACTCTTCTTTTCCGATATTTTATGATTGTTAACAGCTTTTTCATAACGTATGTTGCAGTTCAAAGAACTCACAATAATTAATGTATACTTGGTTATCAACAATGATGATTTTAAACCATTGTGACCACCCTGAGATAATTGTTTCAAATCATAAATAATTGTTTTTTTTTTTTGTAAAATATTAGCTACTTAAATGTTTGTAAAGGGAGTAAAAATGAATAAATGTGTTTGAACAATGTATGATGAATAAATGTATTTGAACAAAAGTAAGGAAATGACTTCGTCTTATTTAATCGATGGAATAGTAGTGGTTTTAGATGACAGAAGGTAATGTTTACTTCAGGATCAGTTGGTAGCATTGATAAACTGCCAAACCGAAAAACTTTGAATTTTCATGTGTTTATCACTAGTTATAATCTGAAGAATAGTGTATTAACTTATGAAGAATTAACTACAGCAGTAAGTATACACCATTACAAATAATATAAGCATTGACAAACATGCTATAATGAATTCTTACCACTAATGACGATTCAAATGATAGCCAATCACCAATAGAAATTAATAATCATAATTGATCATAATTAAAATAAACCAAAATAAATCAATACGATAACCAAACAACAATAAATAATATTATTAAAACATTATTCAGACCTTATATCTGATCTTTAACATATTTGGCACCAACAACTTGGGGCCTTTGACAATATAAACCCATTGGATATTTAATGATAAATACTGTAAATAGAGACGGGTATAAATGAGTTTTAACAATATTGACGCTTACAACATGAGGCGTCATCCACTTAACACAGTTTAACAAGAAAGAGATAATAATTTTGTGTTTTATAACAATATATATATATATATATATATATATATAAAATTGTTGATAACAGAATCTAAGAATTCCTGACAGCAAATGACTTCAATGGTGTTTCTGAGTATTACAATCATGCTCAGACTGATGCATCAATTGAGACTGATGGAGATTGAGTCCAGTTTCCAATTTTATTTTTATTTATTTTTTTTTGTAAATGTATTTTTTGTGTAAACACATTTTGGTAAATTTTAGGAAACACTATTATATCATTCTTCATGAATGATTTGTTATAATTCTATGGTAAAAAAATGTAAATAAAAGAAAATAACACCATTATAAATTTAAAAAGTAGCAAAGAAAAGCTGTTTTGACTGAGAATAATAATAATAATAACATGTTTGCTGTAATCTTTTAGAGCCCCACTAGTAAAAAGAGACAGTCTGCTTTAAATTAATTGATAGATTTTGTGTAAGAAATTTATTAGAAGTTTATAGGTATTTCAAGATATTAAAAGGTACCATTCTGTTGCTGGACAATTGCTGGATGATTACAATAGCTAAAAATTTCTAAAGTTTTTCCTGTTTACATGGGTCTCAAGATCACTAAAAAATATTGCTCACCTGATTTTCCAAGGCATTACATTTCATCAGATATAACATGTTATTAAGATTTGTCAGGCAGTAGTGGTTATTTGTAATCTCTTGCGTATGTGTTGAATATCTCCATGTCTGAGAAGGTGTTTCATTTTCAGCACATTTAGCTAGACTCAATTTAGGCCATTTTTTTGGTTTCACATCAGCTTGCATACACATATTACCTTGCCTCAGTTGTCCAAATGCTACATAATGTTCATTTGGTATTCTAAAATTAAAAATTAATATTTATGAAATGTTTAAAAAAAATGTAAAACTTCAAAATCTGACTTTATTGAATAATCCAAACTGAACTGAATTGAACAAATTTACTGAAATCTGAGCATGCAGTTGGTATATGCAGATATCATGTTAGTATAAAAAAAGGAACAACATTATTAATATTATTATTAATTAAATCCTTAAATTCGTAGTGACATTTAAGGAGGGAGGAAGGGAGACAGTGAGTGAGAGGTAGTAAGAGAGAGAGTGAGTGGGAGGGATAGTGAGTGAGAGAGTGATTTCAGGTTAGAGTGAGAGGCTAATTAGAATGAGTGGTAGGGGGAGAATGGGTGAGCGAGAAGGTGTGATTGTGGACATATACATAAATGTACAATATTCTATGGTACTCTTGACTATAATTTACAATATGATTACAGTTATTATCTAAGTTTACTTGTTAGATAAATTTACCATAAACTTTTGTTTGTAACCTTATGTCAACTATCTGATGTAAGTCGTAAAGTTCTACAGTTATTGTCTAATTTGTATGTTTCTAAATTATGATTGTTTTTTAATACCAGTAGTGAGTGAAACATGTTAAAAATAACTTTTAAAAATTACATAGTTGAACATCCCCTAATCTGTTTTTAGTTATAGGTAATATATTTTACTATGCTATATGTTGACTGCTGTATGTATAAACGTTTTGTGTACCAATCTAATATCTAATTGTTGATTACTGTTTGTTTAATTAATTAAAATATCATTACATATAGTAATTTAAATTGTAATAGTGTATAAATTAAGTTCTGTCATACTATAATTTTCTCGTTTTCTTAAAGATAATATTGGAAGATATAAACAAACTATCTCAAGTCTTCACATATACAACGATACATACATACGCAAACACACACTCACATACACGAACACGTTCACCCAAATATTTAATTGTTCTGTTGTGTTTGACATTTCTTTTGTATTTCATACACAGGTCCTGATGATGACAATAAACATTGTCGAAACATCGACACAAATAAGTTAAAAATTTGTGTTATTTTTTACCGATCCTCACTAACCTCCCTTCACAGAAAAATTATTATTAATAATAAATAAAAAACTTTTATTACAAGAATATATTTTTTAAATATTTTTTTAACATTACACTGTTTCGATAGTATAAACTCTCATCATATTTTTTTATTAAACACACTTTTTTATTAATTACAAAATATTAATCATAATCATAAAATATTAATATTAATTCATAGTAATGACATTTGTGAAACAGTATAATTACAGCTCATTAGTTAAATTGTGTGTAACTTAAAATAGGTATGATATCAGATGAATATAAGTAACTTCTGTTTTCATACATTTCCACTAGCAACAAATAAACATTAATAAACAATTTTCTTCTAAATTGTGAATAACCTTGTAAAATAATTATGAAATATAAACTTTGAAACTAAAGTCTAAGTGATAGAGTTACTCATTCATTGTGAGATGGATGTAATATTTATAGTGGACATGATAATGGTTATATGTTTGAATAAAGCTGATCTGTATTTTGAAAATAATATTACATCATCCACTTTCATAAGACAGCAACTGGTACAAATTATATTGTATTTTTTTAATGCAAAGTCAACAATCAATTCACGTTCAATTATATAGTTTGAATGTAAGTGCAGTTATCATATAAGACAACATAGTATCATAGGTTGTGAGACTAGTCATCAATCTATCCATCACCCATATGTTTCTTTCATTTCCAGTCAACATTTTAAGACTACCTGTGCCACATGTGAGTTAGTGCTTGAAGGACTGTGACAATAAACTCACCACCCAAAATTTTTCCAATGGTCAGCTGAATATCCAACAGTGTACAGTTTTAGACTGTAATATCACCAACTGCTCAAGTTCACAAATGTTTAATTTACATTTTATTTCTAAAATTTACACTTCAGTGCCCTAAAAAGCTATGTGAATGTTAAGGATGCTAATATATATATATATATATATATATATATATATATATATATATATATATATATAGACTTAGCGCCGCATAATTTCTTCATCACACGCCAATTTTTACCCAGGGTATCTAAAACAAATTTGAGGAACTTGTATAAGTACATCTTTAGGTGAAGAAGTTATTTTGCCCAAGTTATGGTGTGTCAGCGTACAAAAAACTTATACAAATTTTTATACATCGTATTTTTGCTGTACGCTGAAGCCAGACAACCTGTTCGATATATACAAATGTATATAATGAAATATGGGTAGTTAGTCGGCCATATTGGCATTCGTAATAATTATTCTATAAAATTTGTAACATGTGTAAAAAAGACAGACACTACAGAGGAAAGTGTGTTTTTATTCTGTTTAGTTGGTATAACGAAATATTGGACCTGCCATAATTTATTCTGTTTAGTCGTCTCGTGCGGTAATTCGTTGAGTTTTCTAACGTGTGTGGGACAGAATTTTGTAATTCGTATGAAGTGTTTGTGATTGCAAGTCGAAGTAAAAATATGTTGGAGGCGCTAGGAATAATAATGAAAGGTAAGATGATCATTTATTTAGTGTATGTTGTCCGTTGTTTGTAGGAAATTAGCTGTTAGGTTATGTATGAATGTCTGGATTACTTTGGGTTGTACACTAGGCCTACCGGTTGTTATAGACCCAACTATACATAATATCACTGTGTTCTGTCCAAAATTTAATAATGGAGCAAATTAGCATTCTAATTTAATTAATACAATATACCTAGGCTAACGCCATGCGTTCTTATGGGAGTAAAAATTTAATTTTTTGTCTCCGTAAATAGGTTCGACCGCCGTTTAAAATTATTTTTCTCGTGTTTATATAACATAGAAGAATATAATAAAAATATATCAGCGCAATATCAGCATTGATAAGAATCTTCATAATTACCCAAGGGGTAATTAACTAATTTTTAAAAAAAAGTCCCTGTAAGGCACTGAAGCAATTTAATTAAATAAAGTTTATTATAGATACTCCTGTAAGTCTGACAATTATTTTGTCTACTCTAGCCTACCTATATATGTGTAATGTATCCAATTTGTAAATCATTTTATTCGTAAAATGTGGTCCTACCTAACACAAGATGGTACGCCTTACTATAATATATTTAATTTGAACTCTGCTCGTATTTAACTAGTTACAAATTTTATTTAATTCTTCAGTCCAGCTATATTACTCTAAATATACTTTCAAATTCAGCATTTTTCATAAAATTCATAAAAGAAATACGTTAGGTTATGTTTCATGTCTAGATTACTTTGTCGAACACGTATCTGTTATAGAACCAACTATGCCTAATAGCACTGTGTTCTGCCCAAAATTTAATAATTGAGCAAGTTAGCATTCTAATTTAATTAATACAATTTTATTTTTTCATTATTAGCGGGCCAATTTATACAAAAACAAAAATTCTGGAGTTTTGTATTGTAGTGTTTTAGGGTAAATAGAATTGCCATAATAAATTTAATACAGTAGGCGTATTGTTTTGATTGTGAAACAAAAATCATTTGTTTGATGTTTTAATTCAGTTCACTTATCCCCAATAAGTAAAAACCTTTACAAAGGTGCATAAGGTATTATCATTTGCTTTAAAAAATTGAATTCCAAAATAATACAAAGACTATTTAAATTAGATTTGTTCCTTTACTGCATTAATAAAACCTGTCATATACGTGTCACCTTATGCTACATAAATATCAAACACACTTAGTTAGTTAGTGATTAATTATGTTAACAAAACTAGCAAACTAGCAGGGCATTAGCCGATTAACTTACAGCGGAATAGCCTGTAAGCCTAACCTAACTCTGAAATAAAATGAATTACTTTTAGGAAAAAATCAAAATTTGTTTGTGTTATGTAGGCTTGGGTGTTAAGTATAATAGGCTAAGTTCTTTATCACAGTAAATTGTCTCTAGCTCCAGATACTTGCATGTCTACATCAATTGTCATATTTTACTTTTCAGATGACTGTGAAAGTAGGCCTAGGAGACGTACAGCAAAAAAAGGTACATATAGTTTTAATTGTTATTTATATTCAGTGTATAAAAGCACCCCTTAACTCTAATCAACTAAAAATATAAAATTAATTAACCCATTTTTGAAAAAGACCCTGTGAGGGAACTGACTCCAGTTAAATGAAATATGTATTCTGTATTAAATGCTTATTCTGTATAAATATCAAGTTACTGATACCTTTACACAGAATAATTTTATTTAGATTAAGTCTGGCCTATGATAATATAACTGATTTAGCTAAACTTACTGCGGATTAGCCTGTAAGCCTAACCTAACTCTGAAATAAAATTAATTACTTTTAGAAAAAGATCAAAAGTTTATAGGCCTGGGTGTTAAGTATAATAGACTAAGTTCTGTATCACAGTTGAATTATCTTTAGCTCCAGAACTTACACCAATAGTGCATGTCTACATATATTTTCATACTTTACTTTCATATTTGACTGGGAACGTAGTAAGTTCAGTGTTAATTTGTTCATGTTACCTTATATTTGGTGTATAAAATCACCCCTTAAACTCTAGCTAACTTAAAACTAAGATTAATTAACTGATTTTTAAAAAAAGTCCATGTGAGGGCACTGACCGCAATATAATTAAATATTTTTGCTTTATTATAGATACTCCTGTAAGTCTGACAATTATTTTGTCTACTCTAAAAAAATTCCATTACAATTAAATTGATTAAATTGTATCGGCATGAATTCTATTGCACCATCAGTAGTATCGACATCAGATGATATTGATGTGGAAAACATATGAAGTGGAGAAGGTAATATAATCAAAGCAATTTAGCCTATAGATAATTTAAAATTTTGTTTTTTCTGTTTGTGAATTTTGTAACATTAGCATATTTGATTTAATGTTTGTTTCATATGTAGTGTTAGGTTTACCTAAATTATCTTTACTTGACAAACTAGACTTGTATAGGTACTTTAAATCAATTAAGAAAATCAGCTTTGAATGTAGCACAATTAATTCATACCATATTTCATTAATGTTTTGTTTTCAAAGCATTTTTTTGTTTGGGTGTTAGCCTATTTAATTTGTGTTATGGCAAAGTTAATTTTCTGCATCAGGAATGTCCTATTTCATTGAGCAAGCTTTATAGGAGATTTTGAAGTTTGTGATAAAATAGCCATTAATGATTGTTTTGTCTTGTTAATGACAACAATATAAAGTTATTAACAGTCCCATTTACATTTTAAATGAGAAAATTTAGTAACATAGTAGTTGGAATCATTTTTAATTAGTAGTATTATGTGTCAATGCTTTCAAATCAGGGGCTTCCTTTGGAAAGTATAATCATATGATAATTTTAAGATAAGTATTGTTAGAAGCTCTAAATAAGTTTGTTTATATTATTTTTTATATAAAGAGTTTTGGAAGCTGCTGGAAAACAAAAGTTCTTAATAAAGTACATAATTAGTTTAATAACATTATTTCCCATAAAATTGCAATTATTTCATTTAGTAATTTGCACTTTTGTTGATACTGGCAATGATAATTATTTTTCTCTGTTAGCTAAAATTCTTTCTTTGTTACAGAGTCCATTGTTGTAGAAGCTCTTATATCGCCAGATGATTGTGCAAAATTTATAAGTTTGGAGGTAAATTTCTCCTTATAGAACTGCTGTATTCTTATATAGTTATCTCTCTCTGACCTCTATTTTGCACTATGAGGTGTACACTTATTTCCATTCTTATTTGGTATTCTTTTATCTCTTTCTACTATTATTTAGTTACAATAGTTTAATCATAGTAGTCTCTTTATAATTGGTTTAGTGTTTTTTGTACACTGGTGTATATCATTGACTAACATTACTTACACCTAGTGTCACATGACAGGTGTTCTTAATTACGATTATAATACATTATATCCTTTCTTATAATATTCTTATACTATTACAATAGTGGCATTACACCTTACTTGTGGTATAGACATTAACCTTTTACTTCTATTTGGTATTATAAAGTGGTTTTGTTCACGTTTTACTTAGTGAATCCCCTTTTGGTCGGTTTTGGTTCACTTTATTTACTTAAATTCTTATTTAAAATCCATTTTGGGTATCTTATATTGGTACCTGTAGAAAGCTTATCAGTTCTTCTTGGTTTAAGGCACAAAACATTTTGGTTTAGGTAGGCTTTTCCTACTGATAGATGTGAATTTAGGTGAAATTTGTACCAACAATGTGTATGTTAGATTGATACAAATTTACATTCTTTTAACCTTATTTTCTCAAGTTTGGTTTTATTAATGATAACTAATAACTCTTTAGTTATTGCCTTTTCTTATCTTACATGATTGTTTGACTATTTGAGTAATATTTGTTATTATTATGAGACAATTTTAATACTTCTTTATGTTACATGGGTGCTATGCATAACATGTTACTATGCTTTTATTCACAGCTTCTATTCAGTTAACAGTCTAGTTACTTTCATTCTTTTATAACATATCTTGTCCTATACATTTATAATATTATCTGTTGTATATTGTACAGGAATGGGTTTCCTCTCCTTAAAACCCCACTGTTGTGTTTGTCAATTTGTACATACACCTATGCCAATGTGTTTTGAATTATTTTAATTATGTAAATCTCGGAGATATTTGGAGTTGTGGGATGTATTGATGTAAGTAATTAATTATTAACTTAGCTCTCTAAAAACTATCAGTGTTTGTGTACCTGTAACTTAAATAATTAATGAGTTATTTTATAATTCCGTTCAACCCTATTATACTTTGAAGAGAATTCTGTCTAATTTTGTATTTTTACTCTCTCTCTTTGGTGTCAGATAATTCCGCTATAAGCGCTGTAGTATCGGCTCAACGAAACTTATAGGTTATTTCAATGTTTATGTTAACCAATTATTCTATACTTATTCAGTTACTTTTTTATTCCTAGCTCATTAAACCATACTCCAAATAACAAGATTTTGCCAATATATAAAGGTTCTTTATTTGTTTACTTCTTTAACATTGAATAATATATGTTCTAATTAGCATATGCTTGAGCTATAGATTGTATGAATCGATTGTTGATTATTCTGATACTTTATTTAAATTTAGTTATATAGTGTGTTTTAATTTGTAATTAATTTAATTCAGGGTGTGAAGGTTCTTGTAACTGTGGGGAAGATTAAAAATACATAGATAAGAGTGCAAGATTTACAAATTTAAAGTGTTGTGTAGTTAGTATGATTAATATAATAATAATTTACCAGACTAGAACGAAGCCAATCGTGTAGGCGGTTGATTGATAAATTTACTGTTCTGGACAATTATGCCGTACGATTTTCTTTCTTCGATTTAATAGAATGGAATTCTTCTCCTGTCCACTTCGGAATTACAGCTTTCTGGATTGGTTTACAGCCCGATTGATGCTTCTTCTGCAACGCCAGGATCCAAATACGTTCTTCTCTTGGTTGAAGCAATTAGTGTTGTTCCGTGTTTTTGAAAGGTTATAACTTCTGGTGTAGTGAATATTATTAATTGTGATACTGTTAATTCTTTCTATTTGGTTTAATATATCATCAATTCCCTTCGGATATGGGACAGTTCAAGTTCTTCCTTGTATAATCCAGTTATTTATTCTCTATTGTGATTTCATACTGTAGTGTTATTTGGATTAAACTGTACTGGTGATAGTCATAAACATTGTCATTAGGATTTTGTGTTTTATAATCGTGTCTGATGATTTAAAATATTCCGATTAAATAGATAATTCTTGGGTTTTTTAATCTCATCACATTCAGATCATCAAAGCAATTATTGTCAAATTAACAACTTCCTCTTCTTCTGTCGTCCCTAGCAACACACGACTTCTTCCTTCCACATGTTTTGAATATAGTGTTTATTTCATATATTTTTTGTCTATTCCTTATAAATTTGCTATCCTATCGGAATGTAACTTTACCGATAGTTGGTTTATTATTTTCTACACATATTCTGCTGGTTTTTTTATATAAGCCGGTTTTTTCCTTTTTTTATATTTAATCCACTTTCGATATTAAATGTTATTAATCGATATCATGGCATTATGGTATTATCATAATTTGTATAAATTTTATTATATATCATTATTAATTTAATGTTTTTTCTAGCTCTTCAAATCGTATTAATTAATTATTATTAATTGATGTACCTAACCTTTATGTTATGAGTGGTTATATAGTGGTTTTGGCTGTTAGGCCTTTTATTGTAAACAGATCTACCTGTGTTTATAACTGGTACACATCTATAGCCCCTTTTACATAAATTCATACATATAATTAAATCTTAACTATTAACATTTACATAAACAATTATTTTTTCCATATCTAATAACAATTTTATCTTGACCTATGGATCACATATAAGAAAATTCAAATCTATTAACGTTAATTAGCTGCTTCACACTTCATTCTACAACAGTCATTGAATAATACATCTTGTTTCATTATCTTTCATTAACTCAACACATATTTGGTATAACATAACATAAACTTTATCATAACATTTGTTGTCACAAAATAATACCTCTTAACTCAAAATTCTTATTTGCTATTAGTAAATTATTGTTTCATTTTTTGTTTGTTTTTCATTAAACATATATCATCAACTATTGTCTAACTTACAGGTTCGGTTATTCTTGTTAATATTACCTTGCATCCTTATTTACCTGTATCTATGATTATAAATATAATTATTAGATCTTTGTTCTATCATGGGGTTAAATATTGACTTGTTTATTATTCTGTGAACCTTGTTTTTATGTAACTTGAGTGCTAGCATTTCTGTTGCGTTACAATATTGGTCATCTCAGTTAGTCAGTTCTTGTCCATCTCTTCAATCTGTAAGTTGTTCAGTCATTGCATATACGGGTAAGATGTTCTATAGTTGACTGGCTCTTGGAATCTATATTTTATACCATGGTTGTTAGGTGTCTTTCTCGTAGTATGTTTCTTCCTTGTCTTCATTGGTTCCTTACTGACCGAAAACTATTGGGTTGTTGGTTCCTGTGGTACAACCATTGTTCGGTGCATCTTCTTTTTCTTATAATGTTATTTCACTTGTTAGTTACCATTAGTTTTATTAACTCTTATTGTTGTGAGTTTATCCTTGGTGATGAGTAGCTCATGTAGTTTCATGCTTGGCCTTTTAGAAGAAACACTTGGTTTGTCTCTTTCACTCAATTATTGACATGTGTTAATATTTTGGGTTACTGAAATATTTGGGCTCATATGTCTCGTTACAATATTAACTGGTTGTAGGCATATAAACTTATACACTGTTGTGAGAATTGTACAAAAGTACCTTTAAGCTAATTTCAAAACACAACATTTCAGAATTAATCACATTTTTTTCACTTTATAGGCTATGTCACACCAAAAGAAAATGTACAGGTCACTTTCAACAACAGTTGACAACAGCTGACTGAATATTATCCGATGACAAAATACTAAACAGATGGGAGATAGTCACACCAACCAACCATTTTGTATATAGTCTTTAAAATGAGATTTTTTTGCTTGTACACGGAAAACCTGGATCACTGTATTAAGATATATATTTTAGATATGTAGGTCAATTTATTAATTTTGAGCTATTAATTTAGCTAGTGCTAAGCTTTAAAACACAGTTATTTGTATGAAAGAAAAGTACAATTTTGTAGGCCAAGTAATAAATCCAACTATGATTCTGAAAAATTGTCACGGGTAGGAAAATAAAAATAATAATAATTCACCGATCTGAATGACGTTTTACAGAATCGTGATAAACATAAAATTACTTTTGATAGTGATCCCATGCTCATCCCAAGTTGAAACTTTCAGAATATGTAGAGGAAAACAATATCTTTCACATATATTTTTTTGAGAATTTTAAAAATACAGTTTTTCAAAATTCAGTAAATGCAATAATGATGTGTTTATAAAAAATATATATATTTTCAACTAATTATGTTTTATATCATATGAAAGCCCTTTAAAAGAGCTTTCAAATGAACTCGATGTCATTGTTCTAGCTTAATTAGAACACAAGTTGTGAACAAATCAATATTGTTGCGCAAGTCAAAAATTTTATTTATTTTTTTCATTTTTGAGCACCAATTACTCAGTAACCTTTCGTCAGAAAAATGTGAAAAAATTGATTTGTGTTACTATTTATGAATGTAGTATACTTAATGCATACTTAATTTCAAATAAATCTAAGAGGGTCAGGTTGTAGCACTTGTTGATTTGACACGGAATATCTCTTAAATGTAACTTGAAGTTTTCATTTTGTTGTAAACATACCAGTCTAGTTTTTCTATTTATAGTTTATGCTTTTTTTTTTTTAATAATTTCAACTAATTGAACCCCTAATCAATCCTACACTCCCTCGCAGAAAAACCTATATTTAGTTCATTTATATTGTCATCTGAGTTTAGTTATGTTTGATGTAATAAATAAAATGTTTATTTCATCAAAGGTGTTTTCACTTTTTGTAATTATGTTCTTGTAAATAAATATTCTATGTACTTTATGAATGTAATCTTATAGTTACTGATAAAGTAACAAAGCCCAAATGTCTGTGTGGTATTTTTGTTGTAATAATATTTGTCTGATATGTATTATTTTTGCAATGTTTTTATGTATCTTCTATGAAGAAATAATTTGTTCATTATCCTTAATAATTATTAATTATTGATACCTTAGAATTGAAACTGTTTTGTATAAATTTTGTAATAAAAATCAATGTACTTGTAAGTCTTTTTTTATCAATAACCTATTGAAAATAACACATTCCTTGTGCAATGCAAGTAGGCCTACCAAATACCTACCAAAAATGTATATCCCCAATTTTTGATAGAATATTTGATTTTTGTTGCCATCAGAATTTTACTTTGATTTTACTTTCATGTTCCATAAGGAAATGGAAGTATGGTGATGGCAAAAAAAATCGTGTTAGAGATTTTTGCAGATTCTGATTATACTACCCTCAAAACATGAAAAAAAGTAATTTATCGAAAAGTGTCTGTGTGTCTGTCTAGATTTTTTATGGCAAACGATAAGAGCCGCAAATTCAAACAGAATCAAATAATTTTTTGCATACAGCCCTGAATTGTAGAGTACTCAAGACCTATTGTTTTTTGTGAAGATCGGTTAAGATAAAGGGGTAGTTTACCTGCAATATTTTATGTTGTAACAAGAGAAATTTTTTCATGACGAACGATAACTGCCGTAAATTCAAACAGAATCAGATATTTTTTTACATATGTGCCCGAGTTATAGAGGACTCAAGGCCTATTGATTTTGGTGAAGATCGGTTACGGGGAAAGGGTAGTTTACCTGAAACATTTTTTTGTTGTAACGTAATAGTTTACCTGATAATTTTTTGTATATATGTACTACGTTATTGACAACAAAGAAGCAGTTTGTTTTTAAAATTCCTTCCCGGCCTGTTTGGCCGTAGACCAATGTTTTCTGCAAAACCAGACGTTTCGCCAGTGCCATCGACTTCCATCATCAGTGAAAATCAAGTGCGATAACGTGAGGTGGTATACGTTAGTGCCCACAGTAAGTGGCTGAAGCAGTAAGTAGAAAGAAGTAGTTTCAATGGAAATATTTCATTTCGAAAATGATTTAAAATATAAATCTTAGAACATGGAAGTCGTGTATGATTCTCCATACCAATATTTTGTTCTTAAGTGTGCTATTAAGTATTAGGAATCTTCTCCATGTCAAGGTATAGGATTACAGCCTGTTTTGCCTTCACTGAAGGCGTCTCTTTTCCTTGCCCTACCTATATCTCGTCTTCCCTGAGGTCTGTATCTTATTACTTGTTTAGGTAGTCCCATGTTTTCCATTCTCTTGATATCCTGCCTCTATTTTATTTGTCCTTCCCTTATTCTGCCGGCTATAGAATATACATTTTACTTGGTACTTATATTTTCATTTCATATTTGATATCTAAGGGTTTGCATTATGAATACTCGACACAATATTTTTCTTGTTAGATTCGAAGTTTTAAGTAATTTTCTCTTAAAAAGTGTGTATGAACATTTTAGCACGACGAGATTGTCTGTTTTATTATTATTCTTAACGTTTTGGTTTTTATTATTAATTTTTGGTTTATTGATTTATTCTACCCAATTCAATCTATTATTGAATCCGATATGAATAAATCGGTTTACTTACTCTTTGACATCGTTTATTAATTTTGTTTAAATAGTTTAGAATGTTTTTTGTTCCATTTCACGAGTTCGATTCTGAAGAAGTTGCGTTGACTCTTCTATTATTAGCTGCGGTGAGTTGCTCTGTACTTTCCTGTATAGACACTAACATAAACACAACATGTACATGATACTTAATATTATTATAACATTAATAGTTAATAACATTTTATTATGGCCTATGTATACTGCATTGGTCATTGTCACTTCTGATAGTGTCCTTTTTCTTCATCTTGTGGTTTTATTACCTTAACTATAGTTTGTTAAGTGAGTTTACTATACTTTAGGAAGTTACCTTTTTATATGGGTTGTAATCCTATCAAATTATTCTCGTTATTGCTTGAATATCTCTTATCATTGTTTTGATAGCACTGTTATTATTGTGCAGTAGTTCATTCTGCATTTATACTGAAAATTGCTTTGGTTTAAAGTAACCAAGATTACTTGCATCTAGCTGTCAACATGGTTTATTTATTATTATTGTTATTATTAGTATTTGGGTGGCTATAATCCTTGAATTTACTTATTCCAATAGTATTCTGCCTCATTCAATGTTGTTGGTTTAGTTCCTACTCTTTTATGATAAGTTTACAAGATAATTTTGTTCATCATGCATCCATTCTATGGCAAGCATATAGTTATAATATACAACAATGGATTATTGTCGGTTTTATGTTTCTGTATTACATTTGATTTATTTGACTTTATGTAGTACTGGTATATCTATTGGTTATTATTAGATTACATTTTGTTTATCTTTTACAGTCTTTACTATTGGTAATTAGTGGTTATTTCTAATATCAATTCCACTTTACAATTGGTCATTGGTGTTTTGGACATAGCCCGCTTTTCATGTCTACACATAATTTAGCTAAGAACTTATTATTATTCATTCTCTTTCTTACTTTTTATGTTCAATAATTCATTCTTATTGATTATTGTTTGTATTACATTGTCAAGGAAGGTATTCACTTAATAAGTTTTGGTCAAGTGTCAATTTGTTTTGCAGCTTAGGGGTTTAAATCATGTTGTTTATTCCATTTATTCTTTCTTCTTTTATAATAATTCTTTTATTGCCATATGTTAGTTCATTATAATTCATGTTATCTCCCTTTTTTGTGTTTGATCTGGATATTTTCTTCTTCTCTTCACCGATTTCCTTCCTCCCTCTTAATAAGTTTCTTCATGGCGTTTTCACTGGTTTCCTTCTCACGGTTAATAGGTTTCTTCTTGATTTTGTCTTTAATGGGTTTCCTTCTCACTGTTTGATGTATTGGGTAATTATGTATGTCGTCTCGTCGTTAGTCTTGCTTTATCTTCTTTAGTTGCACATTTACTGGTAATTCCTTCTTCATTTTAATTCACTTGGTTTTGGCTTATGATACTTCCTTTTTTATCCATGATCGTATGCTTGACCTTGTAGGTATTCTTAATTGTAGTGGCTTTCAACTTATTTGTGGTACGCTGGTGTTGGTAGTGTTATATGTACCATTACAACATACAAAAATTTGACAGATATTTTTGTCGCAAAAAACTTTTATGATATATTGTGTATAAATACACATATAAAGGTATTTTTGCCACAAAAAACGTTTATGATATATTGTGTATAAATACACATATAAAGGTATACAATACATTTGATTTGTTTAACAGTCGTTATAAGACAGTATTACCATATAGGGGAGAGCAGAGAGACATAAGTTGATACTTTGTACTTCTTCAAGTGTCCCTTAGTCGCAGCACCTCTGCAACTGTATAACGTTTTTGTTATAGCTTGTAGTACATGCTCCTCCAGTCTGATTATAGCAGTGTACAGTAAAATGAGTCTTTGTTCCCTTTTGTATTTTAGAACGTGTAAAGCAACCTTTTTGTCACTAATTTGCTATGGGTGTTTACAGCTACGTACTTTGTTGGATCCATGGTAAGTGTACAATTGAATCATACTAATACAAAAGCAATGTGGCAACATGAGGGCAAGTTATGTTTCTCTATAACTTTTAAAAAAAAATTAATTCATAACCTAACAGATCTCAGAATTAATTATGTGTCAGTTACTTGTGATCCTATAATGAAGATTACGTGTTTATTAAATCCTAAAAAACTAAAATTTTTAAAATGATAATAGTAATAATGGCTCCTTTTTATGCCGCCTAGGAAATTTAGGAGGTAGAATAGGTTGCCTAAAGTGAGTGTTCGACACACGCACTAAAGGTAGAGTGGCCAGCAGCACTACACTTCAGCCACTAATTTTAAAATTAAAGGTGTACCTTCAATTTCACCAGAAGGAAAGTGGTATGTTGGTACAATGTAAGTAAAACATTTTGTTCTGTTTTCTTTTTTTCATATTTGGTTCAAACGTACAAGTGAAAAACTTTCTGGGGCGATGTAGCTCACAAACCCTACAAAGACTTGGCGTTTTCCACAACTTGTATTTAGGAAAGAACAAAAAGAAAAATCAGATTTCTGTGTTATGATCTGCACTATTCTGTTAGTTATTATGGTTTGTACCCTAAGAATATTCGTATGTTAGCCTCCGAATACGTGTTTGCAAATAATGTCGATTTTCTGGTGAACTGGGCCGGTAAAAGATTGTTTTACTGGCTTCATGCAGCGACATTCAATGTTGTCTTTTAGAGAGGCTGAAGCAACAAGTTTTGCAATAGCATTTAGTTTTAATAAACATAACATAAAACTTTCTTCAATATTGGAATTCTGTGATAAGTCGCCTTCATTTTTACTGTCACAATATTTGGAATGTGAAGGAAACCAGGCAGCATAACGACAGTGCACTGTCCTAACAAAGTTGTCAGTTTGAAGGGAAATAAACAAGTCAGCAGGGTTGCCCCTTTGGAAAAGGGTGAAACCAGTGGTATTTTCATAGATGGCAGCTGGAAACCACCACTTATCGTTATATCCACAGAGTGTTATGTAGATATCACTTTGATTATTTATGGACCAGCAGGTTGTATTGGAGTAGCACATCCATCAAGATAAATTACAGCCTCTCTTTTTTTACTATTTATGAAACAGTTTATACCTCATACCCGTTACAATCTGACTTCAGCCATTAGACAAGTGTTTATATGGCCTGTTTCGGTGCAGCCGCTGAGAGCTGGATGACAATAAACCCAGGTAAAACCATGACATACCTGGGCTAGCAAAAGATGCTCTTTCAAAGGCAGCTACACCATCTAACTGACAGCAGGTTTTAGTTCAACTGGAATTTGGCCATTAAATGAAAATATATTCAGTATCGAAGAGTTTCTGTGTTCACCTGTAATTGACAGAGAGATAGGAGACAAAAGTAATTATGAAGGAAGATTAACACCAACAAAAGATTGTCAAGAGACCACAGTAGCCGGACCTCCCACGTCGGAAATAAACGAGACATCTGCTAATACCTTATCACAATTGACACCAGAATAAATTCGCCCTTATCCGAAAGCGACTGCAAAAATAAAATAAAAATGCGCCAAGAAGAAAAAGTCAAGTATTCTCACTGACTCCTATTAAAAAAGCAATTCGTATTGAAGAGGAGGCATGACAAAAGAAGGAGCGATCAAAACGGAAACTAATCATGAACGGTAAAACGAAGGCGATTTGTGGACTGTATAGAAACGGTCAATCAAACTCTCCAAGACTTAAGAAATTGTAACAAATTAGTGGGTAGCGTAACATTTGTTATTTCAGAGGATTCTCGCTAGAGATTACCGGTAACTGCAAGAGGAACCCGCGCTGATATTGTCTCAGTGTGTTTAAAGTCCTCGGCGATGTGGAATGCTATTCAGACTAAATTTGCAAAGCAATATGAGAGCCCATTTAGGAGGAGGAGGAGATGGTGATTTTTCTACAAACTTACTGCACCTCGGTGACGGTAGTGTTCCTAATGACGATAGCTTCACAGAAATTGACGAAAAACTGGGACATAGTAAATAGTACAACACTGTATTAATTGCTAAATTCTGTGCCAATTATCAAGTGTTTACTTGATAAAAATTACAAGTGGTTATTCCCAAAGAATCGAATCTGTGAAGGATAATAATGATACAAGTTTGGAAAAATTTTCTGGGGATAATAAAAAGTCTGAAGAATCTATTAACACCGTATTTAATATTGAAAATATAGTGTACTATCTCCAAGAATTTTTGAATTCTTTAAATCAATCTTGTATTCCGCCACAACGGTTCATTCTAAAGGTTGGCACTCCAACAATGTTGTTGAAAAATTTACATCCTCCGAACGTTTGCATAATACAAAATGCAGGTGACACGGGAATTTCTGTGTCAAGTAGGTAATAGCGTTATTATCGACTCAAAAGCCCTCTTCACACACACATTCGAATCAGTAGGCTACTGGTTGTTAGCATTACCTGGTGTAATTACCAACTTATAAATTGTAACATTCTTTACTTTAGTACACACTTGAAGGAAATTAACAGTTTCGAAATTACATCCGTTCCATTTACATAATTTTCATTAAACCTACTTAATATGTAGTAGTGAACGATAAGCTTTTCCAGGTTTTACTAGTACTTGACCTACAACGGTCTGATCTCCTACACTCAGTGCCTCTGTCTTTAATGATCACTGCTTTTTTTTACATAATAATTTTCCCATTCCTGCATAGAATTTACCCGCTCGTACAGAAGGCAACAGACTTTAGTGAATCCAAGCTGCAATCGAAGTATAACTACGTTACTTTCACATCTCCGTAGGTATGCCACGAATATCCGTCATACTGAATTCTGCTCAATAAAAGTTTCATACTATCACATGACTCCGACATGTAAGCAGTAATTTATAAACTGAAGGGATTGGTGAATTATTAAAAATGGAGTAAAATCAATAGGTTAAAAAAAGTTCGTAGAAGTCTTTTGATTGAGGGAACGTTAGAAAACTGTTTATGTTATGAATGCTTAAGCCTACAAATCGTGATAGTTGTTATTATTATTATTATATTATTACTATAAAACAACATTTGTATTATTTTAATACAGACAGGAGTGAATACAGCCTTCGAATGAATTGGTAGTACGAACGCGTCAGCCTGCCAACACACATTAGATCTGTATATTTGTGTCGTGACAATCGTAATAATTTTTGTAAACAAAGACTGTTGTGTCATTACGACATTAAGAATGTTGTTGGCGTGAATTTAATGCGACAGATTTTTTTTACCTCTGCCCATGTTCTCTCTTTCAGTCCTCTCACTCACTCACTCACTCACTCTCTCTCTCTCGCGCGCGCACACGCACGTGCGCCAACTCGTACAGTTTCTTCTTTTTGTCAACAATTTCAGTGTTACACACAATCCTTCACTGTTTGTTTGTATCTGTTTGTTTAATCATTCATTGTGTTTGTACAGACTACACATTCAAACTTGAGTAATCTGTTTGTAGCAGTGTAACATTTCAACAAACACTTAAAGAGGCGCGCTTTGGGTGCAGTCGCAGAAGGACCTGCCGTGCTAACTTAATGAAAATAAAAGGAAATTAATAGTGAGGTAGTCATGTTTAATTAAAGGTAGTAGTGAGGTTTGCCCCTATTAGTGAGGTAGATGGGGAAAATTGACAGAGAAAGAGTGAGGGGGAGAAGAGAGACGGGGAGAGAGAATTACGAATTTTTAATTATTCTCATTCATACCGAATATCATTTGTAAGAATATAGTTATGCAGTTATTGGTATACAGTAGTACCGAAGCAACATGTTTCAAGTTGACTCCCATCCGTTGGAAATTTATTCACCATTCTGATTAATAAAAATTTCTACAAGTACCAATAATATAAATAACAACCTGCAGAAGCAGAAGAGTTTATATCTTACAGAGTTGAAGAGTTGTAATGTTACATTAATTATATTTTTGCTTTTCGTATATCACAGTGAGCAGTAATCTAATTTTTTTGAAATAATACGTGAAGGCTTATATATTAAGAATTAATTTTTTTTTATAGTTTCCCTAACTTGCTTGTAAAATAATTAGGTATCCAAAAGGTAAGTTACATATTTTAATAGCAACTTATAAGTTCCTCATCCTCGGGTTTTTCCTTTCTTCAAAATGTACCACTTCTTAATTGCGAATAAATTATTTAACGTAATAATCGTTTCACCAAAGGCTGTTTGGATCCTGTTAATAAAACTCTTGAGTCTGCTGCACATAATCCTCGCTTTTGGTTCATGTTTCGTTAACTTTCTACATTACAATAAGTTTAATTATTTTCAAGTTCCTTATAAGTAGCCAACTGTAGTAAACATCATGTACTTTGACCTCTCTCTCACTCTCTCTCTCTTTCTTTCTGTTACTCTTGTTCTTCTCAATAACTGTATCTCAGGAAGTCTGAACGTAACAGGTTCTTAAGTAAACTTCATATGACTTAACGTGCAAAATCTTAAACATCATTTGGGCTTCAGTTATGTTATAATTTTGTAAGAAAGCTTTACAAAATACTTTTTACACTGCTTCTGTATACGAAACTAGGTGCAGGTATGTAATCAAATTTTTTAGTAGGCCTATTTATTCTAACACTGTTACAGTTTCTTGAAAACGCCGTATGTAAACAAACATTAAAACTTAGTAATAAGGTTTATCAAACTACTATTTTTCTTGGACGCATTAACGCAAATCAGTAATCTAGAGACCAATTTTATATTGAAAAATCGATGTCTAATAAACGGAATTTGATATGCAAAAATCCATCGGTTAAGAAAATAAAGTAAACTTGGTTAGTAACAAATAATTTTGGCAAAAATTTTTAATTTGATATAGGCTATAATTGATTCCAATTTTATTACAATCTGAGAAATGAAGCCAAATAGATTTTCATAAACGTTGGTCTAGTAACAAAAAAAGTTTCATTCTTAAGCGCACAATATTATAATTTCCCTTTCATCCCGGAAAAAAGACTGTATTAAGCTACTATCATACTTGTCTAGTCTACACTATTTAATGGGTATATTATAGGTTTCACAAAAATTGATTATCTTACACATGGTTTTAATATATCACTAAACTTTGTGAAAAGTCTGAGTGAAAAGAATTATATACACAACGGTTGATGTTAATACAGGTCTTAATTCGTTTCAAAATTTATAGATAAATAAAAAATTAAAATTATCATATATATTGTGTGGTGTATAAAATAAATTGTAATAATCCTTTCTAATATGATTACTTAAGCCATAATATCCGAAGTTGGACCGTTCCTTTATTCTTCTGTAGCCTCCTACATTCTTGCGTATCTGCTGTCATATTCGCGTCTCACAGTCATAGTAGACAGTAGGCTATAATATTATACCTTTTTTTGCGTTGTCTGAGACTTGTCTCAGAGGATAAGACTCAGGCTGATCTGGGGCAAGCACCCTTCCGCCGATTGGAGATTTAGAGGAGTCGCACGCCAGCGCAGCGCGGACCGGTGGCGAAGTAGGTGGAGGCATTCAGGATAGAGTGTAGTGTATGGATGTGTATTTGTGTGTTTACGTAGTGTGCAGAGCCAAATGGGTGATGGTAGAGCCATAATAAAAGTATAAGTCAAACGACAGCCAAGACGAAGTCGAGTAACGCAGGACGCCAAAGCTGGAGGGAGGTGTCAGAGAGGCGTCAAGGTAAGGCGGGGAGGCACAAAGGAGAGGGATAAAGACCGGATAGGTAGATAGGAAAATTTAAGATGTTAAGTTATCAATAAGGAAGCCAGGTGTAGTAAGTATGACGAAGAGACTTAATTATTTCTATTTCTCCGTTGGCGGGGGTTTCTGGGAGGAGGTCCATCGGGAATGGTGAGGAGACGGTTTATGACAAAGGAAGGTCTGCGGTAGTTACAGGTAGTACTAATATTATACAATACCTCCTTCACATTTAAGTTGAGGAATTCCAATCAGCCTTCCGTTGCGTTACTTCTCTCTTGAGCCCTTGATATAATTCGTTGCCTGCTCTTTATTGCAGCTGTAATATCTCCTTCGTTTTATAATTCGTAACGTTAAATATTCTTCCTCACCCTGGAATTTCCATTCTCTTTTACTAATTTCTTTTCACTTCATAAGACTTTTCTATACAAAAGCAAGTATATAAAAAAGTTATAAGGTCGGGGATTAGCAACCAAACGGCATTGTTTAAAAACATTTATCTACAAGTTTCTTTTCTATAGTCCATCGTACACACCCTTGTGAGATAAAAATAACTACACGGTAGTTTCTTTCGCAATTTTTCGCATTATTTTGAGACAATCGACTGGTGATTTAGAGATAAATACTTAATATTAATGGGGTCTCATACATTTTATATTATATCTGTTTTCTATCCTACTGATAGAATTAGAAAAACGGTAGCTATCTCTCTTTTCCTTTTAAAAGCACAATACATATTAATTTACCAAGTAGCAGTTTCCTTCTTCATTTAAAATTTCTATCAAATCTACTGTATATTGGACAAAACAGAAGGGGAAACATACGTGCTTACAAGGTAGTGTAAACATCCTGTAATGCTGTCAAATCAAAATACAAAGGAAGGGGAAGTGAATACTGTAATGAGTAGCCCCTACATTCATATTTATGCAGGTGTAGGTGATGATTAAGGCCCGGATTTTTATGTAATTACATATTTGAATGCTGAGTGCACATTTACACGGAAAAGCCAGATATCGGCGAATCATACCAATAGGTGTCTTATCCGCGAGTTTAATTATACATATTTTGTTCATATTACATATTTCACTCCATCTTACATATTTCTACATATTTTACTATACTTTACTTCAATTTGAAAATTGAAATGGCAAAAAATAGTTAGGCCTATAACAACATTACTCAGATGCGCAAATGTGCAATTAATCAGAATCAGGTCCAATTAAATTTATTACAAGAAAAGGCAAAATATTGCATCTGTTGCAATTGCACACATAGATTCTACTTTCAAGAAGTAAAATTTTTTACGAGCTCAAGCGACAAGTAAGGCATTTTGCACGGGATGTTAGATGAGAATGGTATGCGCGGCCCCACTCATTTACGTTTTGTTCGCACGTTCAGCGGGCTTGGTGGGGAAAGAACGTGCTGTCCGCGGTAAATAAATACTCTTCGCAGATCTTGCAATTCTCGCAACGGATTCCATCTACCTAAACAAACAAATATCTATATAACTCTATGCTATTGTAGGGCACAATGTGATTTTTGACGCCAGTATTATCGACGCTCTCGGAGTGTAAGCCTACACGTAAATAACAATCTGGCGTGCAGTGTGGTGTGTTGAAGTTATTGTCAAGTCAGTGTTTTGTCTTTCGCCTACACTTCTGCGCTTGCTTGTTTCTTGCCTTGGCGGATTCTCGTTGTTGGACAAAAGACGTCTTAAATAATATATTGTGCGGTATTGTTCAACGCAAGTTCTTAAGAGTTTTAAATACAAATATCCTTGTTTTATCATGGCACCGACCGCATCATCTTTGTCATCTAAGTTAAAATCATGGGTACAGATTGACAGTGCTTTTACAACTGACGATAAAGCTGTATTTTGCCAAGTTTGTTATGGCCAAATGGTGTTAAAGAAGAGAAGGTACTGCTGTTGTATACAGATGCAGCAGCATACATGTTAAAAGCAGGTAATTCTCTAAATGTGTTTTACCCCAACCTACTACATGTTACATGCCTGGCTCATGGATTGCATCGAGTAGCTGAAACTGTCAGAGACCTTTTCCCCGAAGTAAATACATTAATATCAGCAACAAAAAAGGTGTTCTTGAAAGCTCCTTACCGTATCCAGCAACGCCGTAGCTAGAAAAAATTTTGGGGGGGGGGGGTTGTTTGGTTACCGAGAGGTTTGGGGAGTATGGATATTCTTCTAGGAGTAGGAGTCAGACCTTCCACATGCCCAGGAGTTTCCACTGGAAATAGGTATATTACTAAAAAAATACAGCAAACTCTCGATTATCTAGGCTAATCACCGGACAAATGCGCACGGATATTTGTGCTTTTTAATGCACAACGAAACTTTTAATAATAGGGAACATACAATACTGTTCGAAAATGCAATAATGTCAAACATTTAACACATTCAATTATCACTGTTATCAATAAGGTAAGCCGAAATAAAAATTGTTTACGTCTATTGTTGGTAAAACACTTGAGGTACAAAAACTATACAAGACATCAATCAGCCATGACTGTTATCACAGAACAGCAACAAAGAACTGCTATACAGTACATTGTTTGGTGTTTAATTCTTGAACAAAGCATGCCGCCAGGTCACTTGCAGACGAGAGAGCGCTCGAATTCCAAGTGTGCAGTTCACATTATTCAAAATGCCGTGACAAAAATAAAGGAAATAAAATAATACAATAAACCTCGGGGATGCACAGATAACCAACAAACCGGATAATCAGCACACGGATAATCGAGTTTGCTGTACGTCTTTTCGTGTTTTTAGCAAAAACATTAATTTTATTTACAGAGTATAGGCTACTGTTCAAAGGTTTATATTAAATTTGTTACAGCAGTGGCATTAATACATTGCAACAGTCTCAAAATCTTCAAAGAGACAAACTTATAAAACAAAGTCCAATCTTCTATCTTTTTTCGATGCAAATTTATTTATGACTTCATCTGTTGAAATGTCCCTGTTTCTGTGCATGGACATCAACGCTAATCCACTGAGGCGACTCTGTCCACAAGAGTTTCTCAAGTAGGTCTTCAGTCTTCTTAATGTGGAAAAGGTACGTTCAGGTGTACAAGTGGTAACTGGCAAAGTGGAGAATATATTTAACAGAATGAAGATATTCGGGTAAAACTCCTCGTTACATTCTCCTAAAGCTTCAATAGCACAGGATGGGCGGTCAGTCTCATCCCTCTTCTCCCAAAAAATTCTCCATAGGTCAAACTCTGATTGTAACAGATCGAAATTAACTTTGTTTTGGTACAACTTCAAGCTTTCAGTGTCTAAAAAATTAGTAGGCTTACAGCAAACGGATGGTAAAAGAGAGTTTAAATTTGCAAATACTTCTTTGTGATCAAGAAATCTTATTTTTAGCTGATTGTTAAAATCATCGAGAAGTGGAATGGCCATAGAGATGCGAAAATACTTTTCTGGGTCTTCCGTTTGTATGTTACAACGGTTACGTTGTGATGGAGTTAAACGGGGAAGCGTGATTTCTCCGCCAACATCAGCTAGTAAGGATTTTGCAGACTTGTATATAATGGAGAATTCACACTCAATATTCATACGAATATTCTGAAAGAGGTCAACAATATTTTGAACGTGATCAGTCGCTGATTTCAAATCACAGAGAGGTGACTGCAATACCTTACACAAAGTCAAGGTATAAGAAAACACTTTGGCTAAGAAACAGAGACTAAGAACAAACTCTCCATTAAGCAGAGCTGTTACTAAAGATGATGCTTTGGATGAGGTATCCATGTCTGGATCATCGCTTAAATCTTCTAACGTGGTGAGAATGGGTTTGAAAAGGTCCTTGAATTTCAAAAGACTGCTACGATTTTCAACCCATCTAGTCTCGCACATGGATGTTAAAGTTTTCCACTGGGGGTCAGATTTATTTGATTGCAATACACTCATTATTTTAGGAGAGCTCTTCAAAAAAGTGATCGTAGTCTTAACTGTACCAACACAGTTTCTTACACTTTGTAAATTGCACGAGTGGCATAAAGCTAGATTTAACGAGTGGGAACAGCAATGGACATACAGAGCTTCTGGATAATCTTTTCTGATTAGTGCTTGCACGCCTTTGAATGATCATTTCATCACAGAGGCACCATCATAGCCTTGCCCGACTATCATTTTGCAATCCAAACCAAGATCTTTCAAATATGAAGTTATATTCCTAGCTATATCTTGTCCGGTAGTATGATGAAGACGAACAAGGCCTAAGAAGTCCTCTTTTGACACATAATAATTATCTTCTTTTTTTGTATATCGTACACAGAGAGATAGCTGTTCATGTCCAGCAATGTCTGCAGTTTCATCTACTAAAATGGAGAACATATTGGCTTCAGTTATATCATTGACAATTTGCTTCTGAATAATTTCTCCACATATCTGAATAAGATCGTTCTGGACTGTTGGACTCATGTAAGAGGCATTTAAAGACATACTCTCTGTGTGATTGATCAATTTTCGGTCACCACATAGTATTCTCATCCTTAATAAAGCCCTAAAATTGCCATCATTATGAAAAGGCTCTTCATCTTTTAGCGATATGGGTCCTGAATCTTTAGTTCCCCTGAGAGCAAGTTCTTGTCGACCACAAAACTTGATAGTTTCAACTATGGAAAATAACTTGTCTCGATTTTCTTTTACCTGTTTCTTCCTTGTTGAATCAATGATGTTTCTTATGTCATGGTTAGGCTCGATGGAGACACTTAAGAAGTTGCTCCCTGAAATCATTGCTTCTTTATGGTATGTATTGGATTCATGACTTTTAAATAATTCTAAAGCATCTTTCCAATTTTTATAGGGTTCTTTGACTAACGATTTCAATTTCTGATGACCACCTTTACCAGCTGTATCTTTTGAAAATAGCACACAATATTTACACAGAGCCCCGTCAGTTTTTGCGTAGGCAAGCCAGGGAAAACGATGTAGCCACTGTCTTTGAAATCTTAGATTTATTTTCTCACTAGGTGGGAATTCAATTTCCATTTTAGGAACCCATGGATTTTTCAGAAAATTTAGTTTGGTTTCCCGATCAATTTTATCACCGGGAGTGTGCACATAATTTCCTACCTCAACATTATGCCAATCATCATGCTCAGGATTTGTTTGTGAATTTACAGTAGGATAAAAGTCGAATTCTGATATTACTT
The DNA here is from genome assembly GCA_034769895.1 of Magicicada septendecula. Lineage (NCBI taxonomy): Eukaryota > Metazoa > Arthropoda > Insecta > Hemiptera > Cicadidae > Magicicada > Magicicada septendecula. The sequence goes on along the minus strand of CM068368.1, from coordinate 315,598,568 downwards.
TTCATTTACAGTAGAAGTACTTGCAACAGGCTCTGCAGGTTCTTTGGGCTCTATGTCACTGGTTTTCTTAGCCTTGGCGAGAAAGTTCCTTATCGACAGTTGTGAGACTGGACGTTTAGCCATTATAGTTTAACGTCTCCTAAAAATAAATAAAAGAAACTAGAAAAATAATTTTGCATGGTAGAGAGGCATTGTTGAAAATGATTGCATAGTATTTGTATTCCACGAAGGTGTAAAACACAGTCGATATATTTTGCATGTCACAACTCGCCACTGCTTAAGAGTATAATCAATTAAATGAATTAACTATATTTCCGGGATCGAAAATCCTATCAATAAGATTCTTAATTAAATTAAGCATTCAAGAGCGTTTTTTTATATAATTACAAATCTTTATAACCTACGGAGGAAATTCGTAAAGTTAATAGTCATAACCCCAGTTCTAATTAAATATAATACAAAAAATATAATACTAGGCCTATACATTGATATCTCTAGCACAACTGTATGACATGTAGACTAGACATATAATGGAAAGACTCGTAAAAATGCAAACATTTTACTTACTTTGTGTCTCTTTCTTGTACGTCCCTCTACAACTAAAGCAAGCACAATAATTCACTAATTTACTGAAGATGAAGAGCACGTCATTACCAAATGGCAACACACAAACTGTAACCCACGTGGTCAAGATATTCACAGAGTAAGTTTGGCACCTTCAGTATCTATTGTTTGAAGGTCGGCGGCCAACAAAGATGAGGGCTGTCAAGTGTTAGCCACGTGGTTTTCCAAGAAACTAGTGGTTTCCTTCCTACAAAGGCAGCTATGTACTCACGGAAGGAAACAAACGCACAGTTTGCTTTTTGTAGATGCAGTACCAGAAACACAAAATAACTGAATTATTGCACAGTTCCTTTTTTATAAGAGCATTTTTCATTATATTTTTATTTACGTTTGTTTTTATCCTAAAAAATTTCTATTTTTACCTCAACATTTCGGGGGGGGTTCTAACCCCCTACCCCCCCCCCCCCTCGCTGGCTACGGCCTTGGTATCCAGTGCTACAAACAAAGGCTACCTGACACACCTCTGCCTCCAGAACCCGTAATTACAAGATGGGGAACCTGGATCGAAGCCGTAAATTTCTACAGTGACAACTTTGAAGCTGTGAAGTATGTGGTGGAAACATTATCTCCCGATTCTGCAGTGTCAGCGAGCGAATCCTTGTCTGCATTCAACAACTCTAAGGTGATATGTTCAGTTTCGTACATCAAAACGCATTTCAGTTGTATCAAGAAACTGGAGACTGCAGGTCTGACTCTCCAAGAGGCCATAGGAATAGTTGAAGAAGCAGTTAACAAGTTAAATGCTGTGCAGGGTGAAGTCGGTGACAAAGTTTCTACTAAATTAAATGCTGTGCTGAATAGAAACCCTGGTTACTCAACTTTACATACCATTTATCGCATATGTAACGGCGAAACTGTAGAATCGATTGAGAATATTCTTCCAAGTACGATTCCTCTATATAAACATGCGCCGGTGACGACATGTGATGTCGAGAGATCCTTTTCTATATATAAAAACATACTCTCAGACCGAAGACAGTCCATGTCAACAGACAATATAGAAAAGTATTTAATAATTAATTGTGCAACTAAACAGTGGAAAAAAAAACTTACATGGACACTTTATTCTTATGCAGAGTTATAGTAGAGTTTTATATATATATATATATACAATATAGATTTTCAAGTCAAAAATCTACCTTTAATTTTATAGTAATTTCAACTCTCCTAGTAAAATACTTTGTTAAATAGTTAATAATTCTCAATTTTTTACTTTATACTCATGTCCTATACTACAGAAATCCATAGGTAAAATACTTTGTTGTTGTTAATTTTATAATATCAAGGTTTCTTTTTTAATACTGTTTTCTAAAATATGTTTTCATAAATTTTCTAAAGTACAATAAACAATTGAAAAGTAATTCATTTCTTATGCATGCTGTCTTATTGTAAACTCTTCAACAAAGAGTTGAACTTTCAGATACTGTGTATTCTGAGGGTTAACTTATTTTCTGTAACAGAAGTGGTAATCTAACTGGTGATTAGTGTCAGCCCCGAACTTGATTAGCATTTTATGGATTACATTGACTTTGCTCAAAATATATTTGGATGTTTTGAAAGTGATTTTAAAAAGTTTAAAATGAAGCACCTATTATTTTCAAAACCTTTCAAAGAGGGCACTGTTATGTTCTCGTAAAATGTAAATTATATTGTTGATGTGAAAGTATTTTAATACTACATATTTCTTAAATATTACATATTTAGCTACATATTTTCCTTATTTTTCCTAAATATTTATGTTCATAAAGGGAGACTGTGCGCTGCGCCGTACGCTAGACAGAGAGGGTATAATAGCAACTATCTCGCTCTACTTTCGTCAGTGAAACACGCGGCGGATGAGTAAATTTTAGTCGATTAATTTTTGCAGTTCAACCTGCGATAACTTCAAAACCAATAAATATACAGCAATTCTGAAAACTGCATTGTGTTCAGTAATTAAATCTCTATAAGTAGCCAAAATCTCAATTAATATAATTAACAATTACAGAAGATACACAGAAGAAGAACGTGTTTTTTTAGACGTTTCTATTGGTTTAGCATTTGCATTTGTACACTGTACTCTTTAAAATACAAAAAGTAAAATTGGTTAAAAAGTTTTACTTACAGTACGCCTACATCCGTTTTTGAAAAAGTTTGTGATTCGGCTGCTTCTTCAATGCACACGTTTTTTGGAAGCCATGAAGCCAAAGTGAGTCGACCTAACGCCGCTGCCCCAGACAAAATAAAGTATTTCAATTGTAAAAACTTAAATATTCAAAAATAGTGAACCATATCGCAGAATGACGTAAGTGTAGTGAAGAAAAAGGGGTGATCAGCCAAAACATCAAGAGTAGTATCTTTACATCCCTAACCATTTCGCTAACCAAAATTGCAAAAATTAGTTTGGAGATACGTCCGGATATGGGAGGTTCTGGATATCACAGGTCCGGATGTGACAGGTTGTACTCTATTTACCTTATAACAATTCCCCCTAAATAAAAGGGAAATCCCCAAATTCATATTTCGAAGCCACCTGTTGTAGATAAAACGGTATTTATCTTGGATACATACGTTTAATCTCATACAAACGTTTTTATGTGTGTTCCCATCAGCACCGACACACCTGTACAGGCTTCTCCATATTTTTCTACACCTGTCCAAATATGACTATACTGATTACAATAGTAATTTCTTCTACGGTTTGTTTATGACCATAAGATATGTCTTTATAGTTCCTTTTAAATACCATTATTTTCTGCTCATTCGTACAAAACTTTTAATTGTTGAATGTGCCAATTCTGATAATCTTTGCCAAACCCAAATTTTAATGTTATACGGCGTCACCTTATTATGTAGCAAACAAAATTAGAACAAATCACTGTTATTTTAGCAGTAGCTTTTTTAAGGAGCCCAGAGTAGGCCTATACCTACCCGACACGCACACATTTGAAGGATCAGTATTTTGTCTTGGAGTTCACTCTCCCAGCTGAGATACCCATGTTTTTAGGGACCAGGAACTCGCATTTGAACTTCTATCATCAGCTACATAATGTAAATCCTAGATAAATGTACAAGCCTATGCTCTAAAAGCCTAAGCTATGATACCCACAATCATCTACGTTTTACTAAAATAATGGTTGCAAGTTAAATTTTTTGATTCATGTTGATGCTTTTGTCTCGAAGAAACCAGGTAAATTAATCTGCTTTTCGTATCCGGCCGACGATGGTGTGCTCCCACTTACGAACAGTGGCACTTGCAACTCGTTTCACTTGCGAACACTCAAGTAGATAAGACACGTAATTAATTTTTGATACGTGAGAGTACCTCCCACTTGCGAACACACAAACAACGATGTATGTACATCCACCCTGTATTGTGTTTATGTTTTTATAATTCGTTAAATGTATTTTTTGTTACCAACTACGTTTACCAAGTTACAATTTTTATAAAACTCACACACACACACACACACTTGCATAGCCGCTCCCTCACTCTCTCTCTCTCTCTCTCTCTCTCTCTCTCTCTCTCTCTCTCTCTCTCTCTCTCTCTCTCTCTCTCTCTCTCTCTCTCTCTCTCTAAATTAAAAAGGAAGGTTATTTTTTATTTATTTTTATTAGTCAACTTGTAGAACGGACGACGTGATCTTGAGAAACATCCCAACATCAGAATCTTTTTCATATCTTTTAGTTTATCCAATTCAGTATACTTTTTCGTCCTTTTCATAGCTTAAAAATTTCACTCCATCGTTACATCGTGTTCTGAATACATTTCTCTGCCTCAGATTATAAACATTTGATAATGTTTTTTATTCTTGGATGTGGTCTTCCAACGTGGCTGTTTAGTTTCTGATGCGTGCTTGTACGGTATTATTCATTGTATGACGTCGGAAGTAGCAGTTCCGTAACTCCTGTGGCACTAATCATTGTCTAGCTATTGTTCTACGAAACAATTAAAGAATTAATCGAGTTTCTCTTCCTCTGGAACTTGACCATGGATATACTACCAGCCACATTCTACATCTTTTCGAAGGAAAGCAAGTGTAGCACACATTAGGATTTTTGTGCTTCCTAAGTCATTTGAATGTGTATACTCGTGCAAAGTGACTACTGCAGCTTTTGAATTTTCCATTCATGAAAAATTACTTTTAATCTTTCAAACTCTCTTTTCTATTGATTTAACCAAAAATCGGGAGCTTAGCTTGCACAACGTCTTCGCCCGGACGGAAACTACTCTCGTCAATTTTCAAACCGGGACAATTGACAAACTGGCCAGGACCCCGGGATCAGGTCGTCAAACTGGGACAATCCCGGTCAAACCGGGACGTATGGTAAGCCTATTTATACATGTATTTATCGGTTTTCAATATTGATGTGAGCATTGTACTGTAGAATTAGGAAGCGATTGTATTGAACGAATCACGATTATCAAATGATATACGGTATTCCTTTTAGTTCAACAATTCCGTCATCTCGTCTCCGGTACTTTGGAAAACCATTGTTATTTTCAATAGTTTAACGTAAAATGTTGCTCGGTTATTATGTGTACATATTCCATCAATCATGCAAGGAACATTAGGATTACGAGCTCTACAAGATCCATGTATCATTCGAGATAACAATTTTATGAATCCTTGGAAAAGTGATACGGCACAAAACTTAGGATAAGCAAGAGGTAGTGTATTAACTTTTTAAATTGTATATTATTATTTTTTTTATTATGTTTTTACTATAAAATATTCATATTATTTTAATATGATTTTCTGGAACACGTTTGGTGGAAACGTAAAACCGGCCAGCTGATAAATAAGAGGTTGCGAGTTCAGACATAGATGTGTATATATGTGTCAGCCAAAACAGTGTTTTGTAAACGTACACGTCTGTCATTACAACATTAAGAATGTTATTTGACCTTGAGTAGGTACTCATGTTGACGGGAATGAGAAATCTTGTGGTGTTAGTGCTGAATAGACACAACACAGGGGGGGGCCATTCCGGCTTCCCGCGCTAACCTAGCGATCAGCTGTTTTTGCCGCGTGACGTCCGACTGGTGGAAGAAATACGCGCGAGTCTTGATTTACCATGCAATCTTACCTGAGACAATGTCCTACTTAGCATCTCTCTGCTGTTTACACGAAATATTAACAATAATTGTAATGAGCTATTCATATAGAAAAAGGATTAAACAACAAGATTAAATGGTTTGCGGCAAAAAATAATGGTAAAATCTATTTCTACATTTAATAGAAAAGTAAGCAAGTCTGTCCACATATAACATTGACAAAATGGCACAAGATGTAAAATTAAGTCAGAATTTTTTATTATTCGTTAATTTTATATTAATAGAATTATTTCGATTGTTATTAATTTACTTAGAAACCTCAGATGATACTGATATTTTTCAGTGAAACGTGCGTCAGGTGTTAAAAAGAATATACGAAATTATACTACTTGCAGAAGAAACAAATTGAAAACATCACAAATTTTATATATATATATAATATGCCTGCGTGGGTGGGTGCGCGTACGTGCACACGCGTGCGCGCATGAGTGCGTGTATAAACATTTCTATGTAGTATAATATATTTGAAACAAGCTTCCAATTATTATAATTATAATCAATATCATAATCATTTTCTTTATCTACATTTTCTACATTCTACATTATCTACATTGAAATTTATTGACATTTAAAAGATACATTAAATATACTGTATTGAAAGGGACACTGTGCGCTGCGCCGTACGCTAGACAGAAAGGGTATAATAAGCAACTATCTCGCTCTGACTTCGTGGTCAAACACGCGGCCGCGTGAGTAAGTTTTATTCAATCCATTTTTGCAGTTCAACCTGCGATAACTTCAAAACCAATAAATATACAGCAATTCTGAAAACTGCATTGTGTTCAGTAATTAAATCTCTATAAGTAGCCAAAATCTCAATTAATATAATTAACAATTACAGAAGATACACAGAAGAAGAACGTGTTTTTTGAGTAGTATCTTTACATCCCTAACCATTTCGCTAACCAAAATTGCAAAAATTAATTTGGAGATACGTCAGGATATGGGAGGTTCCGGATATCACAGGTCCGGATGTGACAGGTTGTACTGTACTTTTTAACTACATATTATACTAATGTACAATGAAGATATACTTATTATATCTTTATTTAGTATATAGTTATTTACGTGTCAAGAAAAGAACGTGTGAATAAAGTGATCACAACATTTTATACCTTATATGTTTTCTGTCATTGAATGATTAACCCACTTTTTAATAACAGCGTTGAAAAATAGTTGATTACGTCTTTCAAAGATTATTTTTACTACGGTACTGAAATTAAAAATAACTAAGATCGTATACAGGAATTAAACGTAGGCGACTGGAATACACAGCCTAGACACAGCAGCTGCAGGAATTGCTTACGTTCAGTAGACTTGGCAATGTTGTGACCTTCGTGACTTTATATACATTTTGTGGCAACACTGTGCATATTTTTCATCACTAAAAGCTAAACCGATATCCGTGATAAAATAGTAATTCATTTTTTTAAACGTGTGAGTGGTTTGTAACGATAAAGTTAACAGGGTAATTATTATTCAACTTTTTTCAACAAACTATCTTGAAACGGATATATATTTTTACGGTTTTTTATGCTGATTACGAATATGTAAGAATAAAATGTCTAAGCTTACTCGTAACTTTTATATATGGGGTCTCAAAAAGATGAACTTCTCTGGTCAGAACTTGCATGTTTAGCTAATGATGGATAAACGTGATTATATATATATATATATATATATATATATATTATATTTAATTTTTATAATGAATTTACCTCAAGATATTTATTTCCTTATTAGGAACATGTTTCGGGAACCATTGTGTTCTCATCCTCAGCCTTCGTGATTTTGCGTCTAGTGAAGTATTTGTGTGTTGGCTGGTCGTTATTGTGGTTTTTTGTTGGTCTCTGGTATTTTAAAATGGTATTATTGTGTGTGATTGTGGTGTATGTATCAGTATTTTGTGTATTTTCGATGTTGAGTGCTTTGAAAATTGTGTCATGTTTTGTATTGATTTGTATTTGTTCAGGTATTAGTTAGTTTTGTGTTTTATGTTTGTATATTTATAAATTTTCCCAAATGTTCATTATGGTGCCTTTGTGTGGTATGTGTTTTATTAGTGTCATGTTGGTTATGTTTAGGAATTCATGTCCAGTGTTTATTGCATGTGTAGCCAAATTAGATTTGTATATTTCTGGTTTTTTGTATGCGTTTAGGTGTTCAAAATAATGTTTTTTCAGTTGTTATTTGTTTGTCCTATGTAACATTTATTGCAATCTTGGCACTCAATTTTATATATACCATTGGTTGTTGTATTATCTTTGTTGTGTAGGTTATTTAGTTTTTGTAGATTATTTTTGTTAGTTTTGTATGCTACTTTAATGTTTGTCTTCTTAAACAGTTTTGTTAGCTTTGTCATTTTATTATTTATGTATGTGAATGTGGCCCATTTTTTATTGTTGTTATTATTTTTGTTTTGTTCATTTTGATTAATTCTTAATTGTTCAGTTTTTATTTTATATTTGATTTTATTTTATATTTTGTTTACAGTGTTTTTATTATATCCATTTTCACAAGTAATTTGGTATATTATATTTCTTTCTTTGTCTGTTTCTTGTTTGTTTAGGGGTATTTTGTACATTCTGTTAAATAGCGAATAGAATTGGACATTGGACCAATCTTGACAGCAAAAGAGGAAGGTCGCCGCCTGGATTGGCAAGATATCTGCCATGGTTCCGAAGTGCTGAAGGGCTACTGGGCACAATGGGAGTCTCTCACCTTATAAAAACGATTGCTGAAAAGGGCTTGGGAAAGTGCAGATGGACGAGACGTGGCCATGCAGTTGATAGTTCCCCGAAGTAAAGTGCAGTCTGTTTTGAAGGAGATGCATGATGGAACATCTGGAGGCCACCTTGGCGTTAACAAAACCCTTGACAAAATATAGAAGCGATTCTATTGGCTTCATCTTCGCCATGACATAGAGGAATGGGTTCGGACGTGTGAAATATGTGCTGCAAGCAGGGCCCACAAACCAGAAGCAGGGGAAAAATGAGACAGTATAACATTGGATTACCTTTCGAGAGAATTGCCATAGACATTGCTGGACCATTCCCAGTTACTGACGATGGAAACCGGTACATCATGGTTGTAGTACTAAGTGGGTAGAAGCCTACGCAATTCCAAATCAGGAGGTTACCACTGTGGCAAAGCAATTAGTTCACAACTTCTGTTGCTGTTATGGAGCCCCTACGGAAATCCATATGGATCAAGGGAGAAATTTCGAATCAGGAGTGTTTAAAGAATTACGCCGTCTACTCAGAATTCGAAAGACCAGGACAATGCCTCTGCATCCTCAGTCAGATGGGATGGTTGAGAGATTCAATAGGACACTTGAGCAGCATCTTTTGAAGGTTGTTGACGAGAACGAAACAGACTGGGACCAACGTATACCACTATAAAACTTTTTAAACATTTTATTTGCCTCCAGAAACGGTTGAGACTATAAAACAGGTTAATTACCTTCTGTCACGTTTCTTTGAATCCAGTTGCGGGATTACTTGAATCCAATTGCGAGACCGTGGAAGTGTTCCTGTACAGGTTCATGACGGCCGCATGTTTTGTGTGTTATTACGTTTTGTTTTATATTTATATTTATTATGTGTTATTTTATTTAATGTTTTATACCATGTATGTGTTGTTTTTATTATCTGACGTGATGTACAAACATTGAAAAATGGAGTTTTAACCATATTTGTATATAAGATCTGATGATAACACAGTAGTGATCGAAACTCGAGTAATCCCGCAATTGGATTCAAAGAAACGTGACAGAAGGTAACTAACCTGTTTTATAGTCACTATAAAACAACGTATATACAACTATTTTTTAATACAAAATGTTTAAATACAAAATTTATACGTATATACAACGTACAAAACAGGGACGTTATGGACAACAAAACCCAAGAATAAAATAGCATTAAAAGAGTTAATTTTCTTTTAATTTTGTAGTTTTATTTACAAAACCCTAACCCTCCCCTCCCAAAAGAAGGAAGTCCTGTTTACACCCCTGTTAAGAACGTTAACATATATTTTTAAAAATCCAAATTTACCCATTAGAATATATAAAAAAAGTTCTATTATTAATAGATAAATTGGCCAACTGAAACAAATGAGTCAAAGATCATCTAAATATTATACAACATAAATGATTTTGTATTAATTGAATCCATTACAAAATGTAAACAATGTTTGAGGTTAGATTTAAAAATGTGTAGGCCTACTTATTACGACAGAAATTGAACAACAATCAATGATAGTTGGTGTTATTCAAAACTATTCAACTAATTCACTTTTGCACACTTACACACTAACACTAATTCACTTTTGAACACTAATTACAGTAAAAAAGTGAAATAAATAGACAAAGTAATAATTTTATTGTAAACAAACATTCTACATTGTACTGTATTCTACTAAATTGTGAGCCAGAAGTGTGATATTATATAAAGCAGCATAATTAATTGTATAGAAGTCTTCTAGCAGTATAAATTTCTTTCTGTGAAATTTTAAAAAATACCATAAATCTATTATTTTTTTAATCACTTTTAATAATACTTGTATTATTTAAGATTATTTGTTAATTGATATATTAAAATAATTTTTAATTATCTGGATTGTATTATTTTCATTTGTTTAACAGTACTTTGGAGGGCTTGTTCAGTTGTAACAATGTTAATTGATGTTTTATTTAAACAAAGATTTTATGAATAAATATAGTTCACTGCCAAACATGAGATAAGAGTTTTCTCATGTTATAAAAAGAAATTAAAAATGTATAACTCTGATTAATAAAATGTTAGAGAATTTATGTACTCAGTGCAAATGTGAAAATACATACATATGTTGTATGTATATCTTACATCATCATCCTCATCAATTTCTGTACTTTTACCTTTGTCTAACTTAGTTTTTCCTGCAACTAACTCTAGTCGAGACCTTTAGATTGTGCAGAACATCTGTTTAACATGGTTCATTAAATATGCCTAACAAATTTACAAATGAAATTATATTCTGTGTTGATGATACAGATGCTTTTACTTCTCAAACTTGTTTTACAAGTTGTTCCTTTTTATTTTTTGCATGTTAAAATGCCACTATGAAAATGCAAAACTATATTTTTTCTATCATGTAATGGTTATAATGAAAATTCATCTAGTTACCTTAGCATATATATAAAATTCAGATTTACCTTAGTTCTTTGTACACATTTTCCATGTACCATAGAAAAGATTTACAGTTCAAGCTATTACGGATAACATGCTGGTCAACCAAACTGGAAAAAATTACATGTATTTATTTTACTCATACTTTTAGACTACAATTGTTTTAACAGCATACATATATTAAAATATTTTGGACACACACACACACACACACACACACACACACACACACACACACACACACACACACACACACACACACACACATTTCACGGATACATTACCACAAAGAACACATATATTGTGTGGCAACAAAATCAAAACTTAAAGACACTTAAATACAGTTTTAAGAAAGTAGACCTACATTTACAGGGTTAGTGCAAAAGTTAAGCCAGAACAGTGTTCTTGCCAAATTATGAACTATGTTAAGAATCATTCGTTAAGACACCTACACAACAATCTAGCATGTTTGGCAGTTAATAAAAATGAATGGAGCAAGAAGTTGTAGGAGGCAAGATCTGTTTAAGGTTGTAGTGCCATGCAAGGAGGAGAGGCAGTTATCCTGAAGACTAATGTCAGTGCAGAAACTATGTGCACTCGAGTTTGAGCCTTAATTTCAAGTTAATGGTTACATTAATCTTAAATCAATTTGAGTAAGTATGGTAATTTACATCAATTTTAAGCTTATTTCATTGTGTGTTGAATAGTGGTAACCAAAAAGTTTTCATCTTTTTTTTTGTCAGAGTTGCGTTGGTCGGAATAAAAAAGTGCCCCTTTTTGTACCTATTCTAGAGAAACCTCAACTTTAAAACAAAAGTACATAAAAATGCAACGTCCGACTGCAACAAAATATGGACACGTTATAGCATGGAATGTTTTTAAAACATGTGTAAAGTTAGAAGTTGTTACTGTGTTAGAAAAGTAGTTGTTATCAATTTTGTAAAACATCTTTTTCTTATTACCTAATAATCAAAATAAATTGCACTTGGGCTCATATTAAAGGCCATACGTTTTCTGTATAAATTCATAAATTACAAAAAAGGTAAGGTGATCATTGTATTTTATAATTCTTTTTATTTGGTAGTGAGGTAGTGTGCGTTCAGCTGTGAAATCAATGAGCGTCTGCTTAGGGTAGTATAGTCTGGGCAGGTAAGGCGGACATGCCTGTGCACTTTTCGTACTTTGCCCCTGTGAGTCACAATGATATTTACTAAACACTCTCTTATATTCAACTTAGTACCATTCTCAGTTGCCCTTAGCATAGTGCCAAGTGTATACTGCTTTCACAACAGAACGTGAGATCTGTATGATTTTAAGTCCAATTTGTTTTTTCACTAAGGAAGGTGAAAAACTTGGTGACAAGTGGTATCCTGTGTACAAATGAGTGGCTGACTGCCTTGGAGTTTTGTTTCGACCTATAAAAAAAGTTAAAATTTAAAACACTGAGAATGCAAGTTAGGAATTCCCGACTCCAACAAAGAAAAAAAGAGGCTATCAACAGGACATCCAAAAATTCAGGTTGACCAGTGTACAATCGGAGTCATTCAGAGGTCTATCCATGACTTTTTTTTGGTGAAGATGTCCTACTAATTAAGGAGAAACTTAGAAGAAAACTGGAAGAAAAATGTCAAACATGAAACTTCGCCAGCTGGTTAAAACTATTCGGTTTTGATTCAAGAAACTGAACAAGAGGCCAGTACTTACGAAATATGTGGCTGTTGCTGCTTCCTATTGCTGCTTGCATTTTTAAGAAGAATATGGCATCTAAGAGAAGATAGATACAAAATTTTCTACACACATGAGACATGATGTGGTAAAAAATCACACGATGATATATGCTTGGCAGGAAAGCATTGCAGTAGCACTGAATTGAGGTTACATGAATTACGATCAGTACTGTGGACATCTAAAAGAATACATTTTAGGTTAGTTGTCTCCAAGTCGCTTATATTAATATAATAGATATTTACCATATATCCGTCGTGCAACTTCGTTTTTCTCGTCTTATTTTGACGCGTTTCGGCAACGAGTTGCCATCTTCAGAAATCTTAATCACTCATTAGAGATCGTTAAAAAATTAAAAACACTAAAATCATTACAGTAAAAGTGCACTTTTACGACATTGGAAACTCACAGACGCGAACATGAAAGTTTATGTTTCTCGCGTGGACAATATCGATCGACTGCTTTCGCGTGGACAATATCGATCAACTGATTCACTGTTTATATAGCCACTGATAAACGTGTTTTGCTTATTATAGCCCGTATGTACTGTGACATTCCATTTACCGGCGCCCGTGTGCAAGTATTGCCGTGTCGTACAATATGTTATGTGAAAATGTAAGTTTATCATTCAAGACATAATCACTGTTGATTTTGACGGCTTTATATATTTTGTATTCCTCAAGCGCGTCCATGTATTTTCCTTTCCTGCAGCAATGCAAAGGCTGGAAATTTGTCTCAAAATCACTGTAGTTATGATTACATAGTATCAGGTGCCTGGAAAAATTAGATGTTGTTTTATGTAATTCCCTTCTGGGAAGATGTTCGTTATATCTTTCTTCAAACGGTCTGCCTGTTTGGCCTATGTAGAACATGTCGCATGAGCTGCAATTCATCTTGTATACGCCGGTTCATTTTTGATGATGGCAATTCGTTGCCGGAACGCGTCAAAATAAGACGAGAAAAACGAAGTCGCACGACGGATATATGGTAAATATCTATTATATCTAAAAGAAGTTTTTAGTTGGCAAGGAGGCTTTAAAATTCTATCTGGAGCTGGAAAGCACGTCATTATTTCTCACATAGGCAGTGATGAAGGTTTTCTTGAAGGAGCTGAACTGTGTTTCGTAGGAAAGAAGGGGGCTGGAGACTACCACCAGGAGATGAACACCTGACACTTCGATGAGTGGTTCAGAAAGGTTCTGACCCTCCTCCCTCCAAAGTTTGCAGGTGTGATTGATCAGGCGCCTTACCACATGATGTTGGACCCAGAGACCAGAAATCCAACAATGTCTTGGTTGAAGACTGATATCATTACCTGGTTAGAGAAATGGAACATCCTGTTACCTTCTGATGCCACCAAAAATGATTAGAATTGCTTAGAAAAGCAAGTCTAATTAACCACGCCAAGCCTTATTTTGCTTGGCTGCCAGTTGCACATTACAAGTTGAATTCAATTGAACTGATTTGGGCCTATGTTAAAAATAAGTGAATTGCTCCAATATAGAAGAAAAAGAAAGTAATGAGAAAGTGGTCAGGGATCTATGTGAAAAAACGGTGCATAGTGTGACAACTGACTTATGGAAAAACTGTGTACAACACGTTCAAAAATCAAAGAAAATTACTGGCAAAAAGACAACCTCTGGACAGTAATGTGGTAATTTTCGTATTTAAAGGTTGGCTAATCTGTATTTTCTAAATTGCATTTATCTAGCTCATGCATTGTCACAGTTCAACGTGCGTCGGCGGGAGGCAGACGTCATAACGTTTGCTGCCTTGTTCTGTCTTTCATTTTTTCTTGTTGTCGCGACAATTTATCTAGGTTTTAAGCCCTACAACATTATATTGTATACTTACAATATATATTAGCAATACATTGCTAATTCTCGTTTTCATGTAGCTTAGAGTGCCGCGTACTCGCGCCTCAATTCATACGACAATTTATCTAGGCCTTAGGCCTTAACATTTTTATGTAGTGTGGAGTGTTGCACATTTGCGCCTCATTTGCCATGTAGCTTTCGTGACCGACTTGGTTTATTCAAAACTTAAATGTCTTTCAGACATAGCCAACCTTAGCATGCCGATTTAATTGTAATACGAAATATAATAAATGTATCAAATACAGTCCACGATCGTCATTATTCAGCATCCTGGCAATAACTTCATGAAGCATCATTCTTCCTAAAATTTAAGGGTCCTACGGGACGAAACTCTAACATTTTTTGGTCGCCCCGTGCCTGGATTCGTCATTTTACTTTTCTGCAACTTATATTAGAGCGGTTTTCATCATTTTTTCTGCCCCAATTTCTGGCCATCACGGGCGATTCAGCATATTCTCTGATCCGACCGTGTTGGGACTTAGTCAGCATTTCTTTCGTCACCATTGAGCCTCGTGACGACACCACTGCAAGACCATCCATGTGCTAATGTCTACACACCAGACTGAGCAGTCATCTCTCCAGTCCGTGTGTGTCTGCCATCTATTCCACGGCCTCGACGCTCCAGGACATCGCATACCAGGTACGACGTCAATGACATCATTAACAGGTGCATACAATGGCTGAAGAAGGCCTCAAAGTGTTGGTCAGAAAGAGAGGTGGCTTAAAGTCTGCCATAGTGCAAATCAATTCGGCTATAACTAACTTTGATAAAAACACTAATTCAAAACATTTTTTAACGGTTAGACTTGAAAGTCTAAAAAGTTTGGCAACAAAATACGATGAGGTACAGTCTGAAATTGAACTCATTTCTAAGGACATAAACGCTGCTCAAGAAGACCGAATTGAGGTTGGAGAGCTGTTATATTCAACAGAAGCCAATATCTTGCAATTACTAGAAACTTTCAACGTTCAGACTGTATCTCCAGTATTAACGAGCAATATGCAATTAAAACCTATAAGTATGCCCTGCTTCACAGGCAATATTTTAGAATGGCAGCACTTTTATTCAATATTTCTGGACTTGGTACACGCCAGATCTGATTTAACATCAGTGCAGAAATTACATTATTTGTATTCATCTCTTAAAAATTAGCCACTAGATCTAATTAAGGCATTACCTATTTGTAATGAGAACTATTCCATAGCGTTGAGTTTGCTGTCCGCTAGATATGATAACAAATTCATATTACCGAAGTATTATATTCAAAATTTGCTTGAAGTAAAGTCAACAATCAAGGACTCTGTCCAAAGTTTGGCAGAATTCATAAATACAATAACGTCTTCAGTTAATTCGCTGGCAGCCATGCAACTGTCAGTGGATTCATTTGAGCTTATTACTGTACAATTATTGTCAGCAAAACTGGACCATTCCACATTTAAATTATGGAAGGAGTCTATAGATACCGATAATCTTCCTAACTTTCAAAGCTTTACCCAGTTTTTAAACGCACGTAGACAGCTGTTAGAAAATTCATTACCGATCGATGCCGGACAGCAGCTCAACAAGCTAACTTTAAGGTTCAATAATAAATCTGACAAACATAAATTACGAAACTCTGCTGGCAGCACTGCATTTAAAAGTTATCACTCAGCTTCAAATAATTATTTATGCCCATGCTGCAAATCTAGTCATCCAATTTGCATGTGTGACAAATTTCGTGCATTAAGCACATCAGAACGAGGGTAATTTGTATTAAATCATAAACGCTGTACCAATTGTTTAAGACCAGATCATTTTGCATCTAATTGTAAGGTCAAACAATCATGTAAGATCTGTTCAAAACGACACCACACATTGCTGCACATAAATAATGTGGCAAAACCAGGTTCTGCCAGCAGTAGCAACTATTGTTCACTTAAGTTACAGTCTACAAACAATGTTCTCTTATCGACAGCACTTGTGTTTGTCATCGACCGGGCTGGTAACAGACAACTTGCAAGAGTTCTATTGGATGCTGGGTCACAAGTGAATTTTTGTACGGAATCATTTGCTAAGAAATTACGGCTTAATTTGACTAAATCTAACATACCGATTACAGGTATTAATAATAAAGATAATAATAAAGATTCAGCTTTGAAGCAACATGTGCGGTCTTATCTGCATTAACCCATAAACTGCCAGCACAATCTTTCGACATAAATCATTTTAACGTCCCAGACAACGTTTTTCTTGCCGATCCACATTTCAACATATCAGCTGATATCGACATACTGTTAGGAGCGCAATTTTATTTAGATTTAATTTTAGCTAACAAATATGTACGCGGTTCTCAATTTCCTATTATACCAGAAACAAAGTTAGGCTACATTCTAGCAGGCAATCTGCCCAAACACTGCTGTTATAAGGGTCCTGCTGTTTCGTTCCTGGCTAGGAACAATGACAGTCAAATTTTGGCATCTCTTGAGAAATTTTGGGAGACCGAAACCATCCCTGATAATGCACCCATTAGTAACGATTCAGCTTGTGAGGAGCATTTTGTTAAGTCCACTCATCGCAATGATGAGGGTAGGTTCGTTGTTTCGCTACCATTTAAGTCTGACAATCCCCCGTTGGGTGAGTCCTATGCTAATGCTGAAGCGAGATTCTTGAGTTTAGAACGCCGGTTCATGCGTGATTCTGAGCTTGCGCGCAAATACGCAAACTTTATTCAGGAGTATAGGGATCTTGGCCACATGACGCTTGTCGACGATTGTTCTATCAATTCCGGGGTTTCAAATACCTACTATTTGCCTCACCATGCCGTCTTTAAACATTCTAGTTCTACGACAAAACTTCGCGTCGTTTTTGATGGCTCGGCCAAAACTACCAATGGCTTTTCTCTCAATGATATTTTGTTGGTAGGCCCAAACGTCCAACAAGACCTTTTTTCTATTCTTTTGCGATTTCGTATGCACAACTATGTTCTCATCGCCAACATCGAGAAGATGTATCGACAAATTCTGGTATCTGATAAGGATTGTCATTATCAACGTATTCTGTGGCGTAACTCTCCCCTCGAACAGTTTAAACATTTTGTATTGCGAACTGTAACATACGGTACTGCTAGTGCTTCGTTTTTGGCTACTCGCTGTCTTATTCAGATTGGTAAGGATCATGAAGCTTCTTTTCCTGACGCTGCGTCAGCTATAATTAATGATTTCTATGTCGATGATTTGTTAACCGGTGCAGACACCATTTCTAATCTGACCAAGTTGAAATCTGACTTAGGTACGTTGTTGAGTCAATACGGCCTCACTCTGCATAAATGGGCATCAAATGAACCCAATGTGGTCGCAGATCATAATAATTTATCACTCCCATTAAACAAACAAGGTAATGTGCATACTTTGGGCATTCTTTGGAATAACTCTACAGATTCATTTTTGTTTGACATCAAGTCATTTCCAGCTGAATCAAGCATCTCTAAGAGGAAAATCCTATCGATTATCGCGGGTATCAACGACCCACTCGGACTCGTCGGTCCCATTGTTTTCCTTTACAAACAGTTTATGCAGCAACTATGGCTGTGCAATCTTGGTTGGGATGAGCCAATCTCCGGGCAATTACACTTGCATTGGCGTTCATTATGCGATAAATTATGTCTAATCGGTAAAATTATTGTCCCACGTTCTATTCGCTGCAAGTCTAAGGCAAAGATAGTTGAATTACATGGGTTTGCGGATGCTTCTGGAAGGGGCTATGGGTGTTGTGTTTACGTTAGAGTCATTTATCAAGATTCATCGGCCTCTTGTCACCTTCTGTGTTCCAAATCTTGCGTGGCCCCCCTACGACAGGTGTCATTACCCCGCATTGAACTCTGCGTTTGTTTGTTGTTATTGCGAGTCTTATTCAAGGTCACCCCTGCTCTTCATTCCTTTATCAATAGTGTTCACCTGTATTCTGACTCCATGGCGTCCCTTTACTGGATTCAGTCTTCTAGGTGCAAGACCTACGTCGCTAATCGTTTGCCGAGATTCAGCGTCTCACTGAAACCTACACATGGCATCATATCAATTCACAACATAATCCTGCTGACATTATTTCTAGGGGATGTCACCCCGATGTTTTGCGCGATTGTTCGCTTTGGTGGCATGGTCCCGCTTGGTTGTCTCAATCTTCTGAGTCCAATCTTTTTTCACCTTTTTTACCTTCTAATCTGTCGTCTCCTGAATGCACTGCGGAGGAGAAACAAACCCCCAAACTTTCTCTAATATCTACCCTATCTATTGATCTCTCAAAGGACTTTTCTTCGTTGCACCGTCTGACTCGCGTATACGCTTATTGCTTTCGATTCATCAAAAATATTAGACTCTCCAGGGCTGAGAAAATTTCGGGCGCTCTTACCCCCGTTGAAATTCATTCCACTCTTAATTTCTTCATAAAACAATCCCAGTCAACCCACTTTGCTGCTGAGCTTAATTGCCTTCGTAATGGGTCTTCTGTCTCTATCAGGAGTAAGTTGTCTTCTCTGGACCCGTTTCTTGATGAGTTTGGCATCATACGCATCGGCGGACGCTTACAGCAGTCGCAACTACCTTATGACAATAAGCATCCTATTGTCTTGCATCAATCGGCTCATATCACTCGCGCCTTATTATTGAACGCGAACACATTCATCTACTCCACGCTGGTGCTCAACTTGTGCATCATTCACTTCGTCAACATTGGTGGATCATTAACGCCAAGATAGTCATTCGCTCCATCATTCGTAGATGCGTCAAGTGTCTCAGGTTTAGTGCCAAACATCAGGTTCAAAGGCTTGGTATTTTGCCATGTCCTAGGGTCACTCCTTCGCGGCCGTTTCTATTCTGCGCAGTTGATTATGGTGGTCCCTTCATGATTCGTCATGGCGGGCAGAAATCTAGGAATCTGTCAAAATCCTATGTGTCTTTGTTCATTTGCTTAACCACCAGGGCCATTTACTTGGAATTGGTTTCCGACCTTATGGCCGACGCGTTTATAGCTGCCTTACGTCATTTCATGTCCCGTAGGGGCATACCCAGCCAGTTATATTCTGATAATGGCATGAACTTTAGGAAGGCCCGCAACGTTTTGCATGACCTTTACAATCTTTGGCATAATAAGGATGCCACCTCATCAATCCAATCCTTTACAACCTCTCATGGTATTAAATGGTCATTTATTCCGCCCTCGTCACCTCATTTTGGTGGTCTTTGGGAGAGCGGTATAAAGAGTTTAAAGTATCATTTGCGCCGCGTGGTCGGCAAGTCTATACTCACTTTTGAGGAGTTTACGACGGTTTTGTCTCAGATAGAGGCATGCCTAAACTCACGTCCATTATTTGCCGTTTCATCGGATGTAAGTGATCCAGTGCCACTTACACCTGGCCATTTTTTAATTTGCGCACCATTAATGGCGATACCTGATCCTGACTTATCTCACGTCCCATCTCTTGTCTTGGACGTTGGCAACTTCTCCAGAAGTTTGTCCAAGTCATTTGGAAAGCTTGGTCTCGCGACTACTTACATCAATTACAACAACGTCACACATGGAAATTCGCAAAGGAAAACGTTTCCATTGGTGACCTGGTTTTGCTGATCGAGGATAACTTACCTCCATTAGGGTGGAAATTTGGTGTAATTACTGCCACATTTCCCGGCCCAGACAACTTAATTAGAGTAGTAGACATTCGCACGCCTACTGGCATCTATCACAGACCAATTCATAAGTTATGTTTGGTCCCTGCGAGGGACGAACAGTAAAAAAGAGTTTATTTTCCTTTGTATATACTTGTCAAACACACATAAATCAGATGTTCTTAGAAGATTTTGTTAGTTATAAGCACCTTTGTTTTTAGCATAAGCTTAATTTGTATATTTTTAATTCAGAAACTGTTTGTTTTACTCAAGCAAGTGTCAGTTTATTTAATATGCAA
This sequence comes from Magicicada septendecula, assembly GCA_034769895.1. Taxonomy (NCBI): domain Eukaryota; kingdom Metazoa; phylum Arthropoda; class Insecta; order Hemiptera; family Cicadidae; genus Magicicada; species Magicicada septendecula. Next base: position 315,578,140 of record CM068368.1, on the reverse strand, counting down.
AGCTTCAATTATTTTTTTGTATTTTCGTGTATGCAACATTTGATTTATGCCTCATGTCTTTGCTTAGTATTGTTCTTATGTAAAAATTTTGTTATATAATATTCGCATGGTCTGCAGCTATACAAACCATGTATGCATTTTCATGCACATTTTTTGTCAATATGTGTGATATTTTATTACTCTATGAATTTATTACTTGCAACTGTTCAACACATGTATTACATTTTGTATAAACACATTTGTTGTGCTTGTCACTTATGCTATTGTGCCTTGTATTCATGTATTTGTAATTATCTAAACCGATTTCTATTGTATTTATTATGTATAACTTGTACCTAAGTAAAACACATTGTTTTACCTGCATCTACTTTCTATAACCATACGCCACTCATATATTTTTATATTGTGTATTTTGTATTTTGTGATCACGTATTGCACAATTATTATTCATGCTTTAATTATGACATACATGTCATTACACTTTGTGCTTGCAATCATTCAACAATGTATAATCTGTTTTCACATGACAATTTATTGTACATTCCTGAAACTTCAGGTATGGCATGCATCGTTCAATTATTATAAAGCATTATGCTAAATCTATGTCTTTACATGTATAATTTTGTCTGTTCATTTACACTCAATACTATTGTATAGGTCAACTGGCCTTGACTGGTTCAAGCTAACCATCATGACTTGCATAAAATATTTGCAATTTGTATCGGGCCCATCATGTGATGAGTCACCGATTATTCATCATCAAACATTGTCAAACTATGTATTTTTCATGTCTTATATTGTTTTATATTGTATACATACAATATATATTATAATACATAGCTAATTTTTGCATTTATACTCATGTATAAATCAGTTTGCAAGCCAACTGTGGCCTGCTCAACTCTTATCATCATCACTCAAGTTTATCTCTAAACAGTTAATGTTATAACTGTTATCTAACATTTCAATCTCAAGGTTCAATACAATTTATTGAGGTTGACATCTATTATTATGAACACATTGTGTTTTCGTACAATAAGTTATTAAAATGTATTAAAAAAACTTTTGATTTTTTGCGGGCAGTTATGGACAGTAATGTGGTAATTTTCGTATTTAAAGGTTGGCTAATCTGTACTTTCTAAATTGTGCTTATCTGGCTCATGCATTGTCACAGTTCAACGTGCGTCGACGGGAGGCAGACGTCATAACGTTTGCTGCCTTGTTCTGTCTTTCATTTTTTCTTGTTGTCGCGACAATTTATCTAGGTTTTAAGCCCTACAACATTATATTGTATACTTACAATATATATTAGCAATACATTGCTAATTCTCGTTTTCATGTAGCTTAGAGTGCCACGTACTCGCGCCTCAATTCATACGACAATTTATCTAGGCCTTAGGCCTTAACATTTTTATGTAGTGTGGAGTGTTGCACATTTGCGCCTCATTTGCCATGTAGCTTTCGTAACCGACTTGGTTTATTCAAAATTTAAATGTCTTTCAGACATAGCCAACCTTAGCATGCCGATTTAATTGTAATACGAAATATAATAAATGTATCAAATACAGTCCACGATCGTCATTATTCAGCATCCTGGCAATAACTTCATGAAGCATCATTCTTCCTAACATTTAAGGGTCCTACGGGACGAAACTCTAACAACCTCTCTAAAAAAAATCCACAAGTTCAGCCTGTCATTGTTGATCTTCAGAGTTCCGATTCTGAAAGTGATTTGGAGGATGTGAAACTTCATGATGACATGTCCGATTATGATGAATGAATGAATATCAGTGAACTACTGTATATAATTTAGTAAAATAAAATAATAATAAAATCTTATAAAAAATCATTTTTAAAGTTGCCATTGGAGGTCCAAAGCCCTCATGAGAATAGCTGATGGAAAATGTATACGAACAACAGTAAAATGTTTTTTATAACAATTAAGGAATGGAGAGAAGTGAAACTAGCTGACGCATACCCGCTTGCTTGTCTAGTTGTCTAGACTGTACTACCCCATGCGGACGCTTATTGGCTTCATGGCTGAGCGCACACTACCTCACTATGAAATAAAAACCATTATAAAATACAATTATCACTTTATGTTTTTGTAATTTATGAATTGATACAGAAAACTTGTGGCCTTTAAAACAAGCCCAAGCGTTATTTATTCCAATTATTCGGTAATGAGAAGAATATGTTTTACAAATTGATAACTTCTTTTGTAACAGATTACAATTTCTGACTTCACACATGTGTTAAAAACATTCCATCCTATAATGTGTCCACATTTCGTTGCAGCTGGACTTTATGTACTTCGTTTTTAGCTACTTTTGTTTTAAAGTTGAGGTTTCTCTAGAATAAGTAAAAAACTGGCACTTTTTATATTTCAACCAATGCAACTCTGACACAAAAGAGATGAAAAAATTTGTGATTATCACCATTCAACACACAATGAAATAAGCTAAAAACTGGTGTAATTTGATTTAAGAGTAGTGTAACTTGGAATTAGGGTTCAAACTCGAGTGTACATAGTTTATAGTTTCTGTGTCGACGGTAAAAAAATTTTTTTTTTGCAACATACGTACTATTTAAAGACAAATTAGAGTATTCTTGTAAAATATATGTAATTAAAAATTTGAACATTGCATTTTTTGTCACTAATTATGTGTTATTGTTAATTCCATTACCAGTCTAGTCTGTTCATGTGGTATTACTGAAGCTTCAGTTTTTATACTGGCAAATTACTTTCTGTTTAAACATTACAATTTTTATCATTGCATGGAATTCTATCTTAAAATAAAATACTGTATCAACATTGTCTTTAAATTCTTTTGTAATTATACTTTATGTATAAACAATTAATACATTCTTTTAGTTACATTTATAACTTCTGTTTTTTGTGTTTCTTCTATAGTTTAAGAAACAAGAATTAGGAGAAGGTGTGAAGCATGCTTTTACCTGTCTTACTTTGGTGAAAGACTAACTTAGTTTGGTGATTTTCTTCTAATTCATGGAGAAAAAGAAGTTAATTTGTTAAAACAAGTTTTGGAATTTATAATTGCATTGTGTTGGACGTAATTGCATTATCTGTTGCTGTTTTTAATTGCATTCAGCCTACAAAATTAAAAACGTTTATTACCGTACTAGACATTTGAAAACACACTCAGTATTTATTATTTCCAAATAAATAAATTTGTGTGTACCTTCCCACATCAATTACAGTAGCAGCTGGTCTTTCATCGTAGAAGAATCTTTTGTGTCCTCCTAACCACACTTCTGCAATCCGTTTGCTATTTCTGCCAACATAATTATAAATGTAATACGATTTTGTTATAATGAATATTCTGTAAGAAACAATATCTCAAATATTTTTAAAATGCATTACAATTTTAATGGTGCAGTCAAATACATTTAGTAACTATACGTGTTACTTGTGACTATAAAAGTATTTTCTATATTTTCCTAAATTTAGTTTCAAGCAGCACAGAAATCATATTTACCATAACAGAGGTTACTTGATTTATAAAAGTAATATTGATATTGTTATGACAGCTTTACAGATCATTGTATGGTACAATGGAAACAAAATATAGACAACAATGAAGTCACTAACTATGTGCTTTAATTAGTCACAAAAATCAATATGAAATCAACAAGGTAATCTAATACCAATTTAAATTTGTCCACACCAGTAATGTCAGCTATTAAGAGTTCACACTAATTATAATACAGTAATCACTTTGCAAAATCTCTTGATCCACACTCTACAATCTCGCCAGGCGTAACTAACTTCTAAGCCGGCTTCTGTTGCTTATATAGATTCCGCAGGTGTTCCATAATAATTTTCCATTCTTTTGGTGGTGTGCCAGCACAATTTGTGTAGTTAAGAGTACTCAAACAGTCATTATGTCTGTAATTATGTGTAAATACATTAAATGTAATTGTGTCATTATGAGAGCATAGTTTACATAACCTAATACTGTAAATACATGTTTAAACATTGTTGATTATGGTCCAAGTCACGTTTTTGATAATAAATTACCTTATTTCAAATCCGTCCTGTGACTTTGTTGCGTTGTTTTTGTTTGTTACGTGTTTCGGGAACTATGTCCCATCATCAGACGTATCACTCGGGAAGAGATCGTCAAATATTAAAATTCATAAAAGTATATTATTTAAACACACGTGTCCGACTCGGTGCGCACCGTGTAACGTTCGGTTTGATACTGAATTCTTGGACTTCGAGTTATTGCTAGGTTGTTTATCTCAAGCAAATGCAACGTGGTGTCATTCATAAAAATTCAGATAAATATCCGCCAGTAAATGGCCCATGGTTTGGCCATGGGTTCTCCTCTGTCCGGTTTACTGGCGGATATTTATCTGAATTTTTATGAAAATTCCTATTTTCTCTCCAAAAACAGTTACGCTAATAATATACTTTTCTATGGTCGATATGTAGATGACACATTTTTAATCTTTACTGGCACTTTACGCCAAATAAATATTCTAAAAAACACCATGAATAACATAAACTGTAATATCCAATTCACTCTGGAGACCGAAACTGATAATAGGCTAAATTTCTTAGATTTAACCGTCATTAGACACATAGATAATCTGAAATTTAAAATATATAGAAAACCGACCACTACTGATGTAACCATACATGCCAACTCGCATCATCCCTTTTCACAAAAAATAGCAGCATACAATAGCTTCATACACAGATTACTAACGATACCCCTTGACATTGAAGATTTCAACGATGAGCTCAATACAATAAAACATATAGCAGTAGTGTAACCCCTCTTTCTAGTTTTATGCTTTATAAAAAACACATTTTTTTTTTTTGAAAGAGGGGCCACTAGTTATTTAAAACTAGGCCAAGGGCCTAGAGAAGCCAAAAATGTGCCGGGTCCAGTGGGACGGGGCTTGCAATTAAACTCGATGGTTAAACAATAATAACAAATTTTATTAGCAATTTCAAGTCTTGACATTCAATATAACTTTAATAGAATTAAAAAATTTCATTAAAAACTTCTACTCCACTCCCTGACATAACATTCTGAAAATATACACCTGTAACATCATAGTTCATAATTCAATAATTTCTCATAAATACAATATACATACAATATACAACATCAATCAATATACTTACATGAATACACATAGAACACACATATATATATACATATACCACACACACATGTTCACCTGGCGGACAGCCTATATATATATTTTTTACCATACCTGAGGAGAATATAACCCCAGTATCCTTCACCAAGACCCCCCATCCCAAACTACCGTAATCGGATAAAGTGCCCAGCCTGCTTTAAAAACTTTTCATTTAAGAAAACAATACATTAACTCGTCAGAGTATAACACAGTTACAACAAAGGAAATTATCACAAGTATGAGAAATGACCGAAGTCAATCTGGCAATACAGCCCGAACAACTCTTAAGTTACAAGCATACAAAATTTAGGAATGTTCCCCCAAATAGTAATGTGCCATCGCAAGGTCAACATGACTGCACGGTCTTATAAAATGGATATTTCTCAGATGCTTTTATGCTCTTACACAAATACAGATTTGAACAAAAACCCTAGTGGGAGGTAATCACCAGAAAATAACATAGAACTGATTTTACAACCTCGCATTTATAATTGAAAAAATGAGAACCGGTAGTGTGCTCATATTAACAAAACTCAACAATTAATGCACTGGCTATGGCAGTAAAAAAAGATGAAAATTTACTTATTACAGAATTATTAAACAGCTAACATAAATTTTATAAAATGTATAATAAAATTTTAATTGAAAAAGTGAGAACCGGTAGTGTGCTCATATTAACCAAACTCAACAATTAATGCACTGGCTATGGCAGTAAAACAAGATGAAAATTTACTTATTACAGAATTATGAAACAGCTAACATAAATTTTATAAAATGTATAATAAAAATTTTAATAAATAAAATTTTATAATGTAAAACCTAATAAAACATATTTGAGGCATTCATAGAGAATTGGGTTGACCTCAGGCACAGCTATGCGCCCGAACGAGATGCAACAGAATTTAACATGTCAGAAACCTGTGGATGAAGGCACCAACTGGAGACGGTGGCAGGTCAAAGCACCCCCAAACCTTTAAATAATCTTAAAAAAACAAAACCCATATAGATCTAGAAATATAATCAAGAAAATCCCCAACAAAGTACCCCGGCACCCATGCAAGCATAATTAACAGCCATACAAATCAGTAACATTCAGTTCCGCACACTTTTGCAATAAGAGAAAAATTTAACATCAAAATCGGGTGACGCATGACCCCGTCTGGGTTTACACTTACTCTGGGGGCGTAAGCATTTGTAAAATAAATCTGACAAAATTTATAACCACTAAATGTCCCGCTGGACTTGTGCACAAACAAAACTTTTAACTGGAGCTGTTCCAGGAATAATATCACATGTTCTACATTGTAGCGGCCAAAAATATTTCTGAAAGGCTTAAATGTCACCTGGTTATAGTCTGGCACAAAACCTGAGGTTATTGTGGTGTGTTGTCCAGCTCTTCCTCCCGGCGGCTCAGACGGAGAATCACTAGTTTAACGGCATGGGTGGCAGATGATCGGCCACCAGGTGGAGCGAATCAGGATGATCGACTTAATCAGGAACCCTGGAAAATTATATATATGGGTAATTACTCAAGTGTTCAGTAATTCACAATACCCCTTTTACTCCAGCATAACTCACACACCACAACAAGCTCCATTAAAAAAATTTGAAATTTAAGTATGCATTGAAACTACCTTCAGTATAGAATTTAGAATTAAATAAATAGTTATTCATAGACTGTTCGTCAACTAATTAATCACTTATTACAATTTCGAGATGAGTTGCAAACTTGAACAGGTTCATAAAGCACGTTGTTTCAACAAAATAACAAAATACATTTTCTTACGCCCCTCTTGATATAATTAGAAAAAATATACAGACATATAAAACTGTAAATACTTTATCTCAGCCAGTGTTAACGTTCAAGACATGAATAATCAGAAATTAACCTGTTTGCCACGTGGTAACTTCACGTATATATATATATCGCCTTGCATCGGCGTTGATTTAAGTTAAAATACAATTCTTTTCATCAAATAATAAGTAAAGTACCTGAAACACACTTACCGGAGAGTCACGTAGCGATTATTTATGCATAGTAGATAGATGATTTACAAGATCCAAATCTTAAGGCAGCCGGGAGGAGCACGGACTGTCAAGGTCGAGCGCTGTACGTGAACTGCTTCAACTTGAGCCGGAAAAAATGCTATGCTGGCTCGACCCCAGAGCGCGCGCGGATCGGCATAGCAAGCGTATTGATAACGGAGCAGGCGCCGCTAAGCTAATTAATTAATGGGTACGGCAATGCCCGTCACATCATTAACAAGAAAACAGCCGAGTTTTTCCAAAACTCGGCACAGTAGCCAATGGTTACAACAGTTCAATGATTTATAACATCCTCAGAAAGCACAAATATAAAAAGTCCAAACCTGAACCAGCTAAAAATTCTAAGACCACATTCATTTCAACCACTTACACCAATATAATGCCCAGAATTTTAACATCCACATTAAATAAAATCAGTATTACTACTACTTTCAAAACTAATAATAGTCTATGGAAATTAGTTCGCCCAAATATTCAAACCCACTTGGAGATAAAAACAGGCATATATAAACTAATATGTAACGACTGTGATAGTTTCTATATTGGCCAGACAGGGAGACCTTTCGTCAAAAGATTTCAAGAACACACACCACGCAAAAATTTAAATAACATATATTCACTTGAAAACATTAAGTCAAATTACGCACGCCATTTGATTTCAAACAACCGTACTTACACGGATTTAAGGTCTAATCTTATACCTTTACATTACTGTAACAAAGGTCGCTACATGGACGCATTGGAGGAGTTTGAAATATACAAAAGTTACAACAGTACGAACAACCATGATGGCATACTGAATGATAAATTGAATTTTAAATCCAACCCACTGTACGAAACCGCGTTGCATTTGCTTGAGATAAACAACCTGGCAATAACTCGAAGTCCAAGAAGTCAGTATCAGACCGAACGTTACACGGTGCGCACCGAGTCGGACACGTGTGTTTAAATAATGTACTTTTATGAATTTTAATATTTGACGATCTCTTCCCGAGTGATACGTCTGATGATGGGACATAGTTCCCGAAACGCGTAACAAACAAAAACAACGCAACGAAGTCACAGGATGGATTTGAAATAAGGTAATTTATTGTAAATACATGATTTAGCAACTTATGATTATACATGGTGTTCCACATCAGCTTTTATACTGAATCTTCATACATGGTTCACAGATGGACATTGAGTACAGAAGACTTACAGCTGCAAAAGTAACAGGACCACAGGAAAATTTTATTGGTGTAATGATAATATAATTATTATTATGGCCTGCTAAATAACTATTATTTTGTCACACATCAGTGGTTAATTCTCCAGGCTTGTTCATGCCTAATAATTTTTGAAAATAAATAGTCTCCATTTATACCTGGGCGTGAATAGTTATTTTTCAAAATAATTACATGAACTTATCCTCTATAGGCAGACGTTGGGAACTAAAAAAGTTATCGGTTGCACTTTACCATACAAAATCTTAACAGTACGCAACAAGCCATGCTTGCTTTTTAATAGAGCTACAACATGGTTTCATTTCTCACGAGCAGTGGCATATCTAGAATTTGGTTTGGGGGGGAGGGTCTGAGGTTGGGTCGGCTTCATACAAAAGAGAAAACAATTAAAGACTAATCAACATTACTATCTTTAAAGTGGCTGAAAAACACTTGACAACATCCTGAAATCAGTCCCGTTAAAGTAAACAGTGATTACACAATAAAATTATGTGTTATTGAAACATTGTTATTAAAAGACACTTATTGACTGAATTGATTTTCCTGTTTCATATTTCAGACAGCCAGGCTGTTTCATATTTCATACCTTAATGCTGTGTAATAAAGCTGTTTGTATATTTAAAAAAGAGGTGCTATAGTAGCATACACAGCTAAAAAATAAATAAAATGAAGCAGCCTAAAAATTAAGAGATTAACAAAATTCGTAAACTTCTTTGTAACTCTGGGAGGGGGTTCTAGTCCCCCCCCCCAATAATACATCCCTGCTCTCAAGTAATAGGGATACACATATCCCTCTTCTTCTTGCTGCTCATAATGCTTATAACACTGAATATATGCCCATTCTGAAGCTCTGTACAGAGGGCTTGCTCAAGTTTAATTGTTCTTAAGTGTTGTGCTGTAATTGTGATGGATAGTGATGTGTCAGCAGAATCATGTATTATTCAAAGCAAATTAACAAATCCTTTTTACCAAAAAGGAAAAATAACCTTTTTAAAAATAGTAGGTCATGTCCCGTACTGCCAAATTTAAGAAGCAACAACGTTTATTTTGGAAGAAAACAGGGAGTACATGCATACGTTTAGCGTTTCTCAATATAACAATACTCACTGTTTGACAGCGTCAAAAGGACTGAACAAGGCCACATTTGTTATTTCCTTACAACAATGGTAGGTGATCTAAAAGTGATTTTAGTAATTTAAATATGCTATCATATAAATTAAACGAAACACAAGAAGTCTGCAAACAAACAAAAAATATTTTCTTCAATTGAATTCATTTGGGGCAACACTGATTGATCACCAACTAGACGAGCAGAAATGAATCAAATGATTCACTGCACAATAAAAAGGTGAGAAAAATCGTCAAATTCTAAAACAAAACTATTTTGTGGACACGATGGGTCTCAGACTTCTGTTAACAGATGGAATTATATGGAACTTCTGTAATTATAAAGTCAGTATGATTTTCTTTTGGTGACCCATTTAGATAGGTCTATATTTTTGCGTTGCAAGACTTCAGCAAGTCAAAATAACCTGCTTGGTGAAATCATTTCAGTGCTTCGGATAGGATATGGGATGGGAAAGGATGGGAAATGCCTGATTGCTTTTAAACAAGTTAATCATGAAATATAAATGATTGACATATATTAAAATGCAGCTTTGCCAGATACTCCTTACATTATAAGACTTTGTATTATTCCTTTATATTCCTTTATATTAAGCTATAAACTTAAAAGGATTAATGTCAAAATGAGGGGGGTAAAAAGTATGGAGTATAATCTCCAAACATTAGAAAGGTGGAGGAGTAAAAGGTATAACCTTTAAACATCAGAAAGGCGAGTAAAAGATATAACCTCAAAACATTAGAAAGATAGGAGAAGTTAAAAATATAACCTCCAACATTCAGAAAACATATATAAATACAAATTATAAAAAATATTTTAGAAATAAAGGCGTGCTGCTACATTCTTGAAAATATTTAATTTTTTTTAAGTGCTTTAATTATCTAGCTCATATAGTAGCATATTTTAACCTAAATTTTTGATAAATTTTAAGCTTCATGTTAAAGAAGCTCATGTCAGAATTTCATGGTATTCACTGATAATCAGTATAAATGTGCTTTTTACTTTGCCTGTTTTGCAAGTCTTACAACCATTCTGAGTTTAAACTAATTTTTAATTAAAGTCATTTATTAAAAACGTTAGTTTCATCTTGTATTCTGCTTATTACATTTATTTATAAATAAGCATATTTATTTATAAATCAGTACGGATTTAGAAGAGGGAAGTCAATAGACCAAGTTTTCACACTACGACAAATTCTGGTGAAAGGTAGGGAACATAAGCTACAAACCCATCATCTCTTTATAGATTTCAGAAATGCATACAATAGCATAGATAGACAATAACTTTACACAGCTCTTGAAGAACTAGGCATACCAAAGAAATTAATAAGATTGTGTAGGATGACAATGCTGACAGTGAAGGGCATGGTGAGGATCCAGAATGACCTATCAAGAGATTTTGAATATTGAAAGGGAGTCCTCCAAGGCGATGCTCTTGCTTGCCTCCTCTTCATTCTTGCCTTAGAAAAAGCTATGAGAGATACTGGAATAGATTCCTCTGGGACTGTATTCAACAGGTTGGTGCAGGTCCTAGGATATGTACTTTGGCTAAAATTTTATTAAAAAACAATGCCTCGCGTTGATATATTACTTAACTCATACAAGTTGTCCATACCAATCCAGTCAGAATTTATGCAATTCAGGTGTCAAAACACCAATTCTGATACTAAGTCGTGACGAGAATAACCAAACGACTGTATGCAGGGGCGCTATCTCCTAACTTGCGAAGGGGGTGCAGTTTACCTAAGTACCACCGCTGTTATGTTGATAAAGAATTGAAGTTCAAGAAATATTTTTTTGTTTTACCAATTTCAGTCGAGGTCATACTGCTTCATGGACATATGTGATGGTGCAGCTGTCATGACTGAGCAAGTAAATGGATTTAACAAACATGTCATTTACGTTGTTTGTTCACTGTCACAGCCACTTACTGAATTCTCCAACAATCTTCTTCCAATACAAAAGAATGTAGACTGTTTTTCCAAACTATGTCAGGTCTTGCAGCTTTTTTCCAAGTCTGCAAAGATGATAGATGCTCATTAAGATTTTGATCAGAAAAAGTTGCCTCCAATAGCACCAACAAGACAGAGTATCATTTCATGGTTGGTGATCACCGTAAAGGAATACTATGAAATGTTAATAGCTTTCTTTTGTCATATTTTAGATAGCTCAGATGATTGGGAAAGTGACAGTTCTTAAAGCACAAGTTCCTGGAAAAGTTCAACACTTGATTTCTACTGATAGTGTTTTATAAAATTTCCTTATTTACTGATGTTATCGTCAACATTTTGCAAACAAAAGTGTCAGACCTAAAGTACTGTGCTAAAAAATTGAAAAACTCTCTAAAATTAAAGAGAATGAGATGTAAGGACTATCACAAAGCATATATGGTAACACTGAATGAGAAATAAATGATTGTACTATGTACTAAGAGACTTCGAATTTGTCATGGTGATTCAGACAAGCTAATTGCAAACATATGTTTAATGAAATTTTAGACATTATCTTAGTTCAAATAAGTGACTGCTTTAAGTCTATGGAAAACTTCCATTTCTTCTGTGTGCCGAACTGTAACCCATTTAAAAACACAGCAAGATAGTGATTTAATAACTCTAGAAAAAAACTGTTGGCCATTTTTTTATATAACCTGACTGAGGACTGATTTGAATGTGATGTACACCTCATCTGAGTTTAGAGGTAAGAATATTACTGAACTGATGTAGTTAATGTATGTCAACAAATTGTATCTGGGCATGCCTGAAGTTTTCAAATCTATAAAACTGATCATAACCATTTCTGCTATGATGTCTTCAGTAGAATGCTAATTTTCTCCACTCAAGTGGATAAACATGTACTACATGTCAACATGGAGCCACAGAGACTGTCATACCTTGTTCTTATGTCCATAGAGAGCTGTTAAAAGTGACCACGGCTGGTAGCAGGCCACACTCTAAATCCAGCCTATCTACTGTCCCTGCAGCAGGAGCTCTACTTGAAGCTCAGGACGCAGCATACGAGCGGGCGACGGGCATGCCCATCGTCCTCCACAGCCCTCAGATCGGTTGGTTAAAAGTGACATTGGAGCCAAATGTATATGATCTTTTAATTGAAAATGGTAATTGAAAAGCATTTAAAAGCTAGTTTGTACATAATTTCAACTTTACCTCAAAGTAGAAATTCTACATGTGTAAACGCTAGGGTAATAACCAACTAATACATGTGATTCTAGAATACAATTATATTACATTTATATACAGATAACACACACATATAGAGTTCATAAATATGAAACCAGCCAGTATACACTGCCTTATCTTAACTACACTTTATTTGTTACTTACCAAGGGGAGTCTCCAACTCGTCATAGATAGCAGCTCATCTCATTACAGAAAATTAATTAAAGTACAGTATGGGTATTATATAACTAAAAAGAAGTTCTTGTTTCATGTATATGTGTATGTTATATCTATGACTGATACATTATAAAGATGTGTATACTGACCTTAAATATGTGTATGTGTTTCCCTGAGGAAAAGTATAAGAATGCCTTTTTTGAAATATATGGCCAACACGGCTGCACGGTATTATTGCTAAAGATCCATTACACATCCAGGCCTTCAGTGAAATTTCTAGGAGAAATTGCTGTGTTAGCAAACATAAAATTTAGCCAAATTTCTACTGCTGAATAAGTATTCACTTCAATTTAATTTAATATAATAATACTTTCTTCCAAAACTAAATAAAAATATCACAAATTTTAAAACTTTTTTGGCAAAAACACAATCATATAAGTTGAATTGAATAATTAATTATTATATGGGTACAAACATTATTATTTGCATACATAATAGTCTTGACAGTCATCTTTTAAGCATGAAATCACTATGTGTAAACATTCCTGATCAGGTAGTTCAAATTTTTGTTCTAGTTTTGAGGTTGTGTTCTTTTGGTGAGAGGAAGATACAGTTGCAGACTCGTAGCCTTCAGACATTTATTCAGCCGATAGGTATCCAATGGGTTTACAATATTTATAGTGCAATAATTTATTCAATAGCAATTTAAAAAATGTGTGTACTAAACAGTTTTTTGTTTGTTATGGGGATCTTATTCAGATATGCGTATTGTTTTACCTTGTTTACATTTGTGTCAGTTACCATGTGTATTAAGTAATTTTTATATATTTTTGTTCTTGTTTATTAGTTCAGTTTAATACAGTTTTAAATGAAAATGAACAATAAAAATGTTTAAATGTGTCCATTGCTCCATAGCACTGAACAGGACCATTGGAATTCTGTTTACAAGATCTCCTCAGCCTCTGCCAATGAACTCTTTGTACAGTAACTTCAAAGAAATGAACAGCAACCTCATAGTACAACTTTGAAATGATTGTTTTTTTAGGGCCTGTAGAACACATTTTATGAAAACAAATAGACCAATTTAATTACATTTGTTGCAAAATATTTTTGGAATCACTAAGCCAATTTAATTTTAAAACATTAGTACAAAATACGCTAGTTAACCACTGTGAGAAATTTTGGGAGACATTTTGTGCCAGTTTCCTGTTATCTTTTATTTTATTTATAGTGTATGGTATGTAAGATGTCTTGTTTACTGTTTCATGAATTCATTAATTTTAGGTATCAAATAATATAACTCTTATTTTTCCACACTTACGTTCTTGTTAGAACAAAATAACTAAGAACTCGTAAACACTATTCCTATGTGGAACACAAGTCATTTGGATAAAAAATTTTGCTTTATTGTCTGAGGTAGCTTCTGCTCATACTGAGCTTCAGAGGCTGCCGCTAGGAGCGCTGTCCATTGTGTTTTTTCTTAGAGATGGCACCGTTGTTTTAAAGGTTATTGTTTTTTGTGCATAAGCATGTGTGTGTGTGTGTGTGTGTGTTTGTGTGTGTTTGTGTGTGTGTGTGTATGTGTGTGCGTTGTAATGTGTTAAAATAGTATGTGATTTAAGTTGTGTCTCTTCATTCCCACGTGTTTGTATATTTCGAGTTGTTTGAGTGTGTCTAACAATATTTCAGCCTCTCATGTGTACATGTAGAATTTCCATGTTGTTGGTGTGGTCTGCTTCAATGAGATGGTTTGCAAAGGGGGATTTGGTGGTAGAGTGTAATGATGCTTTTGTGTGTTCAATGTACTTTGTTTTAAGCTTCATCCTGTCTGCCCTATGTAGAATTTGATCATTGAACACTTATTGTACACTTAGGCTTCTGCTAAATATTTAATTGTATTTTTAATTCATATTGATAGTCTCTCTGTTTTAGTGGAATGCTGTTTAGTCTGTGTATCATGGATCTGAAAAGTGATAGTTTGTGTTATATGGGCCAATTGGATGTGTTGTGTATCAGTGGTCATTTACAGTGTGTTTTCTGTATGTAGGCCTACTGAGTTTGTGACTGTGTTCTAGTCTTGTAACAGTAAGGTACAGTAGGCTATTGTTGCTTTTGTACTTAGCAATGAAGATTATGTTTTTGTAGATTTTGTTGATGTGCATTAGTAGCTGTTCACATTGTCTTGAGTTTCCTTTGTATAGTATCATGACATCATCAACATATTTTGTATGTATGCCAATATAATATTTTATGTGACTATCTGTCAATATTTGTTTTTCCTAGGTGTCGTAGAAAGATTCAACTAGTACGCTAGATATGGGTGAACTCACGGTCCATCATTCTATGTATACCTTTTTTTGGTTATATGTGAAATAATTCTGTTTTGAATTATGTTGAGGGTCTTGGTTATTTCTGTGATTAGTCCATCTGCTGTGTTATTCTGTTTGATCATGTCATGTAGGATAGTGACTGTTTCAGAGACAGGAATGTTTGTGCATAGGGTTTTATATCAAAAGAGGCAAACACATTGTGGAGGATGTGTATGTCTTTTATTTTTTTTTTACAAGGTCTGTGTTGTTTTTTATTGTAATGTTGTAGTTCAGGTGTATATGCTATCTAGTGACTTTGTCTAAATGTTTTGCCAGTTTACATACAGGTGCATTCCAGTAGTTGATAGGGGGTGGATTAGTGTATCTTCTTTATGGATTTTGGGAAGTGCCTAGATAGTAAGGCAGTGCCTGGTTGGTCTGATTTGTTTTAGATAAGGTTTTTGTTTATATGTTATTATGTTTCTGGCTTTGTTGATCAGTTGTTTTATTGTGTTAGTACTCATCAGTGGGGTTGTATTGTTCAGTAATGTTGTTTTGTCTCATGAACCTCTGTACTTTGTTGTGTAGGTCATCAATAGAAATGACTACTGTAGTGATGTCTCTATCTGCATTTACAAAGGCGATGCTTGTTTGTGTACTTATTCTCTTAGTTTGATAGCTATGTTTGACAGTTTGATAGTATTTCAGAGGTGTGGTGCTTGTTGTTGTGTCCTACAGTATGTGTACCTATTATATTGTTTATGTTATGCCTCAGTGTATCTTGATGTTCAGATTTTTTTTTTGTATATTTGTTTCATTGCTAACTATGAGTTCTGTTAATGTTTGTTATTTTGCTTGTAATGTAGGTTATGTTTTAGGCCACTATCAAGGTGTTTGTTCATTCTTTTTGTGGTTATAATATTTTTAAGATTTAATGTACATGGGTAAAATTTGTGTGAGGGAATTATTTCTGTGTTGGTTGGTGTGAGATTGTTCAGTTTTCCTGTCATGTCTCAAATATTTATGTTTTCTGTTAGTTTTTTGGCTATTCACTCATACAGCATATTAATTCAGTCATAAAAATATGTCCATACGTGTTGGCAATCTGTAGATATAATTTGAGTGCTTCATGGTTAAGAGCATCTTGATTCTTGTATAATTGTTTTATTTATATAAATATATATTAACACTTTCACTGTGAACTTACTTTTAGGTTTTGATTACCCAGACGTTTCGAAGTTGTATTCGTCTTTCTCAATGGGTTTTTAAATACTGAATGTCTGTACAGTAATGGTTATGGGATGTGGGTCCCATTGAGAAAGACGAATACGATGTCGAAACGTCTGGGTAATCAAAACCTAAAAGTAAGTTCACAGTGAAAGTGTTAATATATATTTATATAAATATTAATAAGTGAATGAAGAGGATGTACCAACAAGCTAATTATAAATTGTTTTATGGATTCTTTTATGTATATCTTCTGTGCAATGTTCGATTTGGTTATATGCATCTTCTGTGTTATTTGTGCAGTATGATTGTTGTGTTTAATTTTGATGTGTGTGTATTTTGATATAAGTGAATTTTTGAGGTATGTTTTATTTTCATACAGAACCACAAACAAAACATAACACACACACACAAAGAGCTATAAAATTTGATTTACCTGGCATTTACAAACTAAACTGCTCAGAATGTAACAAATTCTATGTAGGCCAGACAAACATAGACAAACGTTTCTATGCAGCTTCAAACAAACATACATTAAACACATAAAAGCATTACCTCTACCACCAAATCTACCTTTGCAAACCATCTTATTGAAGCAGACCACACATGTACAAACATCAACAACAATATGGAAATTCTACATGTATACACAAGAGGCTGAAAATTAGACACAGTCAAATGACTGGAAACACACAAATACACAAAACGCATGGAAACAACCCCCCAACAATCATACATAATTAAGTCACACATACCTACTATTTGGCAAATTACACAA
This sequence comes from Magicicada septendecula, assembly GCA_034769895.1. Lineage (NCBI taxonomy): Eukaryota > Metazoa > Arthropoda > Insecta > Hemiptera > Cicadidae > Magicicada > Magicicada septendecula. Next base: position 315,560,901 of record CM068368.1, on the reverse strand, counting down.
CACACGAACACAAAACATTCATTTTTGAACTGATGGCGCCATCTTCAAGAAAGAGAATGGATAGTGCTCCTAGCAGCAGCCTCTGCTGAAGCTCACAATGAGTGAAAGCTAGCTCAGGCAATAAGGTAAAAAGTTTTATCCAAATGACTCGTGTTCCACATCGGAAGAGTCCTTATTAGTTCTCAGTAACACTTGGGGACATTATGGACAACAAAACCCAAAAATAAAGTAGCATTAAAAGAGTTAATTTTCTTTTAATTTTGTAGTTTTATTTACAAAACCCTAACCCTCCCCTCCCAAAAGAAGGAAATCCTGTTTACACCCCTGTTAAGAACGTTAACATATATTTATAAAAATCCAAATTTACCCATTAGAATATATAAAAAAAGTTCTATGATTAATAGATAAATTGGCCAACTGAAACAAATGAGTCAAAGATCATCTAAATATTATACAACATATATGATTTTGTATTAATTGAATCAATTACAAAATGTAAACAATGTTTGAGGTTAGATTTAAAAATGTGTAGGCCTACTTATTACGACAGAAATTGAACAACAGTCAATGATAGTTGGTGTTATACAAAACTATTCAACTAATTCACTTTTGCACACTTACACACTAACACTAATTCACTTTTGAACACTAATTACAGTAAAAAAATGAAATAAATGGACAACGTAATAATTTTATTGTAAACAAACATTCTACATTGTATTGTATTCTACTAAATTGTGAGCCAGAAGTGTGATATTATATAAAGCAGCATAATTAATTGTATAGAAGTCTTCTAGCAGTATAAATTTCTTTCTGTGAAATTTTAAAAAATACCATAAATCTATTATTTTTTTAATCACTTTTAATAATACCTGTATTATTTAAGATTATTTGTTAATTGATATATTAAAATAATTTTTAATTATCTGGATTGTATTATTTTCATTTGTTTAACAGTACTTTGGAGGGCTTGTTCAGTTGTATATGTTAATTGATGTTTTATTTAAACAAAGATTTTACGATAAATATAGTTCACTGCCAAACATGAGATAAGAGTTTTCTCATGTTATAAAAAGAAATTAAAAATATATAACTCTGATTAATAAAATGTCAGTGAATTTATGTACTCAGTGCAAATGTGAAAATACATACATATGTTGTATACATACATATACAATATATACAATATATATACATATGTATATTTTACATCATCATCCTCATCAATTTCTGAGGATTGCCTTGCCAGTCAAGGCTCAATGATTTCTCCATAGAGTGAGTTCTGTCTAGTCATCCTGTCTTTTGTTTTAATCATTCTCGTGTTTCTGTTTCTGTAATTTTCTGCAGAAAGCACACTAGACTCTACAGTTTATTTTTAAACATAAGGATATTATTTATTTATTGTAGTTTATAATATTGTACTCATTCCAAATTACACCCTTATATAAAGTAGTTGTATCAGTTTTTATTAATGAGTTCAAAACTTGAGGCCTAGTAGGTATCTTCTCATTCTTCTCCTTGACCCATAGGTTGGTGGGCCTAGTTCCTCCCTTGATCTCATCCATACATTGTTATCTTGGTCTTCGTCCAGGGGTGTATTTACGGAGAGGGGCACAAATGGGACTGGGCCCCACCCCAGAGGGTCGAAAGTTGATGAGAAATTTTGTTAATATCGTAATTTTTAAGCTGTTTTATTATTTCCTCAGATAATACAGTATTTTTAAATATAGGAAATATAGGTCTACAAACAAGTTTATTACACAGAATTTGTGTTAGTCTTAACTTGTTTTTTTTTTGTATGAAACCAACTCGACCCCCCCCCCTCAGACCAAATTCTAGATACACTACTGTCTTGATCTTCCTCTAATGTTACATCCCTTCATCATTCCCTTAAGCAAGACAGTAAACCAGTTAGAACATCATGATAAATGACCAACCACATTAGTTCCCCTCTCCATAATTGTTTTCAGAGGTCCTCTTTCTGCCCACCTTTGTCAGAGCTTCCTCATTGAATATTTCCTCTGCCCATTGTATCTTCAACAATCATCTCTAATCATCTTCAACGTCTTCTTTTATGCTTCTCACAAAATGCAACTTTCTGATGCATAAATACAAATGATCCAAATAAAACTTTATACAACCTGTTTTCTCATGTCCAGAAAAACACTTCTGTATGTCAACAAACTTCTCTTCTTCAAAAAAAGAGAAAATGCTCCATTGGCTTGCACTATTCTACTTTTTAACCCATTGTACCTGTACGGTAGTGCGATAATTTCGCTTTCTAGGTTGGCTAATCTGCTTACTGCTTTGGTTCAATTTCGCGTGTTAGAACTTTGACCAGTGTGTGTCAAACGCTCGCGGCGGTCGGTACGCCCAGCTTTCTTGCTGTTATTCATTCTGTCGACATTTAATGTAGGCTTTAGGCCGCATATTCTTACTTATGGCCAACTAGCGCCATAACTAACTATCAATTTAATTCAAATTTTATAATACTTTTTGCAACACGCATTATTAGCCAACCTGATTTCAATAAATTAAACACTTGTAATGTAACTTGAGAAAATGCATTAAAATCAATTCAATACAGTCCACATCTTATCATTTTTCATTCCCACTAAATCAATGCATGCATTACGTACTATTCTTAACAAACGTTGTTGGTACACGCCGACAGGATTACTCACTTCACAAAACACATTTTAGCCCACTTGGGCCTGACATTACAAAACATTTTTTGGTCCACCGTGCCTGGATTCTTCTCATACAAGTCTTTTGGTCCTCACGGTACGGATCATCAACATTTTTTGGTCACTCCGGACCTGGATTTTCCATCTAATATTTTCTACCACTATTTCTGGCCATCACGGGCGAATTAGCACGTCAGCTGATATGACCGTGGCGTGATTTTCATCGGCATTTCGCTCGTCATCTTGCAGCCTTCTGACAACATATTAGCAAGTGCCTGCTAGCTACAGTCCTTTACACAAGGCGGTCATCTCTACTAGCTGTTTGCCATCTTCATCAAGGAGCCGACACTGCAGGACATCGCCAACAAGGTATCATCAACAACAGTGAAACAAGGTGCGTAAAATGTCTGAAGAAGGCCTCAAAGTGCTGACCAGAAAGAGAGGCGGCTTAAAGTCCGCAATAGTGCGGATACAATCTGCTGTAAATTCGTTTGATGTAACTTTAAGTACAAAACATTTTCTAACTGTAAGACTGGACAGTCTCAAAAGCTTGGCCTCGAAATACGACGAGGTACAGTCTGAAATAGAACTCATTAGTAAGGACACGAGCGTTGCTCAAGCAGGCCGAGTTGAGGTCGAAGAAATGTTATATTCAACTGAAGCAAACATTTTGCAATTACTTGACACATTTAATACTCAGACTGTACCTCCCGTATTATCGACGCCCATGCAATTAAAACCAATAAGTTTGCCCTGCTTCTCAGGCAACATATTGGAATGGCAACATTTTTACTCAATTTTTACCGATTTAGTGCATTCAAGATCTGATTTAACACCAGTGCAAAAATTACATTATTTACATTCTTCTTTGAAGTGTGAACCGTTAGATTTAATCAAGTCATTACCTATCTGTAAAGAAAATTATACAATAGCGTTAAATTTGCTGTCCGAAAGGTATAACAACCCATTCATACTAGCTAAATACTATGTGCAAAACCTACTTCAGGTCAAGTCCACAATAAAGGACTCGGTCCAAAGTTTGGCGGAGTTCACTAACACAATAACGTCTTCCGTTAATTCACTGGCAGCAATGAAGCTGTCAGTGAATTCATTTGAATTTATCACTATACAGTTACTATCCACCAAACTCGACCCTATTACTTTCAAACTTTGGAAGGAGTCAATAGACCCTGACAATTTGCCTAGCTTTCAAGACTTCACGCATTTTTTAAACTTACGTAGACAGCTGTTAGAAAATACAATGCCTATTGAACCCGGACAGCAATTCAACAAACTTAATGTAAGACCTAACAATAAATATGAGAAGTGTAGCTCAAGAAATACTGCTGGCAGCACTACATTTAAGAGCTATCACACAGCGGCAAATCATTATTCATGCATGTGTTGTAAATCCAACCACCCGCTTTACATACGTAATAAATTTCGTATATTAAGCACCGCTGAGCGGGAGCAATTTGTTACAAATCATAAATGTTGTAGCAACTGCCTTAGATCAGGTCATCTTATAGCTAGCTGTAAGAGTAAACAGGTGTGTAAAATCTGTTCAAAACGACACCACACATTGTTGCACGCAAATTACGTGCCGAAATCAACAGCTGCCAGCAGCAATTATTGCTCGCTTAAATTACAGTGCAAGAATAATGTTCTTTTATCCACAGCAGTTGTATCTGTCGTTGACCAGGCTGGCAACAGGCATAGGGCTAGGGTGCTCCTGGACGCCGGTTCACAGATAAATTTCTGTACAAAATCATTTGCAAGGAAGTTACAGCTCAAATTAACTACATCTAATATTCCAATCACAGGAATAAACAATACAGCATGTTGCGCAACTGATATTGCTTCTATACATATTATTTCTCGCTATCAGAGATATAGTTTCGAGGCGAAATGTGCCGTCTTATCTACCTTAACTCACAATCTGCCTTCAAACTCGTTTGATATCAACCAGTTCCGCATTCCAAACAAAATTTTCCTGGCTGACCCCGATTTTAATATATCGTCGCAAATCGACATACTATTAGGGGCACAATTTTATCTGGACTTGATCTTAACCAATAAATACACACGTGGCCCCAATTTTCCCATCATTCAGGAAACAAAACTGGGCTACATTTTGGCTGGCAACCTGCCCAAGCACTGCCGCAACGAGGGTCCTGCTGTTTCGTTCCTAGCAAGGAACAACGACAGTCAAATTCTGCAATCTCTCGAAAGATTTTGGGAAGCAGAAACTATCCCTGACAATACCCCTGATAACGAGTCAGCCTGTGAAGAGCATTTTGTGCGCTCTACCCAGCGCAACCACGAGGGTAGATTTGTGGTGTCACTTCCATTTAAGTCTGATAATCCCCACTTGGGGGAATCTTACACGAGTGCTGAATCAAGATTCTTAAGCTTAGAGCGTCGATTTAGGCGAGATGCTAAGCTCGCTCGCGACTACGCGGACTTTATCAAAGAATATATGGATCTTGGGCACATGACACTCATCGATGATGGCGCTATCAATTTAGGAGCGTCAAATATTTACTACCCCATGCGTATTTAAACAGTCTAGCTTGACCACAAAACTGCGCGTTGTTTTTGATGGTTCGTCCAAGACTACTAATGGCCTTTCGTTAAATGACATATTGTTAGTAGGCCCCAATGTTCAACAAGACCTTTTTTCCATTCTTTTGCGTTTCCGCATACATAAGTATGTTCTCATTGCCGACATCGAGAAGATGTATCGTCAGATTCGCGTAGCTGAAGGGGATTGTCACTATCAACGCATTTTGTGGCGTGATTCTCCCCTCGAACCACTTAAACATTTCGCATTGCGAACGGTAACCTACGGCACGGCTAGCGCTTCGTTTTTGGCCACTCGCTGTCTTCTGCAAATTGGTAGGGACAATCAGGCTTCCTTTCCCCAAGCGGCGTTAGCTATAACCAACGATTTTTATGTCGACGATCTACTTACCGGTTCGGACACTATCCCTGATCTAACCAAGCTGAAATCCGATCTAGGTGCGTTACTGAGTCAATATGGTTTCACGTTGCACAAATGGGCATCAAATGAACCCACAGCGGTCGCAAATCATTACAATTTTTCACGACCCCTAAATAAACAGGACAATGTGCGTACCCTAGGCATTCTTTGGAACAATACTGCCGATTCATTTTTGTTCGACATCAAACTATTTCCCGTTGATTCAAGCATATCCAAGAGACAAATTCTTTCGATTATTGCTGGAATATATGATCCTCTTGGTTTAATCGGTCCAGTTGTCTTTTTGTATAAACATTTCATGCAGCGACTTTGGCTTTGTAAGCTTGGTTGGGATGAACCGATTTCCGGTCAGTCACTTTCGGATTGGCATTCTTTGTGTGACAAATTGGGTCTGATTGGCAAAATTGTGGTCCCGCGATCTATTCGTTCCAAGCGTGAGGCAGCTACAGTTCAATTGCATGGTTTTTCGGATGCTTCTGAAAGGGGGTTTGGCTGTTGTATGTATGTCAGAGTCATTTATCAAGATTCTACTGCCTCCTGTCACCTCTTGTGTTCCAAATCTCGCGTGGCTCCCCTACGACAGGTGTCATTACCTCGCATCGAACTCTGCGCTTGGTTGTTATTATCGCGACTCGTATCTAAGGTTATTCCTGCTCTTTATTCGTTTATTGATAATGTATATTTGTATTCTGACTCTATGGTGGCTCTTTACTGGATTCATGCCCAGTCTACATGGTGGAAAACATACGTCGCTAATTGGGTTGCTGAAATTCAGCGTCGTACGCAAACTTATACTTGGCATCACATTAATTCACGACACAATCCTGCTGATATTATATCAAGGGGGTGTCCCCCTGACGTTTTGCGCGATTGCTCGCTTTGGTGGCACGGTCCTAGCTGTCTGTCTCAATCGTCAGAGTCTGATCCCTTCCCATCCTTCGTACCGGCCACTCCGTCGTCTTCTGAAGTCACCGCGGAAGAGAAACATACACATAACCTTTCTCTAATGTCTACCCTGGCTGTCGACCTATCTTTGGACTTTTCCTCGTTGCATCGTCTAACGCGCGTATACGCTTACTGTTTTCAGTTCATCAGAAATATTAGGCACTCAAGTGCTGACAAACTTACGGGCGATCTTACCCCTGTAGAAATTCATCAGTCTCTCAACTTCTTCATAAAACAATCTCAGTCGATCCACTTCACAGCCGAAATTAATTGTCTTCGTAACGGATCTTCTGTTTCCGTTAGGAGTAAGTTGGCTTCTCTCGACCCATTTCTTGATGACTCTGGAGTGATACGCGTGGGCGGACGATTGCAGCATTCCCAATTACCCTACGACTCTAAACATCCTATTGTATTACCCCCATCGGCGCATATTACACGCCTTATCATTGAACGTGAACACATTCGTTTACTTCACGCTGGTGCTCAACTCGTGCATCATTCACTGCGTCAACGTTGGTGGATTGTTAATGCCAGGCTAGTCATCCGTTCCATTATTCGAAAATGTGTGAGGTGTATCAGGTTTAGTGCCAAACAGCAGGTACAGAGGCTTGGTATTTTGCCATCTCCTAGAGTCACTCCTTCTAGGCCGTTTCTATTTTGCGCGGTTGATTATGGTGGTCCCTTCATGATTCGTCATGGCGGGCAGAAGTCTAGAGCTCTTTCTAAGGCATACGTATCTTTGTTTATTTGCTTATCGACTAGGGCTATTCACATGGAATTGGTTTCCGACCTTATGGCCAGCGCGTTTATAGCCGCATTACGTCGTTTCATGGCCCGTAGGGGTATACCCAGTCAACTGTACTCCGACAATGGCACAAACTTCAGGAAGGCCCGCACTATCTTACATGATATTTACAACTTTTGGCACAATAAGGATACCATCTCATCGATCGAGTCATTCACGTCCTCTCAGGGGATATCATGGTCATTTATTCCGCCCTCCTCACCTCATTTCGGTGGCCTTTGGGAGAGCGGCATAAAGAGTTTGAAATTTCATCTGCGCCGTGTGGTAGGCAAATCTATACTCAACTTCGAAGAGTTCACGACCGTTTTGTCTCAGATAGAGGCATGTCTGAACTCTCGACCTTTATTTGCTATCTCTTCAGATGTTAACGACCCGGTGCCACTTACACCTGGCCATTTTTTGATTTGCGCACCCTTAACGGCGATACCGGACCCAGACCTTTCTCACATTCCTGTTTCTCGTCTTGGGCGTTGGCAACTTCTTCAGAGGTTTGTCCAAGGCATTTGGAAGGCATGGTCTCGCGATTATTTGCACCAGTTGCAGCAGCGTCACAAGTGGAAGTTTGCCAAGGATAATGTTTCCATTGGTGACTTAGTTTTGCTTATTGAAGATAATTTACCTCCATTAGCCTGGAAATTTGGCGTAATTATTGCCACATTTCCCGGCCCAGATAACTTGGTTCATGTCGTGGACACTCGCACGCCTACGGGTGTTTTGCGGAGACCAATACATAAGTTATGTCTGTTGCCAGCGCGAGACGAGATTTGACAAAATTATGATTACTTAGCACAATGCTATTTTATTTAGCCACTGGCTTATTACTTGTTACGACCATTTGGTCAACCTAATTGTGATGAATTGTCACAATATTTTTTCTTATCAATTTTGCGCCATCGCATGCTTTTCTAATTTTCATGTTTTTGGTGGTCTCATTTTATAAGATTTTAAAGGGGACGAACAATAACGAAAAGGAGTTATTACCTTTGTTTAATTTTAAAGACACATAAGTCAAATGTTCCAAACTTGTTAGTTATAAACACTTGTTTTAGCATAAGCTTAATTATTTTTTGAGTCAGCAACTGTCTGTTTTGCTCAAGCAAGTATTAGTTTAGTTAATATGCAAGGCTTTTATTATTATTTGTATTTTCGTATGTGCAACATTTGATTTATGCCTCATGTCTTCCTCACTATTGTGTAAAAATTTGGTTATTTTCTAAAACTTATTTTCAATTGTTTTATGTTTGTAATCACAGTATTGTATCTGTTATTTGACATTGCAATTACTCATATTGTAATTATCTAAATTATTGTTATTGTATTCACATAAATTGCGTTTATGTAAAAACTATTGTTTTGCGTCTGCCATATGTAACTGCCATGTCTAGATTTATTTTATATTTTATTTTATATTGTATTCATTTTGCACGTAAGCATGCACAATTATTTTTACTTAAATTATGACATACATGTCATATTTGGGCTTGCATTCAGTCAGCATCTAGCTTGTTCACACATTATTACATATTGTAAGTTCCTGAAACTTCAGGAACAGCATGACTAGGTCAATACATGCCGCCCTGCTGAATATATGCTTGAACATGCAATTGTAACATGTTCAATAACAATTTTGTTCATGTAATTAATTCTCTCTACAGGTCCACGGGCCTCAACTAATTTTACAGTAACCATCTATGACATGCATAGGGTTACCAACTATCGGTCCATCATGTGATGAGCTTCCGATCATGCATTAAACATTGTAACTGTGTATTTTTTTTTCATGTTTTGTAATGTTATATACTGTGCACATACAATATGTGATGGTAATATTGGTCAAACCAGACTTTTATTCATGTCTGAAACAGCTGTTCGCCAACCTTGGCTTACAAACGCCTATCTCTAGGCTTATCTTATGCATGCTTATCTCGAAACTAGTAACGGACTGCCGTTATCTAATCTCATAACTCAAGGTTCAACTTAGCCTTGAATCTAACTCTTATTATTAAGAAAACTGTATCCTTTTAAATTAAATTGTAAAATGTATCATAATTTATTAAAAAATGTTAAAAAATCATTTGATTTTGACGGGCAGCTTATGTACGGTAGCGCGATAATTTCGCTTTCTAGGTTGGCTAATCTGCTTACTGCTTTGGTTCAATTTTGCGTGTTAGAACTTTGACCAGTGTGTGTCAAACGCTCGCGGCGGTCGGTACGCCCAGCTTTCTTGCTGTTATTCATTCTGTCGACATTTAATGTAGGCTTTAGGCCGCATATTCTTACTTATGGCCAACTAGCGCCATAACTAACTACCAATTTAATTCAAATTTTATAATACTTTTTGCAACACGCATTATTAGCCAACCTGATTTCAATAAATTAAACACTTGTAATGTAACTTGAGAAAATGCATTAAAATCAATTCAATACAGTCCACATCTTATCATTTTTCATTCCCACTAAATCAATGCATGCATTACATACTATTCTTAACAAACGTTGTTGGTACACGCCGACAGGATTACTCACTTCACAAAACACATTTTAGCCCACTTGGGCCTGACATTACAAAACATTTTTTGGTCCACCGTGCCTGGATTCTTCTCATACAAGTCTTTTGGTCCTCACGGTACGGATCATCAACAGTACCTGTCACCCAAAACCATATACGGTACCTTCCTGCATTTACCTATACCTACCTCTAAAGTACTTAAAAATAATAGACTACATTAGATTTCCCCTTAAAGACATGTCTCAACCTCCTCTTTCTTGTTTCTTGTACAATTCATCATTTTTATTTTCTTCCTATTTATTTTAATATACCATGTCTATCCCTAATAATAACTTTCATCACATGCAGTGCTTTTTGAGTTCTTCTTCATTGTTTCCTGTAGGACATAAGTCTATGATGTTAATGGTTTTACGGCACTCACCATTTATCTTTTTCCCAATTCTGATGGTTTCTGAGAATTCCTTTGTTGCACGCTCTATATACTGAATAAAAGTGGAGATAAGCTGAATCTCTGTCTCACACATTTTATCTTTGCTTGTGGTCCATCCACAAAAGAGCTTTTGAATCCTTGTTATAGTAGTATCCTTCTAACTCTGTACTCTGAAATTGCATCATTTAGTACTCTGAACATTGTATTCCAGACCACAAAGACTTTAGATTCCATATTCTTATTATGAATCTGTTGCTCCATTACCTTACAAGCATTGAGTTGTCCCCTTCTGATCCAAATGGGAGGCTGTTATTCTGGAATGTTTAACAAATGACTGCTCCATCATTCTTACCATTTTAATACAGAGCTTGTCCAAGTGAATCTTTAATGGGATGGTTTTTTGTTGTCTTCTCCACACTATGCCACTAACCTATCAGTTCATCTGCTTAATTAAATTGGGGATTTTCCACCCCAAGGGCAAGAGAGTGCCCTTGTAACTGTCCGATTATCTACCCTCAAAAGACACTATTGTCATTTGTTAGAGGGAGACAGATTATACCTGCTAATGCTTGGCCTCCAGATTCACCATATGGTACCCATCCCCAACCATGTGAAGATGGCCCTTCTATCTGTGTTCCTCGTTCTCTCCAGTACTTTTGGGGACAACTAGTTTTATAAATCAAAATATGATTAGAAGACTACAACTTTTATCCATTTCACATAAAGCAGAGGATGTATCCTATGACTTCTGCATCTTTACAGTCTTTAGTAAGGGACATATTTTCATTTTGAATGTTATGATTACATAGCATCACTGTCAGTATTCTTCCAAACCAGAGCTCAGATATTACTGTAGGTCATGATATTCTGAAAGAATATTCAAGTGTACAGGTCCACTTTGGTGGTGAAGAAGCTCCTCACAATATTTGTAGCATTGCTGCAATTATCAAACCTCAACTATTATTAAAACATGTATCACCTGACTGCCAGTCAATATCAAGTAACCAGGAAGAAAAATAATGCAGCAGACATCTTACGTATGCTTTTCAGAGTTAACTTATCTGAGTTGCTGCTAGATATACACAGCCTACAATAGTAACGATAATGATGATGATGATGATGATGATGATGATGATGATGATGATGATGATGATGGCTTATTTTTGCACCACAGAAATAACTTAGGAATGTCGGGCAGGTTAAATTGCTAACCTGGGCCATACATCATACAATGAAGTTAGTGTTTCATTGATTGAATCAACCTGGGGGATGGAAACATGCTTTGATTTAATGTTGCTGCTTGGGAACCAAATTAATGTAGGGCCTTTACATTAATAGCCAGCCTACCAAGTTCCACAATAAAAAAAATCTACATTTTAGATATTCATATTTAGAATCTTAGAATTAAAACTGTTAAAATAATATTGTAAAGTTAATTTGGTGTGTTGATGTTTAAATATTTCTCAAAATTTATTGTTCCAGTTCCAGTTTCTGCATATTATTTTATGATGTGATTGTTCAATAATATTTTTTTGTAATAAAAGATGTATATGTGCACTTTTATAAAAGCGTTTCTATTATTTTTAAGTACAGATTATTTAATCAAGAAAGTTGTGTTAGTGGTTAAAATCACAAGCAGAATGATCACTGTTGCACACCACTATATAAAATTATCCCGATTAGTGCTTTCAAGCTTCACAGCTCATCATCAGATCGGCGATTTGTTATCTAATAACAAATAACAGATTATTTGTTATCTAATATCTAATAAAGCCTTAACATTCTCAAAGTAAACATTCTCAAATTAAAAATTTCTCTAAATTTTTCATACATATTGTTTTGTTTTCTCATATCAGTGTATCAGTATACATTTGTTTCCTCAGTATTCTTATTAAAATTAAAAGAAAAGTGGAAAGATTAATAATGCTACATGTGGTTAGTAAAAACAATACATAGCTTTACCCAGACTTTCTCCACCCCATATTTCCAAGCCAGGATCAAAGCCTCCCAGTGTGTAAAACCAATTTTTTTCAATAAGGAATAAACCTCCAGGTACAGTGGCAGTCCTGAAAAATAAATTCTACCTTAATTAAATAAAAACTAATTTGCCGGTGATCATAATATCTTATTTATTTGGTATTTCAATTGTTTATTATTTTGATAATTTCTTAGTGATGATGCTCCAGTAAGACATTGGTGAATGATGCTATATGATTAGATGAGTAGGGTTGATACAGTTGAAAAATTATAGTGAACAATAATTTGTCTCTACATTATGCATCATCCTTCTAGAGTAGGTCCATTTAAGTCAATATACATTGGACTCTGTTTTAACTTAACACTACTATATTAGGTATAAGAGGCCAAGCAGATACCCTGTTATGTACTACTGAACAAAAATATAGCTTCACTTACATTCACCTTGAATCTACCTATATAATAAATGGTTAGTAATCAACAATAAGGAAACTGAACAAGTGGCGACATTCAAATATTTAGGTGCCTGAGTTAGACATGAGAACCTCAGCTGCAAACAAGCTTTATCCTATCAATAGGAAGTTCCTGGGAAAAGTGAAGTATCACAGGAAACCAAACTGGCAGTATACAAATCTGTATATGATCCAACATTGACATACAGTTGTAAGTCATGGACTCTGAATGACAGACATAAAAAGAGAATACAAGCAATGAAGATGAATTCCTGCGAAGAATGAGAAGAAAACTCATAGAGATAGGATAAGAAATGTTAACATCTGGAAGAATTTGAAGATATTCTCTTTAAATGATAAAATTGAAAGCTCACAACTGCGTTGGTTTGGCCACATCGGTAGGATGAATGAGGAAAGGTACCTGAGACGAGCATGGGAGACAAAACCAGACGGCAGAAGAGGAAGAGGACAGCCCAGAATGAAATGAGAGGATAACAACAAGAAGAGTGTAGAAGCCTGAGGTGCAGTTTGGGCCCATGGACAGAGGAGCGGTTTTGGGATTGGACAGGATGAGATGGAGAGCTCTCTTGAAAACCTCAACATCCAACTGGTAGAAGAGGCTGACTTAGAAGAAGATAATAAGTGGTTCTACTCCTACTACTCCTACTATTACTGCTACTACTACTACTACTACTACTACTACTACTACTACTACTACTACTACTACTACTACTACTACTGCTGCTGCTGCTGCTGCTGCTGCTGCTGCTGCTGCCACTGCCACTGCCATTGCTGCTGCCGCTACTGCTACTGCTGCTGCTACTACTACTACTACTACTACTACTACTACTACTACTACTACTACTACTACTACTACTACTACTACTACTACTACTATTTTTTTATGGAGGAGAAAAAACTTCATGTACCATCAAGGGTGCTGGGTACTCGTTTCTCACTCCCTCCCATAATAAGTCTTCTCTCATGGAAATCTTACAAATATGAAATCTCTATATACACAATATTGTGAGTGGCACTTTCAGTCTAACACATATTTTAATTTAACAACTGAGAGACATAGTTTTTTTTAGAATACAACAGCTTTATGAATACTGTTTGGTATTTGGGGGGGGGGGGGATCTCTCTCCGGTATCTCTCCACTGCCATCATTATTCCTATTTCTAAGGTGCATCTGTGTACCCATGAGAACTCCTTCTATATTCCATATTGCTTTAGTTTAGAATGTCATTCCTGCTCTCTCTTCTTTTCTTTGAGGATCCCCTTGCTAGTTTGGTTCCAGTGAACTTCTGCCATGAACATCATCCTTTCTGTGGTCTCTGGGATGATGTCATCTAGTTCTGCCTCTAGTCTTCATCTTTCTTCCAGGTAGCTTCTACATTTGAATAATGTGTATGTTTCACACCATCCTTTATTCAGTCACCGTACTGACATGCTTATATCACATACTGCCTTATGTGTCCATCTGGCCAGCCCTTTGCTTCATCAACTGCCCATTATTACCTCAGACACACTTCCACAGGCAGAATTGACCTAGGGGGTGCCTTTGGAATTTGAGTCAGGACCTCTAGCTTTGTAGCCAGGTGCTTATACGCACTGAACGCACTGATCCATTAAGCTCACCAAAAAGACAAAAAAAAAATACTTTTTGGTAATATGAAGGGATAATATGTACATTAAATAATTAACATAAAAGTGAATTAATTAATAGAGAAACAGGTTCAGAATGAGTTATACATATGATGATCAACAATAATTGTGCATTATTGTTGCGTATCATATTATACATTAATATATCATTAATGTTACCTATCATTATTGGTAATACAGTAGAACTTGGCTAATTCGAAGCTGGACCAGTAAAAAATTCGAATTATCCAAAAATTCGAATTAGGAAAGTTTTAATAAGGGTAGAAAAACAAACCAAAACCGAAATTCAGTAAAGCAATATGTTATTTTATTAAACAATTTCCTTATACATATGTATTACAAACGTATGAAGACGTTACAGTACAAAATATAGTATTTACAGTTTTTTAAAAAAGCTAGAAACTTTTGATTGCATATTGCAATTAATACACTGAGTTGTAGTAAACTCTTCAAGTTTATTAAGTGCTTGGAAAATAGCGTCACTTACGTTCTGCTGTCCTTCAACAAACCGTCTCAAGTCTTGAATGTAATTTGTTGCCTGTGAAGCCGTTGGAATCGGTATCTCTGAAAGTTCTAGCTGGTCCCCTTCTTCATCTGAAGATGCACCATCATTTCTTTTGTTCATAACATCAACCACGATCTCCACATCTGTCTGTTCACCGCACACCGCCAAGTCTTCATCCATGTTTACAAACTCTTCGTAACGAATGCCTGCATCATGTCCAACATCTTCTCAGTTATCCGCAGTGGGTATGACTTCTCTAGCAGCTTTATTCTCCTCTTCGCCTTCAATGTGGCAGAAACCACCTTTACGAAAGCAATTAGCAATTATTTTTTGCGTAACTTGGTCCCAAGCACTGTTGCAAATGCACACAGCTTGAAGGATGTTAATCTTGATAGTATTTTCGTGCTCATCTAAATAAGCACCTGACAGAATGTTTTGGACCACAAGCCGTCTGAAAAATGCTTAAAATTCTTTATTATACCTTGGTCCATAGGTTGAACTACTGAAGTCATGTTTGGGGGGGAAAACACAACCTTTACATTTTCCATCACAGGAATAGTGTTGTGCGCTCTACAGTTGTCAATAAACAAGACGATTCTTCTGTTTTGATTCCGAAATTGCCTGTTGATTTTCAAAAGCCATCTTTCGAAAATTTCATCTGTCATCCAAGCTTTATTGTTTGATTCATATTCAACTGGTTTTGTTTTTACATTTTTGAAACAACGTGGGTTGGCTGACTTCCCTATCATTAGCAAAGGCAGTTTTTCAGAGCCATCCATGTTTGCTCCGACTAAAAGTGTTATGCACTCCTTGCTGTGTTTGCCTCCACTACAAATTTCTCCTTTAAAAGCAAGTGTTTTGTCGGGGGTGCATTTGAAGAATAAGCCCGTCTCATCTACGTTAAAAATGTCTTTAGCGTCTCTATCAGAAATCACTTGCAACAAATCGTCTTTCCATAAATTTGCAGCTTCAACGTCAACAGATCCACTTTCCCCACAAACAGTTTTGAAAGACACGCCATTCCTTTCTTTAAAACCATCGAGCCAACCAGTGCTGGCCTTAAAATCATTTTTCCCTAAGCTAGATGCGAATTCCTCAGCTTTGGCTCTGACGAGGGGCCCACTGACTGGAATTTTTTTGTCCCCTGCTTGCTTAAACCACTTCACTACACATTCATCTACGTCAGGATTTCTCTTTTCCTATCTTTGTCGCTGGTTTTACACACACTATTCAAAATCTTCTCTTTATTTTTTAGATACATTGACAGTGTATTTGGCGGTATCCCGAATTCCTTAGCAATTTCAGATTTCTTTTTTGTCCCTTTCCACTTCTCGAATAACGGCAACTTTTTCGGCAAATGTCAATGATTTGTATGTTGGTTTTGAAAGGGCCATGATGAACACAGAACACAATAAAACTGTACAATAAACATCACTAAAACACACCAGTCTGTATATACAGTACTGTATAAAGAAAGGAATGGTCTCTCACTACAGGACACAGCTCGCACAGTAGAAACTCAAAAAGATGTAACCCTCCCACAAATGCAGGCAGACTGAACCTAAACTGAAAGCAACAGTGAGGGTGGCTGACTGACTAGGTGTGGAACAAGGGACAATGGTGGACGGTACCGTTACACGAGCCAGTCACGTGTCATCGCGAGATACTGGCACCAATTCTACGAATTTGACACAAAGGACAAGCGTCTGTTCACAAAGGGCAATGCCTGCTTGTCTGTTTCCAGTCATGTCTCTATTGTTACGTGGTCTAGCCCAAACTGCAGGCGATTTTTTGTAGTTTGAGCAACATTTTATTTCGAATTAACCAAAAAAAGTTCGAATTACAGACGATGTTTTTGCACGGTTTTACATAGGATATTCAAGGGACCACGGTAAAAGTTCGAATTATCCACGAATTCGAATTATGCACGTTCGAATTAGCCAAGTTCTACTGTATCAGTTATCATTGTCATTATTAATATATTGTTATTGTTCCCTATTATACACTGTACATTAATCGTATATGCCTGCAGCAATCACATCCCTTTTCAGCAAGTTTAGATATTGTTCTGCCTATATATCTGCAGCGTATATTTAGATGTAGTTCGGTTAATTGACAATCCACTCTACGTCTCCTGCTTGACTGCTGAGTTCAGAAACACCAAAGTTTTAGTGTTTAATCTTACTCCCAAGGTATACAGCCCCTTTTGTGAGCATTGACTCTGTAGAATCTGCACTTACATGAATGTGGGTACTCTCTTCCTTATTAACATGACCATCTCAGTCTTTACCTGAGACCTGAGAGCACAGCCTGTGTTCTCCATCCGGAGATTCACACCTGCCTCATTAGTTGTCCAATTTCCTCTGAAGCTGCAGCAGTGTCAACTACATATCCAACCACAGAAATACCATCCACGATTTCCATCCAAAGAATCCCGTTATAAGCAACATACCACAAGTCAGAGCCCAGGATAGACCCCCGGTTCCCTTGCTGTGATCCCTTTCAAGCTAGGTCCCTCCATGATTTCATAGATAAGTTCACTGTCACTAAGGTAACTCTGTACAATCTACAGAAGATACTATGGTCCTGAAAGTATGTTAGATGGCATGAAGTGCATCCTTCAACTAGCAGGGTTAATGCATTTTTTGCATCAGACACAACCAGTATGACAATCTTCCTTGTGTAAATATTACTCTGCTGCATCAGCTGGGCAGCTCTGTTCACTTCTGCCCCTATCATGGAGTCCCTTTTAGGAATCCATGCTTCCTTCCTTTCCCAGTTGCTGGATGGCCACCGCTAGTCATGGTTTCAGCAACCTTTCCAGGAGTTCCCCCACAGTGTCTAATATGCAGTGGACACTGACTGTGTGCCAAGATCGCCTTTATCTTTACTAATTATTACAAAATGTTGCTTGTTCCAAACTTTTGGAAAAATTACTTTTCTCAAGCAGCTATTATGCATATTCAACAGCAGCCGAAGGCAAAATCAAATGATTCTACACTATTATGTTGACAAATAGTGTAACAAATTTGCTGCTTGCACCAGTTCTTCCTCATTGAACAAAGGGATCTCCATATGTGAATGGGAAAAGTATCTTGTTCTCAGACTTGGTTACTACATCCACAGGTTCATCTCTCTTGCATTCAGAATCGGGCAGTTGCCCATGCACCTAGCTTGTGCATCACTTTTTTAAAATAGGCTATAGCAACATACTATCTATCTCCAGCTATCCACCTCCATTAAGAAACTAAAAGAAAGTAATATTTTACCTAATCAAACTGATGACAGTGTTGACATTGTGATCATTTAAATGATATTAAAATAAAATGGTAAAAATCATGTTGTTATTTCTGATAACATATTGTGCCCCTTCTTATATGTAACTGCCATTTTATTTCTGTATGAACGGCAATGTATTTTCTAAAACTTAAAAGAGTATGTAGAAAAATATATTCTCTTCAAAAACACTGCTTGAAGATTTTCCATATTCTAAAGAGCACATAGTATTCATACATTCATTCAGTGGAAGCATCTTCCATTACTGCACAGTTTTAAATTTACATGGATGCTTTTATTCACCTACTGAAGGATCTGGACAGATTAATAGAAATCAAAATTTAATTATTAAAGTCAAAGAAGTGGAAAGTAACAACATTTGTGATTGACTATGATTTGTAACAAAATACAACTATTACATTAACGATTCGGAACACAAAGTTTTTTATGAGTAAAAACATAAAGTTTTTCCTTACAACCTGAACCGGTTTTCACTTTTAAAAGCTTCTTCAGAGGTTGGCGCTGGTAACACCGTCCGTCCTGTTGTGGGCGACGGAATCGAATTTTGAAAAATTGATGTTGTGTGTGTGGGGTGAGATATGTTCGAATAATGCATAAGAACATATCTCACCCCACACACACAACATCGATATTTCAAAATTCTATTCCATTGCCCATAACAGGACAGACAGCGCTACCAGCGGCAACCTCTGAAGAAGCTTTTTAAAAGTGAAAACCGGTTCAGGTTGTAAGGTAAAACTTTATGTTTTTACTCATAAAAAACTTTGAGTTCCGAATCGTTAATGTAATAGTTGTATTTAGTTAAGTAACGGACACGTCATGGACAACGAAATCCAAGATTTGTAACAGTTGTAATGCAATTGTAATCTAATTTTATCATCCTTTTTAGTTATTGTGACATGCATTTTATTTTTAAGGCGTCATGTTGAGTGTACTCCCCCCCCCCATTTCAATTTTGAATATTCTATATTAACTTTTGTATGTGATCTAATAATGTTTTCATATTATTTTATCAAATGAATGTAAAATATACAACATCATCATTGAGTCACAAGAGGATCCCTCAAAATTCAATCATTCTTGAATGTCTGAAATTATAAGAACTGCTGAAGACTGAAACACTTTCATAACATCAGAAATGCCTATCACCATTCAGTACCATCACAAATGAATAAACCACACTGTTCAGTACAAATACCGTTAGTGGAGGAGAAAGTATATATAACATTTTTGTTATTTATATGACAAGTATATTTCTGATTGTCAAGTTCCATATCCTGTGTCTCACACTTAGTCCAAAAATCCTGTTATATTTTGTGATATTTTTATTATGTAGATAGAAGTATACAAAATATGTAATTATTTCAGAATATTAGAGGAATGTTTGAGGTGTTCAAGAAGTAACTGTAACAAAATGTGCTTTCTTTATTTTTTCTTCTTCTGTTCTTGTGGTATACACATCCTAGCCTATACTCTTAGCCTGACCAACTAACCCGGTATTATGTTCAGCCTAGAATGGTAAAAACAGGCTTCCAGCAGAAGTCTCAGTAACTGTATTCTTTATAAATAGTTTTCTATAATCTTAAATGATGTTTTATGGTGGCTACTTTTTATATCACCAAAGTAGCTTAGGAAATTAGATAGGATAGGCTACCTATGTAAGCTGTTTGGTACAATGATATAAAGTGACAACATTTAGCCATACATCATTACTCTAGGATATTATACCATAATAGTAATTTGTACAGGCTGAATCAACATGTGGACTAAAACGTGAACCTTGACAATATGGTCATGCCAGGAATTGAACTGAAGGTCCTAAGTTTGGTAACTAAGTACCATTGCTGGGTTATCATAGTCTACAATTTTTATTACAATTATTAAAACATGTATTTCCAGCTTGCAGGTCAGGAAAATGACCAAGCTGGTATATTCTTAGTGTACCTCATGAGCAATAGAATAGCTGTGGTCCACCCCACCTTCACCCCTCACACCAGTTAGATTTTTATAATAGCGTTTCTTGTGAATGCATAAATCTAGCAACTTTAGTCTAATTCTTGGATTTCGTTGTCCATGACGTGTCCGTTACTTAACTAAATATCACTATAGTATTGACGACTCGGAACACTAATACTTCACTGCCGAATACGAACACAACAATACCATAAACTTCTTAGACCTCTCCATCACAAAACTAGAACACAGGCACAAATTCAGTATATACAGAAAACCAACTACAACTGACACACTAATACACAACACCTCCAATCACCCAATACAACACAAACTAGCTGCTTTTAGAACCATGATACATAGACTTAACAACATCCCCTTAGATGAAATAGACTACAAAGACGAACTAAACACGATAAAATATCTAGCAGAATCTAACGGTTATGACAGAACAATAGTCAGTAAACTCCTACACAAAACAAACAACAGACAAAGACAGAAAACAACAAATTCATAACAGTAACATACATCAACAAACAAACAGAAAAAATTGCCCACAAATTCAAAAAAGCAGGATACAGAATCGCTTACAAAACTACTAACAAAACAGAACACACACTATCAAAACGCATGCCCAAAGCACAAAACAAATACGATCTACCCGGTGTATATAAGCTAAATTGTTCAAATTGCAATAAATTCTACATAGGCCAGACAGGACGTAGCTTCAAACAGAGATACATTGAACACACAAAAGCACTCCACACCACTACAGAATCTACCTTTGCAAACCACCTCATTGAAGCAAACCACACATATAAAAACATCGACAATAACGTGAACATACTACACGTACACACAAAAGGCCGAAAACTAGACACTCTAGAACAATTAGAAATATACAAACACACAAAAACAAATAAAAACGACATCCTAAACGAACAGACACAATTCAAATCGCACGCATTATTCGAACACATCTCACCACACACACACAGCTTCGATCTTTCGAAAAACTATCTCGTCGCCAACAACAAGACGAACAACGCTACCTACGACAGCCTCTGATGAAGCCTTCTATAGGTGAAAGCCGGTTTAGGCTGTAAGGTAAAACTTTACGTTTTTACTTATAAAAACCTTAGTGTTCCGAGTCGTCAATACTATAGTGATATTTACTTTAGTCTACTTATGATCATGAAATTCAAACATGAAATTATTACTTTCTTTAAAATAACAAACTATATTTGTCCAGCATTACAACAATTTTGTATACTCCATGTTTACAATTACAAAGTAACATTACTTTAATAGAAAATGGACATTTGCCGTATCTGCTGCTTTTATATAATTAAGGTTACGTTTCATCTACGACTGCTGTTCTCAGTCACAAAACATTAATTATCGATTACAACAAAGATTCAGGCAAAGATAACAAAGTTCAAATTAAATTTTAAGAACAAAGCACCCTCTCCCTCTCCCTTCTGCTTCCGCATATCTCATGTATCTTCCCTGAACATCACTTAAGCCTATTACAATACCGTTTTACAAAACTGATATAAATACTTACATAGTTGGCAGTATGGCATCAGCATATGGACTTGGTGTTGACATTTCGACCCACTGAAAATGAAGACTCCAATCAAAACCTTTATAAAGGATAACAGACAAAATGTTACAAAAACATAATAATATTTATATTTCCTTCATAATATAATAACAAAAGTACAAATATATGATACACTAAACACATTAACATATTACTTTATTAAAAAAAATGTACCAAATGTTGTGGTCTACTTAAAAATAATTTACCTCCTTTAAGGTTATCTGATGTCCTCTCATAAGCAAAAGTATTTGGATTGATTGTATCTACCACTGGGCATGCAATACTTTTTGGATTCTGTAAACAGAAAGTTGTCAAAATCAAGATGTTTCACACACACACACACACACACACACACACACACACACACACACACACACACACACACACACACACACACACACACACACACACACACACACACACACACACACACACACACACACACACACACACACACACCATGTAACTATATTTTCATTTTTATTTGTTCAACATTATGTCAACACATGTGTTTATTTTTTAACTTTAGTGACCATGACATTTTTATAAATCATTTAATTATAAATTATTACATGATACAGATTCATTTTATTGATTCTATTCAAATTTTATATCAATACATCTATATATACTGCCATTTTGAAATTACAAGCCCAGTCTTAAAACTTTCCAATCACACCTTGTGTATATATATATATTGTAACATTACATAACCCATGCTCAGTACTGATAAGAAATAAAGAAGTATTGGTATAATCATAAGAATAAAAAGATAGTAGTTACCCATTCCAAAAAGTCAGAAATGAGGGATTAAGTATCATGCTATGAAAACATTTGTACCATAAAACACTGTAGCAATTAAAAACAATGTACTAAGTGTTACCATAACAGTGCGGTGTGTACAAAGTGCAACATAGTATGATAGGTGTAAATGTTAAAAACTGAAAAAGACATCAATCACAAATAAGTGAAGATACAGTTGTTAAGATGCGGCCTGATAGGACCAAAAAAAAATGTTAATGTTAGGAAGAATGATGTTTGTGGTGCTATTGCCAGGATGCAGAATAATGACGATAGTGGACTGTATAATACATTTATTAAGATTGTTGTACACTAAATACTGAGCGCTGAGGTTGGCTATGTCTGGTTGAGATTTAAGTTTTAAATGAACGTGTCGCTAAGAAAGCTAAATGGTAGATGAGGCGCAAATGTGCGGCACTCAAACTACATCAAGAAATGTTAAGGCCTGAGGCCTATACGAATGTCGTCAGACTTGAGGCGCGAGTACGTGGCACTCAAATTACATGAAATCGAGAAATTAGCAGTGTATCGGTAATTGGTGCAAGTATGCAAGAAATGTTGTGGCCTAAAGCCTACAATGATTGTCTGACGACAAGAAAAATGATGTATGACAGAACAAGCGAGCAAACGTGATAACGTCTGCCGCCTGCCGTAGCTCGGACAACTGTAACGTTGAACGTTGTATAAACATGATAGCGCAATATCAGAAAGCACAGATTAGCCAACCTATTAATGCAAAAATTACCACATTACTGTCCAACAGTAATATAGTAATAAACTATAAGTTTAATAATAAGTTGTTGTAGTTTTGTGTTGTTAGGCCACAAAGGAAATATCAATGTAATCAAAATATTATTTTTGTTTATGTTTAAGGAATCCAGAGTTATATAAGAAGTTAATAAGGGCTAATTAATATAAAATAAAGAGATGGGTGGAAAACAAAATAGTGTAGAGTAAGAATACATTAACAGAAATATAAGTCAGAAAAAAACCAAGTTAAAAATCATTAAATTATAAAATACAAGTAGCTAAGCTTATGTAAAGAGGTGAAGAAAAACCTTATATAAATTAAATTTAATTATAGTTAAAAATTATAAAGGATTATTTTTCCTAAAAGAAGGGAAGAAATAATAATAATTAATACTAGCCTATTTACTAAAATTGTACCTAGGTTAGCCAATAAAAAATCATCAATTTCTTGGTTACTAAGGAGTAACTAATCAACAAGAAATTAAGTTAATTGTTAAATGGTATTCCAAGTGAGTAGATGAAAAAAGAGATAATGTTCAGTAAAATTTAAAAATTTAATAACTACGATTAGGAAAAACCACCTTCTAAATTAATGAAACAAGTCAGCACCAGTCACTACATCTGAGACATCCATGGAACCACAATGATTAATGCCAGAAAATCCATGAAAACAGAAAATTCACTAACCATATCTGGCCCTAGAAATTCAGAACTGTAACTTTCTTGGGTGAGATCGCCTGTTTTAATAAACTAAAAAATTACACATCACCAACAAGTAACGAACACTAGAAACAGTACCACATCTTTCAATGTATAAGAAAACATAGTGTGAACATTATAAACTTTACTTATTTTAACCAAAAATAGTGTAAACGTTGATTCATCAGAAATCAGCAGCCATCTTTCTTTTTTGTTTTCTGTGGGAATACATAGTCTGCGCTCTGGCGTTTAAAAAACGAACTTGTTGAATCAGATTTTAAGTAAACAAATATTAATTAATGTAAAGTATGATACTAATAAATAAGCATTTCTGACTTTCTTATAGTTCAAAGAACCCTCAAATAACCCTGAGATATATAATTAATTAATTTGTTCTAATAACTGTAATTTAATACATCTGTTGTGTTATATAAAAAAAACTTATATTGAAAAATGTTGTGATTTCGAAAAATAATCGATTGTAAGACTCATGATTTGGAGACAATAATTTCCTGAAAATTAAACTAAATTCAATAAATAAATACCTTTCTTTTAGGTAATTGAGTGTGTATTATTTCTGGTAGATAGCAGCTTTGTTACAGGAAAGAGGTTAATAACAGAGAAGAGGAAGAAAATTAACTCCGACATAAGAATGTATGAAAGACGCCGGACAACACAACCATTCAGTCGGTTAGAAAGTGCAGAACAGCTGATGTCACGCGCAAAAAAATTGAACGATTAAACCATATACAAAGAGAGGAATTCTCTCTCTCTCTCTCTCTCTCTCTCTCTCTCTCTCTCTCTCTCTCTCTCTCTCTCCTACCCATTTTCAAACAACGGCACCGATATAATACCTAATAAAAAAAACTGTGGTAAATATTTTCATAATCACACACTCTCGATTAAAAATAAATAACACTGTTAGGATACAAATGTATTAAACATAACAGATAAAAAGATGTAACCATAGTGAAGACGTTACAAATGACGCTAACAACGTAGGGCTAAAAAGAAGTCAACACGTGTAGTTAGATATCATTACAATATATATATATATATATATATATATATTATAACATCACCAAATTCAGATCATATTTGATAACAATAAGTATGTAAAAAATGCTAAATAATACTATACTTTAATAAATAAATAATGAAGAGAATAAAAGTATAAAAAGTAGTTAAGAAATAAGGAGAATGAGTTATAAACCAAAAGTGATTAATAAAGAAACTCAACGACTAGACTGGCAGACAAACGACATTGACCCAACCCCAGAGATTGGCCAGATAAGAACCAAAATAAAAGTAAACAAGATGGTAAGTGAAGGAGAAGAAAATGAGAACAAAGAGGGAACAAACCCGGCAATGAAGAAAATAAAATGAAACACGTCAAGAAAACGCAGACAAGGCATAGAGAATAGAGAAGGGAGAAATAATGTAATCAAATATAATAAAGAAAAGGAAACCGGTAAAGAACCAATATAAATAATAAATGTTAATATTGATTGAGTGACAATTGTGTGTTGTTTTTTAGTCATTAATAAAAAACGATAGCTAAAAATACACTAGCCAAAGAATTAGAAGTACATGTAAGTTATTAATAGAGAAAGACATGATATTAATAAGTATAGATAATATGTGTAGAGAAAGAGAAAGATATTGAAATAGTGAGAAGTAAACGGAAGTTAACATAGTGAAAGTGAAATTACCCTAAAGTGAAATGATAGAAAAAGAAATACTTAGTAAAAGTAACAAACACTTAAGGTTTGCTAGTGAGCAATAACATTTAAGAAAGTTATTAAGAATAATATTTAAAATAAAACATTGATTCAGTAATAATGAACACTGAAGAGTGATATTAACTGTAGTGATTATAAAATAATATTATTGTAGAGCTTAAAAGTGTATTGTAGAATTTAAAGGTGAGAATCACATGACAAAGTAATAATATAGGGTTAACATGGAAAAGAAAGCAAAGAGTTTTTATAAAATAAGTAGTTTAAAACCATAAGTAAACACCCATGTTATAAGGGAAGAGTAATGAAACAAGTTCAATAGAGGTGAGGTTGTTTATCACCCAAGCAATAAATCAAATTTAATGAATTGTACACCAATATTAGATAATAAGTGTTAATTAATTGTATAAACAAACTTATGAATAGTATATGGATTGGGTAGTTATCCCAAACATAGACCCAAATGTTATATGTTATATGATGAAAAAATAGTAATTAATAGCCATATTGTTGACATTGGCAGAGTAAATAAATAAGAAAAGAAAGCAATGTTTGAGTTAGAGAAGAGAAAACCGTTAGTAAATAATTAGCAAGAAATAATGAATAAAACAATTGTAACACAATAAAATCACACAAATACTGAAACAAAACACATCCATAGATAATAAACATAATTATAAGAACAAAATAACGCTCTAGGACAAAATGAGATATAATGTGTATGAAATAATCAAAAATCAGTAATGGCTACTTA
Organism: Magicicada septendecula; assembly: GCA_034769895.1. Taxonomy (NCBI): domain Eukaryota; kingdom Metazoa; phylum Arthropoda; class Insecta; order Hemiptera; family Cicadidae; genus Magicicada; species Magicicada septendecula. Next base: position 315,534,320 of record CM068368.1, on the reverse strand, counting down.
GACTTGAGACAGGCCTAACGGTCAAACACCAACAAATTCTAATTGTATGAAAATAGCCAAGTAATTAACAAATCCAAGGTGACTAATTAACCAAGGATAAATGGTAAATTTTATTAAAAACAAAATATTAAAATAAGGAGTTATATAAACAGAAAAATATAATTCATAAATATTAAATTAATTGTAAACTTGGAAAACATGAAATAACCCAATATTGTGGGATACCAAAATAATCTTTGTAAGAAAATACAAATGACAGTGCTAATAATTAATACTTAAGAAGGAAGATAATGGAAGGAAGAAAGTCAGAAGATATATGAAGATTTGAAAAGAATTCAGATTTTGATAACAATGGATTTATATCAAGCTAGTCCAATCAGATTTCTTTGGTAACCATAGAAACGGGACTGGTAGCGAAAATTACTGTTGAATATCGTTACTCAAAAAGTAACGCTCAGGAAAAACAGACGCCAGAATTCTGAACAACCAATTTTCGTATTTAAAATGTTTTAAAAGTCAAACAAATTGTCAAAATTGAACGAGAAGGAGGCTGACTATCACTGAACACAATTAACGGATGGAGAAGACGTTTTATTTCAAGACGAAGTGAATAAATGAATCCAAATACTTTGAAAAAGATGCCAGAAGCCCGAATAAATGAAAACTGAATAACATTGTGGCCACATCCTTTATTCCATACCAACAGATTAATCACATGCTACGAAGCTGTTAAGTATCCAATAAATTATCTAAACTTCCGAAATAACGCACTTTTGAATATTTCTCACTATATTCTGAAATATCACTGAATCAATTTTATTCTCTTTCAAAGATTAAATAAAAATATTAAGAAACTGAAAATTTGTCAAATTATAAAGCTAACCTAGTATTATGAGAGTACGAACCTTTAAAACACTGTTACTACACTCCATCAAACCACTTATAGCTACACGTTATAATATTTAAGTAGAAACATTGTAAGGTTGTGTATTTTTATTATTGTAATTGCATCTGAGCCTTTTAACGTGATCAAAAGAATCCAAACATTTGAACGAAATTATTTGTTTACCACTTAGGTAGAACGCCATACTGTATGTTAGTTACGTTCAAAATCGATTTGTAAAACCCAGAGAGAAATTGTCTCATAAATAAATAACCGGTGCAAAATTATATAAGAAATCAAATATACCTTGTGTCTATGAAAACAGTAATAACCAATCGTTAATAAATCAATACTGTGTATATAAAAATGTGTTTTATTTTCAGTAGGAAGGTGTATTCTTAATATTATAAATTATAGCGGACGTCCATGAAGTGGTAACTAGCGCTCAAGCAGCGAATACGGCAAACTGCTGGCTTGATCATACAACTCGATAAGCGGCGGGACAAATTGAATTCTTCACACTGCCTGAGCGGAACCGCTGATAATAATACATTTTTAATTGTTTTAAATGAACAATTTGGCGCCACCCGGGAATCATACACTCCTAGTGAACCTCAGGGCAGTACTACGATACCTGGTTATCCGTACGTTCGCGACGGACTCAAGCATCGTAAATTACGTTACCGAGCGAGGACGAATTGGTAAGACACACATACACAAGTTACACTCTGACACTTCTACATTTGCCAGAGAAACAATAACGACGGCACACGTTAGGTTATAATATATATTGTAACTAATCCCTTTATATCTTCCGTTGTTATGTAATCGTCTCTTTTTGCAATTTTCAAATAAACGATGTCGTACTCTCAACGTCTTACCAAGTCGTCGTCAATTTTTAACATATCTCACGCAGACTACGTCCGTCCCGAAGGCACGAATAACCTACCGATATCCTTACCTGTCCTTATTTGGTGTGTTTAATTCCCGATTGGCGCCAAATTGTTTTTGAGAAAACAATTAAAAGAATCAAATTAGTTTGTCTCCAGTGCAATGATGATGAATTCGAATTACCTCGCACACTGGCGGGAACTCGAATTTCGCTTGTCGTTCGATGTGTTGCCAACATAAATTTTTGGCAAAGAATTCTATTCTCCGCTAAAGAACACAAACTATATAATACAATTTCAATAAAAACAAAGGACAGTTAGTAATGATTTGTACTTGTTTATTTGAGTCTAAAATTCGCTAATTTTTGATAACTTTTGTACAATAGAGAGTATTATAATAAAGTTTCGCCCCGGCAACAAATTAATTTTCACTCAGCTGAGAGCAACGGTGGCAGCAGTCGTATGAAGCCACAATGGCTAGCGTTTCTTATTTACACAAGTTATTCTGCCAATGAGTTCTTTGGGTTACGAAGAGATTTAAAACAAGATGTTAAATAAAGTACACCACCTTACATTTGTGGTACTTAAATACTAAAAAGGTTTACATGAAATTCAACTCTTGGTGTTTAAAAGTGTGTGTCAAATTTATAGGCTTTTGACATAGGTTATCTTACAGTTACATACAGTGTGAATAAATATGATCCATTAATCCTTGAAAGAATTTGGTGTTCAAAGTTCAGAGTGAGAGTTATATATTGTGAAAAAAGTTAATCAGTTTTAGTTCGTAATTATTGATAATTTAATTTATACTTAACAAAACCATAATGTTGTTTTTATTATGGGTCATCAGGATTTCTTCAAGGTTGTGATAGTACTTTCGTTAATTTTCAGTGGTATCGTTGCCCTTCTCCTTCTGGCGTCTGTTTCTTTTTATTCAATTTTTATTTATTTTTTAATTTTAAAATTTTGTTTATTGTTCCTTCTTGAGTTGCTGGAACTATGGTTGACTTCTTGTGTTCATTTTACTTTCATTTGTATCTTATTTTCTCCTTTATTAGCCTTTAATAGAGCCGAAGTCAATATAGCGTCTGTACCACTGGGTAGTTAATAATGGAACTCTCGTTTTATAACGGTCAAAAATATAATTAGGTTTTGTTGTTATGGCAACCGCTTCCACTCTTATTGGTTAAACACATTTGAACCTATTGTTATAAATCCTGGGTTTCTGTTCAAAATGGATAAATATTTTATAATGGTTATTATTCCTTGGTGATATTACCAATATATTACCAATGTATGAAATATTAATATAGAAGTCCCTATTTGCTTTCAAAGATCATTTTGACATCTCACAAGGCTGGTCTAGGTCATGTATTAATTTTGTTTTTGTACAAAATTGCTAATGCTATGTTATTACATATTTCACTTATTTATACTGTTTATTACAATTCTGACATATTATTATTGTTAGTTAATGGTAATAAAATAATTTACTTGGTCTTATTATTCAAATACAATAGTCAGTTGTTTACAATTGGTTTTCTGAAGTTGGACAGTTATGTAATTTATAGGCCTAAACTGTAACATCCTAGAATTTCTTCTTTTGCTCTATTTAAACATTATTTATTAAATACATATGCTCTGCTTATTTTCATTTCGTACTTATTGGCTTTTGAATTACTTTGAAACTGTTTTACCATCTATTAGTGTTATTATACTTTTACAAAATTATTTCTTATCTGATATTTTTTTCTTTTCTATTTATATAATAATGATTAATCGGTTGTTTGGTAAGTTTATATCATTGCTAGTTTATTCCTACTCCCATTTCTCACACTCCTTTTTAACACTTAAATCTACTAACAAAACATAAAATAGAAATAATTTTATGATTAAAATTATCTTGTTGTTGCATCCTCTTCGTTCACTTATTAATTTAATAATATATATAATACTTTCACTTATGAACTTACTATTGTCACTTCCCAAACGTTTCAAGATGTTGTTTCTCTTCTTCAGTGGGTTGAGTACTAACTGTCGATTACAGAATAACCGTTACGGAATGGAGTGTGTGGTGGGGGTTGATGGTGGGAAGGGGTTGGCGCTGAGGTTCGAATTATGTGTGTGGATCAGTGTGTCAAATAGTGTATGTGATTTGTAATGTATCTGTTCATTTAATATGTTGTTTGGTTGTAGTGTGTGATATCTGTATATTTCAAATTGTTCAGCTGTGTTTAGTTTTCTACTTTTTGGTAAGTAGTGTAATATTTCCATGTTGTGTTCTATGTTTGTGTAGCTGTGGTTTTCGTTATGTAAATGTGTGGCAAATGTGGAATGTATGTAGTTTGTGGTGAGGGCTTTTAAATGTTCAGAAAACCTGGAAGAAAAAGATCTTCCCGTCTGGCCGATGTAGAATTGTTGACAATCATTGCAATTTAATTTGTAAACCCCTGTTTTGCTGTATGTGTCAATGTCTTTGTTAGTATTGTTTATGTGTTTTCTAATGGTGTTGTTGGTTCTGTAAGCTACTTTATAATTTTGTTTCCTAAATGTGTTTGCAATTTTATGTGTATTGGAATTGTAGTATGTAAGTGTTATGTATTTACTGGGTTGTGTGCTGTTGGTCAGATGTGTTTTACTTTTTGTGTTGAGGATTCGTTTATGTAGTTTATTTATTAATTCGGGGTTGTATCCGTTTTTGACTGCTATGTATTTAATTGTGTTTAATTCATCTTGGTGGTCATGTGTGTTTAGGGGTATTGACGTGAGCCTATGGAGCATGTAGTTGAAAGCTGCATGTTTGTGTTGAGTTGGGTGGTTGGATGTGTTGTGTATGACCATGTCTGATTTGGTGGGTTTTCTGTATATTTTGTATGTGTGTGTGTTGTTTGTTTTGGTGATTGTAAGGTCTAAAAAGTTTATGCTGTTGTTTAATTCTATTTCAAGTGTGAATTTTAATTTATGGTGTAAAGTGTTAATGTATTTATGGAAACACATACTGAACAACAACAAATACACCGATAAAATAATATATTGGCACAGGTATGTCGACGACATTTTACTCCTTTACAACGGCAACAAAAGACAAATAGAAAATTTCCATAAATTAAATATTATACCATCATATTATAATATGATACATTGTAATATATTATATTATTATTATATTACACCATAATAAGTGAAAGTATTATATATATTATTATAATTTTATGGTCTGTCTATTGTTCAGCCACATTCGTTCTTATTAATTACAATGGTTCTATTGTATGTTATTACTTGAAATTAACATACTCCTCATCTCTTTATAATATTATTACATACATAAAAAATACAAACATATTAACTGAATGTCATGCCTTCTTGGTTGATACTCCTATGAACACTAAACAAATAAACTAAATTTCTTTAAACTAACAAAACTGTTTAACATACATTAATCTCATTTTCCTCAGTTAAGTTTCTTCAACACAATTTAACTTAATTCTTCCTGACTGAATAAGTAATGTATTTTATTGTTATTGATGTCTCTTTGCATCAACATTAACTGTTACAAAGACATAGGGATCTTTTGTAACTAATACCAAAAATTGGTAATCCCTTCTCCTTCTCTTAATATATGCTCATCACTTCTCTATTTATAGATATCACTAACTACCTATCTCTCACTCTTGGTTTCTATGATATTTTAAACACACATTTATAATTATTCTTTTAACATTTTATGTCTTATGATAAGGTTCCTAATAACATACCTTATCTACTAATAATTGTCTTACTTATTTCTTATGGTTAGTGTACTTTCTTTAGTATTGTTTTATTCATTTTATCATTTATCTAATATTTGTGGATACCCTATAGGGTCTGATTTCTGCAACATTACAATATATATATATATATATATATATATATATATATATTGTAATAAGCTAACTTCTATGTGTACTTATTCGAAACTCTCGCCTAATCAAGCCCCATGTTGTTGACATCAATTTGTAACAACTTTAAAATTGGTTACTTTTTTACTTATGTGTGACTCTCGTGTATCAACGTTAAGCCCCACGTTATGAGCGTCAATTTGTTAAAAATAACCATTGTTTGGGGTTTAATTAAGCTCCACGTTGGTATGCGCCAATTTGTTACAAATAACTAACTTTGGGTTTCTTATTTAGTTACGGTTACGGGTTAATCGTTAATTCAGCCCACGTTGAATTCACCAATTTGTTACTAATTCACTCTGTTTATAAGAAAAAATATTTATTATGTTGTTGATATGATTCGTATGTTGAACCTAGACCTGTGTTAATTAATTATCAAGTGTTTTACCAAAGAAAAACGCTATATTATGGGTATTATAGTGAATAATACAGTAATTTACTCCAACCCTAGTCAGTCTGTATTATTTAAATTGAAAAAAGAGTGGCGCAGAGAATAAGTTAGTTCTCTATTCTCCCGTATTCACCAGCTGTCTGCAACGAGCGCTGTTATTAGTAATAACCCGTTCTTATAGGTTAAGTCGTTCCACTTGACGTTTTTATCACTTTCTTTTTCTGTAAATTACTCCCTAATCGAAATACAATAACTATTCTACAATAACACAGAACATCGTCACATACAAGAAGGATTCTTTATTTTATATTATTTTAAATTTTCAACAGTTGCCTTCTACGGTTATTAGATCATAATATCGATCATACAATACTGAATCGATTTGTTAGTGAACTCGTGGTGTATGTTACAATTTAAGTATAATTTTCAGTTTATCTCTTATCCCAGGATACATGTAATTCTTTTAACTACTAGTAAGGCCAGGTAATGCAAATTCAGGTTACTAGGTATTACAAATTAAATTAAAATCTTATTATATAAATTATTAACATAAGCAGGGTTTTACCATACGTTACAAGCTACTCATCCAGGCCGTGTTACAGTTAACGATGTCGTATCTAAGAGTGATGAAGAATGACGAAAATATTTCCAACTCCGGATTCTCAATAAAGGTTGTGATTAGTGTCCTGGGCTGTAATGGAAAGTTCTGTTCTTGATCTTCGCTGATTTTCTCGTTTCTTGTGGTTACAGGTCCCAATGGAATCAGTGTAGTATTAAGTTTTTGCTCTGCAGCCAAAAGTGAGGTTCAGTAGGTAAATTTAATTCTCTTTAATTTTTTGTTGTAAGATATTTATTCAATTCAACTTCTCCCGGTCTGGATTATCTGCATTTATTTATGATTTCTTGTATAACTCATTTGGTGGTGTTTAGTTCATTTTTCTTAAGGTTTTTATGTGAATTTTGTAGATAGGTTGTTTATTCTCAAAGTGATAATTTAGGAAGTCGTCCAATCCGTCTTTTTTATTTATTGTTTATAATTTAACGTTGATGTGTAATAATTTTATTCATGAGGTTTTGTGGTTTTCTGACGATTTTTAATGACTGAACTGTCCTCGTTTACTTATAACAATTGAATGTCTAAGTCAACAAGATTTCTTGCATTTTGTTGCCTTAACAACCATTGCTTATTCTGTCATTGGATAATATCTGTTATCCTAGAGCCAGAATTATGAAATATTCTTACACTTATTTAATAAAATACTCCCTGCTTAGGATTACATTAAATCACATAAAACTTTCACTTAATCTGCCTTATTAAACCGTATACATTTTACTACATTTTCTTCTTAATTGACTTATTTTAAAAGGTATTAATTTCCTTTTACAAAATACTGAATATAGGCCTAGTGGTTTTATTACCTAATTATAATTTTTGTTTTTAATTTAATTTTTCTTACCTGACCTACTGTACAAAGAGTCACTGGCTTATGGCCACTTATATCAATTTTAATTTCCTGGTTTCAATTCATTATTATTATTTAGTTCATCATTGAACCCTTCATTGGTTTTTAACATTATTATAATGACCACTTGTCAACTTATTAACACTTATTGTCTTCCTGGCTAAGTTTACAAATATTATTTTAAACATCATTAATTATTTAAAGTACAGTAAAGCCCCGATTATCCGCGGAATTGGGTGGCAAGGGCACCGCGGATAGTGAAAATCGCAGATAACCCGAAAAAAGACTATAAATGATGTGTAAACACGAAAAAAAATATTTCAGCATAAAAACTATGTTTTATTGTACAAAAAACATAATATGTAAAACTTTTAAAATATGTACAGTACAGCAGAAACCGTTGCTCTACGTCTAAATCACTAAAATAAAGAACAGTAAACAAAAAACAATACTGTACTGTTAACAACAAGTGTTCAGTTACGCCTTTTTAAAAAAATCAGTCACTCGTTTTTGCTTCTTGCTTTGGAAACACCTTTTCTTTATTCTAGATTGTACTTTCCTTAACATGAGTTTTTCTGCCAGATGTGCGTCGTCGTCTTGTTCCTCTAAATATTGAAGCAATCCGTCTGCGTGCTGCAAAGCAGTTTCGTGTGTCATCCGCGTCTTCTTCACTTTCACTTTGTTCTTCTTCATTCTCGTTCACTCCCATTGCTTTGTTCGTTATCTCTACATCAGTCAGTCGTTCAAACCCCGGCTCACTTGCGTCGCATTCCAGCCACTCTTCTATGTTCTCTTCGTCGACATTCTCACCTCCCGGAACGGATGTCACTAGGTCAACAACCGTAGCGGTCGGCATGACTTCATTCTCTTCTTCACAAATGTTTTGGTTGACATTTGTTTCGATACTCGGAAAGAGTTTTCTCCATGATTTAACAAGGGTTGAGGGTTTGATGTAATCCCATGCAGACACAATATCGTAAATGCTATCCAAAATTGTATAATTCTTCCAAAATTCTTTGAGATCGCAGCCTTCTTCGATTTTTGACAGTAACAACTTTGTTCTGTATGTTCTCTTCATGGTTGCAATGAGTCCCTGGTCCATAGGTTGTATCAGCGCAGTAACATTTGGGGGCAAAAACTTTGCGAAGATTTGCCCGTCAGAAGATTTAAGCACACATGTAGCTGGGTGTGAAGGCGCGTTGTCAATTAACAAAACAGCCTTCTTTGGCAAATTTTTTGAGTCAAGATGTTTACGTACTTGAGGCACAAAAATGTTTTCAATCCATCCTTGAAAAATCTGCTGGTTCATCATCCAACCTTTTTTTTGGTTGAAATAATCAACTGGTAAATTTTCTGCTCTTGTCCCCTTAAAAGACCTCGGTTTCTTAGATTTACCGATTACAAGAAGCCTAAGTTTGTGACTACCCACAGTGTTGCTGCATGGCAAGATTGTAATTCTTTCCTTGCCACTTTTGTGACCTGCCGCTTGATGTTCACTTTCAAATGCTAAAGTACGAGTGGGAAGACACTTCCAAAAAAGCCCTGATTCATCAGCGTTATAAATTTGTTCATATGACAGATCTTCAGACAACACAAACTCTTCAAAATCACGTTGAAAATCATCAGCTGCTTGTTGATCACCACTCAGCTTCTCTCCGTGTAGACCAATTTCTCTAATTCCATGACGTTTCTTAAAACGATGTAACCAACCGGCCGACGCATCAAAATTTCCTTCCAGGCCTAACAAATCAAAAAAGATTTTTGCTTTAGCTGCAATGGTAGGACCAGACACGGGGGTGCCCTCACTTCGCACCTGAGTTAACCATTCCGCTAATGCCGAGTCAAGTTCATTATAGGTGGATTTCTTCATTGTTTTTCGTTATTTCATCCCAGAAGCACTGTTGGACACTGATGCAAAGGCTAACAGTTTGTCTTTTTGCTTTAAAACGTCTCGCACTGTTGTTTCCCCGATCCCGTAATTCAAACACATCTGCTTCCTTGAAGCGCCATTTTCTATTTTAGAAATCATTTCAAGTTTTTGTGCAATCGTTAACACAACCTTCTTTCGTTTTTCAGCCATTATTAATTTCAGGAACTAACGAACTGATCACGACTGATCACTAAGCACGCTTACTGACAACTGACACCACTGCCAGACCGAGAGAATATGTACGTAGAGGGGGAAGGTTAGTGAACTTAACCAAAATAAAAGTGCAAGAGCCAAAACAAAATTCTGAGAAGGCCTATAGGATTACGATGCGCAATAAACCTGTCAGAAACTTTTTTGACCTTCGCACTGTAGGGCCTATTGTATTTTCCCTGTTGTTGGCTTGGATTAAAATTGTTTTTTTTGAGGTTCGTAATTAAAAAAATTTTTCGCAGCACTCGCGGATAATCGGGGCTTTACTGTAAATACATTTAACATAATACCATACATAATAAATGTATTTGTATTTAATTATTTAAATACAAGTTTAACATGAATGAAATGAATACCCATTACTTAGAACTTCCTTAAAGCAACGGCTCCACACTTACTACACACAAAACATAAAATAAATATCATGTAAACACTATATCATGATACAGTACAACAACAAGTACATTTTATAAAACATTAAATATTAATTGAACAGTATATTATACTCAATTCCTACACATTAAACTCATCCCACTAGACACAGTGTTTATAGTTTATATCTTATACTGCTCATTACATATTTTATATTTAGGTACACCTTCAATGTTTTATTTCCTAGTAACCTTACTAGGTACCCTCAATGCATTTTTTAGGTGAGATTGGCCCTCTTGTATTTAATTATGACATACTTTGGGCATTGTTTTAAGTCATGTTGACAGAGTTTTTATGTAACGTCGGGAACCTCAACTTTGTTACGTTACAATATATATATATATAGTTTTCTCCCTCAATCATTTGTTGATTTTGCGGTTATTTTCTGCCTTACAATGTGGCACAAAAAGAGCCACTTCTATTGTGGCTCTGTTGGGGGTGAGATCAACGAAGGATGGATAAATTCTTATATATACATTTCAGTGGCTGTATCTCAGTAAATCGATTGTGGCTCCGGATATTTGTGTATATATATATATATATATATATAAAATATTCATCTGAAAGCAATTAACGTTGATCACATTTTATACAAACCTTATTTAATACAAAGTTAAAACACCTTTAATAAAGTTTTTGTTTTATTTTTCTGAAAATTATTTTGCTTTTGGTTTTTTTCATCGTCGAATGCACAAAAATTATTATTACTGAATAAATCTCTTCGAAATTTAGAACATTTTAACCCTCCAAAATAAACAGTAAACATTAAACATTTGATATGTGATTATTAAACATTAAATATATATAGTTCGCACAACCCAGCATAATTTAAGTCACTCTCTCCCTCGCACTCTCTCTCTCTCATTCTCTGGTACAATTTTAATAAATGAGCTCTTTTAAATTTAATTTTGAATTGGTCATTATGAATTTGAATAATAAAAAGATTTTGGATAGCTAATACTTAGCTGCTGTTTTACGAACGTCGCACACCGCGAGTTCGCGGATTGCTACCGGTCACATCTTGAAGTATTGTAATCTGAACACTGTTTTAATCCACTTTTGGTAGTGTAAAAGTTAAAATTCACACTTGGTGAACTTTTTGCCGGCCGGCTGCGTTCACACTTCAGGATGAAATGACACAGAGTCTTTGTTTCACATTGCGTAGGTGGGGCAAAAGCGACGTCATCAGGCTTTTGTTCATGTAGCCAAGCCTTGAGTTGTTTACAGAAATATACATTCCTTCCACTGACGTCATCAGGGCTTGTCTCGTTATCGCTATTTGTTACATACGGTTTTTTGCTGTGTTTGTCGTTTTGCAATGAAAACGGTCGGAATCCTGTCAATTCACATCTGCGTTTTATAATATAGTTATATAGTCCACTCACCAAAACTTTACAGGGATTATGAAATATTTAAATAATTATTACCAAATAATGGTTAAAAATAAATGAATACAATAATTATGGTCTTTTGTACCATGTTTTTATAAATTTAGTATTGCACCAGAATTGTACCATCACAAAACCCCCTCAATGAAAGATTTTGTGCTGAAGCATAAAAACTTTCATTGACCCATTCGTACTTCCTAAAGGGATCAGCCAGGATATGTCGCCACAACCCCCTTACAATTTATATAAAAGAAAATCAATAACTCACCCATGGTCTGATGACGATGACAGAACCTGCATGACCTTACTGGACTTCTCCTTCGAGATCCCAACACCATAAGGCCAATCAGGCGTGTAACGCTCCTGCTCTGACGCGCTGGCCAGCTCAGGACCGCCGTCATAACATCACCAAACACTGAAACAATAAATTAAAATATCAAAATAGTGGCTTGGTATATTGCTCTATCCTTAACTGATCTGGTTCCCCTTAGCTACGTGCTGGTTTGTGTTAATAAGCACTGGGTTTGCTTGAACTAAATATAAATACAAAAAATGTAACATACAAGAATTACATAGAATTGCCATTCTCTTTATGGACTACCCTGAATTGTAAAAATTGTTTCAATTCCCATCGATAATAATCAACTCTTTCTGTAATTATAAAAGAAACAAATATTTATATGAAAAAGAATTTAATTTAATTTAATTATAAAAAAAAACATGGAAATCCCCATATAAATCTCCCAAATATTACTCAAACATGGAGAAAAGCAAATTATAGAATAAAAAGAATAATTAATAAAATCTTATTGAAATTAAAATTATTATTATTATTATTATTAACAGGTAATAATTGGCGCTGTTAACAATATTTACCCCTCTTTCTCCTCCACACACACTATTTCCTATACATCATGTTAAAATTTCATAACATAATACATGATACATAATAATACAGATTGATAATTAACATTAATACCTTTAATACATTGTAATAGTTAATTCATATTTAATCTGATTAAAATTTACACATTCTATCTATTTAAGTTTGCATTTAAATTATAAAAATTTCAATTAATTAATTCATTAATTCTAAACTTTCATTAATTAGCCATAATTTATTTCAAATTTATTATTAATATTCATAGTACATTATTATTGTTTCATTTCATTTATTACCTCTCTACTCTGAACTTTCTACCTACCTGACTACCTAACCTTTCACATTCTAATCATTGTTTAGTCTGGGTGACTTGTGTATTCACTATGCTTTTACTTATTATAATCTTACTCACCTTTGTTCTAACTAACAACCAAATTTACCTATCATGACACCAATTTCTCAATTATAAACACCTTTACTAATTTCATTCCGACGATAAATCCTATAGCACCGTGCGTCTTTGTACAGAGATGGGTGTTCCCTAACTGGCTATATACATTCATAATAGTTTGCCCTTCCAAAAAAAATTTGGCAAACACTCCCTAAAACTACGCTATTACCTGCCACAACGCTATACGTTGGCTACTCCTTATCACCTCACCCCCACTACAAAATATCAGCAACAAATATATGTTTAACCTTGACTTTACTCACCACTACAAATAATCACTAACTACTGTGTCCCTAAATATCTAATACTCTTTTTGTATTATTTTCTTTAAAATTCTTACCTGTCTAACTCCAGTTACATTAATTAAATAACTCACCTGCCTTTATCTATACACAGGCTCTATCCCTGTTTTAACATTCTACCTTACTGTAATCATTGACAATTGCATTAAATTTATCTCTCACCTACTCATAACAGTACATCTCACTTTTCAAATATATATATTCTTACTTAAACATTTATTAATATTCATTAGTAATTACCTTCATTACAAACTTCCTATTATAATTAATAATTTACAACTTCAGTTACAAAGTTAGTACAACTTTCTTTTGTACCATATTAATTCAGTAATTAAGAGTAATAATCTTTAATTATTATTCAATTATTTAAACTTGTTTAGTTAAACAAAAAAATGTTAATTGTTAAAACAATTAATGGTGTACACAAAATATACCTGCAATACACAACATCAAAAATATATAAATACATTGATATATAAAACAATGAAAATATACAATCCAAACTCATTATTTTGTCATTAATCAAAATCAGTCCATATGCAGTCCAATTCAAAACCACTTTTCACATATATTTAATGTTCATTACACAATTAAAACTATCTATCCTCCATCGTTGAATAACATTCTAATCTTAGGTCTATTTATCTTATTTTTTAGTGAATAAATTTTATTATTAGAAACATTATAATCATAATAATTATCAAACATTTGAAATTCATTCACAATTTCAATATCATATATCAAGTCACGATTGAGTATGGTTCTGTCTACATCAGTAAGATCATATGTTATAATCTTGTTAGTCATATAGTAATTATCATCATAATTTTCTACCACTACACCTGTTACTTCCCAAGGTAAGTGCTTGATACCATTATTCTCATTATCTATTATTATTTCAATTTCATTATAAGGTTTGTATTCGTCATAATCATACACCGTCTCTATTCCTAACCTTTCTACAAGTTCTCTGTACTTTCTATTTACTTTAAAAATTTCTATTACTCTCTTTCTCTCACTATACCTCTCTACACTTTCTCTCTTACTATATTTCTCACCATAACACCAAGTTACACTCTCTCTCTCCAAATATGCAGGGGTCACTAACTCAAAATTACTGCACCACTTATGAGGTACACAAAAACACCAAGGAACTTTATTTGTAGACCTTTCGTCTCCCAAATATAAATTTAAGGAACTCTCGTCCTTATTAAAAATACGTGAAGACTTTTCTTCACCCCCTAACACAACATCAAAGGAAAATTCTAACCCCTGCACCCCTTTAACATAAATACTTTCTGTAAGCTCTCTCTCTGACTCAATACACTCAAACACCTCATTTTCACTCATAATACTCTCATCATTTTCTAGTATCATATTCTTACTACCTGTAAACTCATTATTCAAGTTATCACTGTTATTTACTTTATTAATCAGTACTTCGTTTTTCGTCATATTTTCACCTTCTGATTTTCTATTTGGATTAATTGCTCATCCAACTTTGAAATTACTATATCACATTGCTTAATAAGATTAGTGTTACGGTTTTTAATTTCGTTTTTTAATTCATCACAATTTACCTCAAAACTATTTTTGATTTCATTTTTCTGTTCGTTAAGTTGTTTATCAAAATTATCAAATCTTACACTCTGTTTATCAAATTTGTCATTCAAATTAGTAAATTTTTCATCGAATTTTACACTCTGTTCATCAAATTTATTTAATAATAGCTGCATCAAAGCAGCTGTAGTACTCATTTTTGCTTTTTTATCTTGCTAAAACATATATGTTTATAACCTAAAAATCTGACCTTATTTTACTCACGTGTTTGCGTACTTTCGCAATTACTTCAGGTAATTATTTCGCTTTCCTGGTAGGTATTACTCCACATAAAATTACGTTTTATGTAGAGTCCCTGTTCGCAAGGCGACCAAATGTGATAATACAGTCCCTGTAATTTCGGGAGCAAAATGTGATAATACAAAACTCGTGTCACAAAAAATTAACTACTTTTATAATAAACATTGAATAATTATCGGGCGCCGTGTTGCCAGATTGTGCAACAACATAGATATTAGGCTTACCTTTTGGTCCAGTATTCGTGTAGATGAACCAGTAATTGCGAAATATACCTGAAATAACTCACTCGTACTTGTATTTTTTACCAATGACATTACCCAATTTATTTTCCAAAAACTCTAAGTACATATGAAAAACTGACTCTATCTGTACCAAACACGTACATATTTACGCCATGGGGCGTTTAGCAAACATCAAACCCTTAAAACATTTTAACCCTCCAAAATAAACAGTAAACATTAAACATTTGATATGTGATTATTAAACATTAAATATATATAGTTCGCACAACCCAGCATAATTTAAGTCACTCTCTCCCTCGCACTCTCTCTCATTCTCTGGTACAATTTTAATAAATGAGCTCTTTTAAATTTAATTTTGAATTGGTCATTATGAATTTGAATAATAAAAAGATTTTGGATAGCTAATACTTAGCTGCCGTTTTACGAATGTCGCACACCGCGAGTTCACAGATTGCTACCGGTCACATCTTGAAGTATTATAATCTGAACACTGTTTTAATCCACTTTTGGTGATGTAAAAGTTAAAATTCACACTTGGTGAACTTTTTGCCGGCCGGCTGCGTTCACACTTCAGGATGAAATGACACAGAGTCTTTGTTTCACATTGCGTAGGTGGGGCAAAAGCGACGTCATCAGGCTTTTGTTCATATAGCCAAGCCTTGAGTTGTTTACGAAAATATACATTCCTTCCACTGACGTCATCAGGGCTTGTCTCGTTATCGCTATTTGTTACATACGGTTTTTTGCTGTGTTTGTCGTTTTGCAATGAAAACGGTCGGAATCCTGTCAGTTCACATCTGCGTTTTATAAAATAGTTATATAGTCCACTCACCAAAACTTTACAGGGATTATGAAATATTTAAATAATTATTACCAAATAATGGTTAAAAATAAATGAATACAATAATTATGGTCTTTTGTACCATGTTTTTATAAATTTAGTATTGCACCAGAATTGTACCATCACAAAGGAAGAAAGGAATGTACTAAAATACAGCAATATTTTATGAGGAATTGCAGAAGAAAATTAAAGTCAATCCCAACAATTACTTGGTAATAAATGGAGATTTAAACCCCAGAATAGGAGATTCGCCAATTCAATTCAAGGAGTTGTAGGCAAGTTTGGAGAGCAGACTTTAAACTCTAATGGACATGAGCTGAGGTGCTTTTGATTCCTATAATGAATTAAAAATAACAAACAGCTTTTTAGAAAAAAGGACATACATAAGTATTAGTGGTGTGCGAGAGGGCAAAAATGAATAATAGATTATATTAGGCTCAATAAGAAACTGAACACACACGTAAAAGTGTACAAGACGTTAGACTTTTCAGAGGTAGTGACAGGTTCTGACCAATTTTTAGTAATTAGGAAAACACACCAAGACTCCGGGGATGTACTGACATCTAACATAGAAGCAGACGTTCATGGAAGACAAGAAGTAACATATTAACTTCTGAAACAGCCTAACAAAACTGAGAAAGATAATGCACAATTTCACATGACAAATGAGTAGGTAAATAATACAGGAAGACAAGATATAACCATCACTTCCGGTTGTTAATAGCAATATATATCTTGGGGATAACATAACAATATCGGGGACCGTGCTTTGCTCGGTTTTGATATTTATTTATATATATACAGATTATTTTTACATTAAATTGTCTAGGATTTGTAAACATAAGCAGAAATTTGTAAGCGTAAACAGAAACTATACGTGTATTGTATAAACATTTGAAATAATAGCAATTGCATTATACACATATAAAAAATAAAGTAAACAGAATAATACAAAATACAGTATAATACAAAAATAATACAAAATTATTGGAAAGTTACGTTTTATTAAGTTACAAACTTTTAAGCTGCTTTGTCTTTTTACTCTAGAAAATGCTACATACAACGTTCCATACATAAAAACTGATATAAGTAAGTAGATACCAACGGATTCAAATGTTTATCCTTGATTTATCCTTGAGCTGTGTGGATGGTCAAGCAAAAGCAGGTCTTATGGGGAACTGATGTCGTTGCATAGTACACCCAAGTTGATTTTTGCTAGAATCTAATGTGATTCTTGGGATGTGGACTTCTCGGCCTGCATTCTCTCCAGTGATAATCTTTGATTTAATAATATTGTTACACAACTCAGTAACTATTAACCTTGTTCCATTGCATAGTCCTTCGGAGACATCCAAGTTTCGCAAGAGCATTATTATTGTATTTTTTACAAGTTTCAGTTCATGTGGTGGTAGATCAGCCATTTCAACGGAATTCAGAAGTAAATTCGAGACCTCCTTCTGGTTGATCTTTGACAGAATCATAACTGTTGTAAACTTTGCACTCTCCAGGAAGCTTTTCAATAATTTCTGCATAATTTTATTAACATCTTTATTATTGGTTCTAGTATAGCCCTGTCCTTCGTATTTTCATATCTGTTTTTAGCCAGACAGTCTCTGAATACTTCTTCAGTAAGATTGCCGTTGGAAAAAATATCCTCTGATAGTTCAATCTCATGCATAGCATTTACTGGCAAGTCTCCATTGCCAACTTTTAATAAATATTCAGCAAAGTCTCTTTGCTCTGGATTCACACGCATATTTTCTGTCAGTGAAAAGAAGTTAAAATGATGCCAAAGTCTGTTTTCCTTAATCGAAAGGTCTACCAACTCACTGCAGTTAGCACGAGGTTGAACGGGCAAACATTGCCGGCAATCTCCTCCAAAGACAACAATCTTTCCACCAAAGGCTATATTAGGATTTCCTATAGAACGACGTATTTAATCCATATTGTGTAATCCATATTTAGGTAACATACCCTATGCACCAACCCGAGCATTTTACTCTATAATAAAACGTACCTTTCTGTTGTAAGTCACAAAGAAGCAAAAGCAACAGTTTCAAAAAACTCATAAATTATTATTAACTTTAGCTTACTAACAACCTTTTTCGAACGTTTCAATACAATCCTTGAATTTTTTTGTTCATGACGTGTCCGTGTATTAATGCTTACCTCAGAGAACACAGAAAACACAACAGTGTACAGGGAACACGTTATAAATTAAATACGTTATTGCTCGCTTAATATAATTAGATAGGGTAAACAATTATTGCTCGTCTCAACCCTTATTTTGTTTATTTACATTGATTGGAACAGCTAATTATTCTTTTTCATATATATACATATCGATACTGCGCCGTTTGCATTTATCGACGGTTTCTGTAATTTATTTATCTGTAGGTTAAGAAAGCTGGTTAGAAATTACAGTTGCCTAGCAATAATTAATTGTTACGCGGTATCGGTCCCGCGATATTTTAAAATAAAGGCCCTCAGATGTGGCCCTGACGAATTTTGCGGAGAATGAGACCGAGTCCAATCAATTCCTGGTGTCAAAACACCCTTAAGTACCAACTTCCGAGAAAATCGTTAGAGCCGTTTTCAAGAAAGAAAAACATAGCTACATACAATTATATTGCTCTCTTAATAGTGTAGGTTTAGAAGAATTAACAGATGTTCTAGACCAAATGAAGAATAAGACCGGATGGAATTAACACAGAACTCTTAAAAGGTGGTGGACTGCTATTAAAACTACAACTTTGGCATTTGATTAATGCATGCTGGAAAACAAACACTATTCCAGATTTTTGGAGAATAGCAGAGGCTGTTTAAAAAGGGATAGAAATGACTGTGGAAATTATCAAGAAATAAGCCTTTTGAATATGGCCTACAAATTATATACATGGATAATTAATAACAGACTGAAGAATACTGCAAACGCTCTCCTTCTTGAACAATCTGGATTTAGAAAAGGAAGATCCTGTGGTAACAATGTCACAATTATACGCCAATTGATCGAAAAAAGAAGAGATTCAATCTAGAGCCACATATTGCCTACATAGACTGTGAAAAAGCATTTGATCATGAGAATAGAGATATATTGGGAAAATATTAGAGCAAAGAGGATACCCACATCATATAATAGAAGTAATAAGAACCCTATATGAAAGAACGGACATTACTATAAACACTGAGAAGGAGAAAAGAGAATCTATTACTCTTAACAAAGGCATTAGACAAGGGTGCAGTTTCTTTGTCACTCACTTCATTTAACATACGGCTATATATTGACGATTTAAGGCAACGGAAACAACGAACTGGTCCTGGAATCTACTTACTTCCCGATAATTTCTCCATTAATATTATTTTGTTTGCTGACGATCAAGTCATCCTACAAGAAAAGGAAAGTGGATTACAAAAATCAGTGTACCAACTCAGTAAAATTTGCCATGAATGTAATTTAAAAACTTCCACGACAAAGACTAAAATAATGGCATTTAAATAGTAATAGACAATAAAATTATTGGAAAAATATCTCACTTCGGCTATCTAGGGTGCAACGTAAGCTATGAATATGAAGACGATATCGATAATAAAATAAACAGATACCACAATGCGTAAGACTCTGGGAAAGAAAGTACGAAAAGATACAGAAATGAAATTGTATGGCTGCACCAGTATTGATGTACGGGAGTGAATCATGGACACTCACCCAAAATCAGAAAAAAACGAATTGAAGCTGCCGAAATAAAATTTTTAAGGGAGTCAACGTGTCCAGCCTGAGATATCACATAAGAAATGCAGACATAAGGCAAGAGCTGGATATATACTCAATAAACGACAAAATTAAAAAAAAAAAAAGAAAACTGGATAAAACACATAAATAGATACCAAAAAAGATAATCCAGTATAAGCCTCTTGGAGAACGAGATAGAGGCAGACCAAGAAAACGGTGGTTGTGAAGACGGAACAGGCTGAAAGCCTAATCCTTGAAGTGAAGAAGAAGAAGAAATTTGGCCCAATCATGCAACTTTGTTTGACAATATTTCTATATATTTGGTTGTAACGGTATTACGAATAAATAAATTTTGTGCTAATTGAGTGCAAACTATTTAGGAATTACGAGGAATATCGGGAAACGGATTTCATTGTAGACTTAATAGAAAAAAAACTTCAGTTACCAGGAAAATATTCGAAGCTATATGATTAGTCTTTTTTTTTGTAGTACTGTACTGTGTTCATAAGGTATATTGTTTTGTACGAATGGATTTTCTGTGTGTTAAAGAACAGCGGTGGCAAAACCGACTAACCCTCTGTCAGTTGATGTATTGGTTAACATCGCCTGTCATTGCGTGTTAGATCCGCGGTATAGCAGAACTAAACAAAACCGGCTCGTATTCACTGGTAAGTGTTTACGTTACTTCCAAGGTTCTGAATCTACGTAAAAATTAAATGTCCACAGCCCGGTGGTTGTGCTCTTGTGTATTGGTTATTTCAGATGGCTGAAATAAAAATAAACAAATAATATAGCGTAGTAAAAAGTCTTAGATCAACGGACGCCTTGATTGATGGCTCAGTCGGTTGATCGCCATTCATTAATACGTTGAAGGCCTCGGGTTGCGATTACCTGTTTAGGCTGGAAATTTTTTTAACTAGCAAAGCTATTGTAACAGTTCCAAATGGGCTCCAGACTGTAATGACCATTGTAGCTGATGCAACTTTACATACATATTCTAAAAAAAAATTAATAATAATAATAGATACGAATCCCTTGTTTCGTGCGGTTAATTCGTTCCCAAATATTTGCACACGAAATGAAACTGCACTGAACGAGAACGTATTTTTCATAAACAAATATGCGTTTCATGATTATTCGGTTCTGAAAGTCTTATATTATTTATTCAACAACCTGAAACCTTATGTTAGTTTACATAGCATTCACAATCGTGTAAACCTATTACCCTATTACCGTAAAGTGGTGGCGTAAAATATTTGTGTATAAATATACAATACGAACTCGATAATGTCTCGTGTTTGGTTCTAGAGCAAGTAAAGAATTATCATAATAGGGTATTATAGAAAACACAGAAAATATATGTAACTCTAAGACGAAAATATAACAATGAAAAATTTTCCTGTGTTACGCACGTAAGGGTCGGAATTTTGGAAAATATGACTATTGGCCCTGTTTACATTTAAAACGAGTTGACACGGTTCTAGTACGTTCTGTAATTATGCTGTCTGTGTTAAACACGATAAAGTTTGTAGAACAAGACAAAAAGGTTCACTGAAGAAGACGTGACATACATACTAAAGTTTGTTAAACGTTTTTATTTCATAGACCTAATTGTTTAGCTTTTTAAGTAATATAAATAAAACGATTACCTTACAATGCAACACGAAACGGGCTAATATTAATGACATTCATTCTACTGACATTTTTTGAAAAATAATTCAATCTTAGTTTGAACTCTGCATTCTGTCAGTGCGTTTTGATGATTTTAAAGTAGTGAACACTATTTCCTAACAAGCAAACCAGTCACGAACTCCTTTCATTATCTGAGTTGTGTTCTTTAATACAAGCACAAGAGCTTTTGAAGTGAAGAACCTCATCCATCCCCTTTGCAGTATAGCTGCGCTTTTACTACAACTGGTCAAATTACTCCTACCCCATACCCCCATTATCATCACTTTCACTTCGGGAGACGTAGAGACAGATGAAGAACGTATTCGAAATATTTCACTAAAATGGGAAACTTTATTAATAACAAGTACAAAAGGTTGTACCGCACTGAATCGAATCTGGCCCCGCGTTATAATGAGGGATAGGTCATAAAATAATATCCGTACTAAACCGAAACCTCACCAAATGAAATTTTCTGAACCGGGGATTTGTGTAAAACAATTAAAGTACTTGCTGATTTGGGGGGGGGGCAGAGTTCTTTTTGAGCAAAACGAAACGGGCAAAGCCCCCTTAGGGCAGCTACATGCAATCGAACTCCTTTAAAATTAGGCTATCGTCTAGAATTTTGTGACATTCAAAATAATATATGTTTGAAATACGTTAAAGGGTCCACAGCCGGAGTTTTAAACTATCTTCTCAAAATATATTACCAAATGTGTAGGCCTACAGGCCTACGTCTATGTAGATGATCGTATCTACAACAACATGCTTTTTGTTCGGCTTGTTATTCCCTTGTCATGGAGAATAATTTATTTAATTGATTCAAAAAATATTTTAAAACGTTTGTTGTAAGTACACAATTGAGCGATGTGCCGTGCATATGTGATTTTCATTGGCGACTATTTGGTATTTGGTGGGAAAAATATAATTTTCCTTCTGTAGTGAATTAAACAAAATTTTACAACCGACGGTAGAATATCGTTTTCAATTTGTGCTAGTTCATTACAGTCCACAACTATGAGACAGTTCATTATATGTTGTTTTGATATTCACATGTATTTCAGTTTTTATTACAAATACGTTTATAGAAAAAACGCCATAAAAAGGAAGAGCAGCACAAATAGGTCGTCAGACATGTTACAACGTTAAAATGCGATCACGTCTTCATATTGAAAATGGTGAAAACAGCATTGACTATAATAAATGATAATAAGTTGGCACTGAAATGCGCATAAATACAATTTGAAAATGAATTACAGATCCCTCAAATTTTTTAATGCAGTAATTGATCTAGATTTATGGAAAACATTTTGATGAAGTCTATTCCTACAATGAAATTTAGCAAAAAAAAAAAAAAAAACAACAAAAATACGGCGGCAAACAAAATACACGCAAGGGTGTACCATTTGAGCTTTACGGACTGACATCTATAAAACAGATTGTAACTATGAAAATTCAACCAATAATGCATGTGTACAGAATGAATGACAGGGTCTTCCATGTCAGCATGCTTATAAAGGTAATAAC
The DNA here is from genome assembly GCA_034769895.1 of Magicicada septendecula. Taxonomy (NCBI): domain Eukaryota; kingdom Metazoa; phylum Arthropoda; class Insecta; order Hemiptera; family Cicadidae; genus Magicicada; species Magicicada septendecula. Next base: position 315,511,291 of record CM068368.1, on the reverse strand, counting down.
TGTAATATTGGCCAAGGTATAGGCGAGATTGTCATTTGTTAACCCCGTACACCAGCTACGTTAAGAAATTGTGTGATGTCAATAGGTATCGTGATTTCATGTTAGGTCGTGTTGTTCACGGCAATAAGGGTTTATTGTTACTCTTAAATTTTGAAAATGAATAATCTTTTCTGTGCTGATATAACACCTGATGTGATATCAGCCTGATAACGAATTTATGACTTTTCTCCAGATTATAATATTTTTTATTAAATGCCATCGGTTGAAATATCAAGACGATCTGTCCTCTGACGCATACTAAAGTGTTTTGCCAAAAAATATCAAACTACCGAAAGTTGTCCTAATGCAATCTGTTTGAACAATACTATTTTCTGACAATAAAACACAAGTGTTATTAAAGAGTTTTCATGTTAAGATTAAGTAAGCAGCTATATAAGTGTATGCAGTTTTTCCAGCGTTATTCTTTACGGGAAGCTTAGTTTTACATTTCTGACCCTAACGAAATTACACTAACAAAGTTTTATCATTTCTAGTGTTTACGACAAACAGTGTTTTTGAAGACAGAAAAATCCGCTAAATAGAAAAAATTAAGTAAACATTTACATATTACAAAAATATCTCTGCCTCACTTCTGTCAGAAATCAGTATGCATATGTCACCCCATTTATGAAATCATCTACGAGGTTATTAGCGTGCACGGTTGATATGGAACATCATTTGGAACATTACAGTTTTCTCTAAACGTTTTATTTAATAACAATGACAGATGAAATTTGTTGGCGTGTGAAAAACGCCGAGCCTGACCGAGTTTCAAACGCTGGACCATAGCACCATATGAAAGGCAGACGCTAACCACTCTGCTACGTGATAGGAATGAACTGCCTTTTTTTATTAATGTAGTACATTAATTATTATTGTGAGGTTATTCTAAATTTTATTAATAACCTAAACAAAAATTAATAATAATCAACGTTAATGTTTTTGCACTTTACCGCATGATCAACAATAACTGACTGTTGCGGCCCGACCTGAATTTATACAACTATGCGAAAACTGTAGAGAGCGAACAATATGAATCGTCAACTACTCACGCAAGGAAAAAAGTTTTCCTGGTAACGCTGTCAAGTCTTGGCAATGCTGTCAGTTCCGTTTGTCTACATCACATTTGTTTTGGTTTGAAGGCGTGACCTTGCAGTCTTGTATATCTGGCTGTCGCTTTGGGAATGTTCAGCCAAAAAACATACTTGGTTGATCCAAGAGGAATTTTGTACAGAGCCACAAAATGGTTCCCGCGTTTTTAAGGTTTGAGGTTATGTTCGCTCACCCAGATCAACATATCTGATCAACAATATCGTTTTATATGTGATCAACAATCAATCGTTAAAAATATTTAACTATTTTTAATATTATTAAAAAATGTTATGCTTTTCTTTTACGGTTTTTGCCACTGAATTCATTAATGTACTAATGAAAGTTGTAGCACTAAAGCCTAATGAGAAATAAGCTTTATACAAAAATCAACATTCATGGAAATTTTCTACGTGATCAACAATGATCCCAAAAAGATAAATATATATATATATATATATATTGCGACAATACAAGCATAGGCTGTAATGCGCATATATGAAATAAAATAAATATTCAATTTAATTTTAGTAATATATAATAGACGAGCAGGTGTGAAATTGGAAGCTGGCTTATAAACAGGAATCAACAAGAAACATCATGCGATTACCACTCTATGCGTGTACACAAGTAAATAGAGTGTGTGCGTGAAGCCTGTTTGAGCCTGAAAGTTTGTAGCCTCACCCCAAATAAATGCTAAATTAAGATTGTATTTAATTTTAAGCAAACCATAAATATTAGAAAGAGTGTAAAAACTTCTAAAAATGCGTAAAAATCAGACACATGTGCAGTGCGAATTCTACGTAATTCTGACAATCAGTGCGAATTCTGTGCGATTTTTAAAGCATAATAATTACACTAATGATGTGATCATTATGATAATTACATATCATGTGTGTAATTAAATTAGACAATATTAGATCACCTTGAAATCCGCATTAAACAGTGCAATTGGCGAAAAAGTGCAAATATGTGAAATGAGATGAGAGTGGGGGCACTGACGCCGTGGGCAGTTTTTGACATGCATATTCCTGAGACAACAGGTGTGGTTTTCTTGGTGAATATAAATACGAGCCCAGGAGAGCCAAACTCTCTCTTCAAACAATCTTCAGTCGTGGCGTTTCGCTATGTCCGTCTGAGACGCGAATTTTTAATTACTTCGGACAGAGTTAGACGCTATGTCTAACAGCAACAAGATTTTTATATCATAAACTGTAAAGTATTAAGGAAAATGTTTTATTTCAAGTAGTACTAAAAATAAAAAAAATAAAAAGTACCGTAATTAAAATTGTCGGATGTCTACAACTACGAACATCAACTCTAGACAGATGGCGAGAGAACATCTAGCAGAGGAACGATACGCAGAGCAATAGAGACTGTTTCTATCACAACAGCAGCCGATCCAGAGCAACACGTCATTACAATCTACAGCAGCCAATGGACCATGAAGGATGAGAGATGGGAGGACGACCAGTGAAACCAGAAAAGGCAAGAGGAAATCCAGTAGGAGAGGACCGACAGATCACTGGAGTACATGGGACAATCTGCAGAATTTGAGGTGACGAAAAACCAATTTATAATTATCACAGAATAAAGACATTGAAAGACATTAATAAAAACATTTTAAAATTAAGAATAACTATGTAGATAGAGATAAGAGAATGTAATTCAATTGAAATCAGAATTTTTTTTTTATGATTTTTTTCTTTAATGAATGAACAGTTAATGTAAAGATAATTTAAATCCTTGCTTGGAGTATTAATCATTGATTTAATAAGTTAAATTTTTTTATTGAAAGCACATAAAGTAAAGTAATTGGAAAAATCAATTAGTTTTGTTAAAATGATTATAAAGCCGTAAAAGGTATGTCAAGTAAAGAATAAGAAGGTAAATATTACCAATTAGAAAGCACACATTCAGACTGAGTAGTCGAGAATTTATATTATGAATAAGAAATGTTTTATATAGAATTGATAATATAAGATATAAGAGATAAAATATATTTTTATGATGAATGTACGGCAATCAAAGAAACATTGAAACAATAGATAATGAATTTCTTATGGCGAAGTAAATATTACTATTATATTATTATTTTTATTATGTTTGTTTGATGTAATAAATGAAAACATATTACGATTCCTAAAAGGACTAGGCCTACTCTTATTATAATTACACCTGAACTCAAATTATACATAGACGGTCTCAGTAATGTTATATGAGTGTAAACACAGCACCAATTTAAATTACATGAAATACAGCAATGTGTACCGTTGTATAATTTTGGCGTCCCAAAGAACGTGGGGCTCCACAAATTTAAATTACATTAAATTTGCAACCTGTGTCGTTGTAATATATATTGTAAGGGTATATATCTTCAACATGCATTTTAAGAAGCAACATGAAAAGAATAGAATACTAAATAATTAACACTATAAATTAAAAGGGATGAATAAGGTATAAAGGAATGGGTTTTTAACATGATTATATGATCAAACATATAAAGGTAATAATAAAAGTAACCTCTGATAAGAGAAAAGTAGCAAGCAACGGGGCAAAACTTTGAAAACAACGGGACAATACGAATTAACCAAAATAACCCAATAGATTTGGTAAGTGAGTAGGTAGAAACAAACCCCAGCCCCAGTGATAGGACAGATAAAGACAAAAAATAGTCAAAGGCAAACAAATAATACAAAACACAAATAATAAATCAAATGTAGTAACAAGCAGTATATAAAGTTATGTAAACAAGAAGTACACTACCAATAATAATTAAGTGAAACATTTGTTAATAGTTGGATTTCGTTGTCCATGACGTGTCCGTTACTTAACTAAATATCACTATAATATTGACGACTCGGAACACAAAGTTTTTTATAAGTAAAAACGTAAAAGGTAAGGTAAAACTTTACGTTTTTACTTATAAAAAACTTTGTGTTCCGAGTCGTCAATATTATAGTGATATTTATTTGTTAATAGAATATGTGTGTTATTAATAGCCCTATAGTGAGATAAAAAAGTAACACATAAAATATAGAAAAACTGACTATAAAATTGTTTTAAAACCCAATAAAAAACCAAGAGTGAGAGATAGGTAGGGAGTGATAACAATAAACAGTGAAGTGATAAGAAGAAATTAAAATAAACAATTTATAATCTTAAGAAAAAAATAGTAAACCATGGTAATAAACCAGAACCATAATCAAATGGTTGATAGACAAATAATTTAATTGTGTTAGCCCGTAAGAAACAGAGTAGTTGTGAGTCCAAGAACAAGAAAACATCTTCTATTACTAAATAATCACTAGGATGATTATCGCTATAGAATAGATGGTGTCGAGACAATACTCACCAAAATTGTTATTTGTTTAGTTTAAAGAATTATAATTTATAAGAAGGAATATGGCTGAATAAGGGACAGGCCATAAACCTATTTCTATGTTATATTTTGTTAGTAGGATTAAGTGTTAAAAAAGTGTGCAAGAGATAGGAGTAGGCATAAGCTAGCAATGATATAAATTTAACCAGCACAAGAGTAATCATCATTGTAAAAATAGAAAAGAAAAGAATATCAGACAAGGAATGATTTGTAAAATTATAATAACATTAATTGATTGTAAAACAGCCCCAAAGTAATTCAAAAGCAAATAAGTACTAAATGACAATAAGCAGAACATATGGATATAATAAATGATGTTTAAATAGTGTAAAATAAGAAATTCTAGACTATTGCAGCTTAGGCCTATAAAATACCTAACTGTCTAACTTCAGAAAAAACCAATTGTAAGCAATTAACTATTGTATTTGAAAAGTAAGACCAAGTAACTTATTGATTACAATTAACTAACAATAATAATATGTCAGAAATGGAATAAACAGTATAAATAAGTGAAATATGTAATAACATAACATTAGCAATTTTGTCAAAAAACATTAATATATGACCAAGCCCAGCTTTGTGAGATGTCAAATTGATCTTTGAAAGAAAATAGGGATATATATGTTAATATTTCATACATTGGTAATATCACCAAGGAACAATAGCCATTATAAAATATTTATTCATTTTGAACCAAAACCCAGGATTTATAACAATAGATACAAATGTATATAACCAACGAGAGTGGAGTTGGTTACCATAACAATGAAACGTTATTATATTTAAAACCGTTAGAAAATGAGGAGTCCATTTTTAACGATCCAGCGAGACAGATGCTAAACTGAATTCGTCTCAATTAAAGTTTAATAAAGAAGAAAATAAGATCCAGATGAAAATAAAATGAATACAAGAAGTCGAACATAGTTCCAGTAAATCAAGGAGAACAATAAACCAAATTTTAACAATAAAAAATAAATAAAACTCTGAATAATAAAAAATAGACGCCAGAAGAAGAAGGAAAATCATACCATTGAAAATTAACGAAAGTATAAACACAACCTGGAAGAAATACTGGTGACCCATAGCAAGAAACTACAAGGGTTTTGTTAAGTATAATTAAAATTACCAATAATCACAAACTAAACTGATTAACTTTTTTTTCACAAACAATAACTCTCACTCTGAACTTTGAACACCAAATTCTTTCAAGGATTGATAGATAATATTTATTCCAACTGTATGTAACTGTAGATTAACCTATATACGAAGCCTATAATATTGACACACACTTTTAAACACAAAGAATTGAATTTTATGTAAACCTTTTTAGTAATTAAGTATCATTAATGTAAGGTAGTGTACTTTAATCACATCTTGTTTTAAATTTTTTCGTAATCCAAAGAACTCATTGACTGAATAATTTGTGTAAACTAAATAATATCGCCGGCCATGGCGGTCTCGACAAAATGTTCAGTCAACAGAGCCAACCCTGAGGTGTAATTTGTTTATAGCCAGAGCGAAACTTTTTTATACTAATTTCTATTGTACTTGAATTATCAATAATTAGTGAATTTTTGAACAATAATAAACAAGTACTGATCATTAATAATTGTCCTTTGTTTTTATTTGAAATATATTATATAATTTGTGTACTTTAGCGGTGAATAGAATTCTTTACCAAAATTCTATGTTGGCAACATGTCGAACGACACACGAGATTCGAATTCCCGTCAGTCCGCGTGGGTAATTTGAATTTGTCAATATCGCACAGAAAAACGACACCGATCAAAACTTTTAATTGTTTTAAGAAAACAATTTGGCGTCTACTGGGAAGAAAAAACAACGAGTAAGGACAGGTAAGGATTAAACTTGAAGAAGGATTCGGTACTCTTTATTAGCGCGTTTGCGATCATCACCACTAAGTGAGTACTACTAAAATACGTTAAAAAATTGACACCAACACTAGTGAGGTTTTTTAATACACGTTAACAAAGTAGTTCTTAACAAATTGGTGCCAACAACAGTGGGACTTCTATAACAGTAGTGAGTAAGTTCTATAACAAAATATATACAGTATATCTCCTGATACCACTCACTCACTCATACACTCACTCATCATGAAATCAACATAACTATAAAGTCTACAAACTTGAAATTCGGCATGTATGTTCCTCTTGGCTTTCAGGTGCTCGGTAAGAAAGGGTTTTGAAAACTTTAACGCCTACCCACAAAAAAATGCAAAAAACTGCGACACCGATAATGCAGCTTTTTTTCAAGTGTATGCTTCCTGGAAGTCTAATGTTTATGTTTTTACTTTCCTTTAGGCTTTTGGGGAGTTACTAAAATAGTATTTTTTTCATCTAACCTATAACCACGAGGAGGCGCGAAAATAATCGCAAAACAGTTCACCCTGTCCCTCTATTCCTTGCTATGTGGTGTTGACAGTTTATTTTGAGTTCTAAGTTCGGCACATATATTCCAAACAGGGTACAGAGACACTGTTTGGCCAGTTGCATACGAGAAACATTCAAGCAAACAAAATAAATCCTGTTTTGATTGTACTACAAATGGTTAAATGCTGGTGAAACACAGCACCTATTTGTAGGCCTATCTATATTGTTACGATGTTACAAAACAATCGAAAGTTCCAGAGGCTGAATGTTGTGGCGTACGTGATTCTCAGCGCATTTGCTAGACTGTATCAGAATTCGCGCAGCCGCACGCACTGTGTCAAGGCCGCAATGAATTACGTTCTAGTACATTATATTTTTATCTCAACTATCATTTAAGCACAAGTGAATCCTGTAACAAGTGGCAATTGAACATTCTTGCTGCTGACGTTAAATAGTGTCGCTGATGTCAAAGGTACCATATAGATTTGGTTTGTCAACTTTGAAGAAAGATTTAATTGATAAAATATGAGAAATCATTCATATTCCTCGACAGTGTAAGAATGGTTGGAAAGTATATAAGAATTTTTTTAATATGTATAAAATTACTGATAACAACTTGTAAAGCTATGCTCACAAAGATGTTTCATGTTCACGTACTTCAAAGTGTATTCTGAATACTTGTTGAATGAGACTCTTAAAATTTTCACAGACAAAAATAAGCTATCCATACAAATTTAGAGTGGAGGGGCTGAGGTGGGAAGATAAAGGAAGGAATGAGGAAAGTTGCAAGTAATTAGTGACAAAAGGTAAATAGCAAGAGTGTGAGAATAAGGAGGATGCACTCAATAAGGTACATTTGGGGGAATTCTGAATGGAATGAGGAAGAGAAGGAGGGGAGGCACTGGATGGTGGAGTCAATTAAGATTGTTGAGAGGCTTGGAGGTCTATCACATGGTGACCTACCAGGGGAAAGCAGAAAATTATTGAATATATCATACTTTTACATGTACAAGGTGCACATTTTTCCTTTGACTTTTGTTTCAAAACTATGTACACATTATATCTAAATATGTAACATAAGTTCTGAGATCTTGGATTGTATACATGTGTACAAATAAACTCCTGTGAATATATACAAATGAGTTCATGTATATCTCACTCACAAGCTTGTATACCGGTATTTGATTAACACGGTTGGTGACTGAAAAAAGAAAACCTACACACACACACACACACACACACACACACACACACACATATATATATATATATTACAACGATACAACGTTATTAAATGTAAGCGTGTCGTGCCACACGTTGACAGGCGACAAAATTATAACAATACAAATAACATGTAGTGTAATTGGGGTTCAGGTGTAATTATAATAAGAGTATTAGATTTATGAGTATTTAAAAATTCATATTTATTGTTTACTCAATCTAATAAATAATAAACATCATTAATAATCTTCGGTCACGATATTACTCATTATTAAATGTTTATCTCTTATACTATACGGTGTTACACACATTTAAACCCTCTTACATTTAGACATGTTAATAATCTTAATCTAGACATGTTAATAATTTGATTTACTAATAAAAATAAAATAAAATTAAAATGTAATTTGAATTGAATTCTTTTAATTCAGATCTGACCTCAGCTTGCTCAGTCTATACCAATGTTTAAAAATTAAATTTAAAATTATATTAATTACTTTTAGACTGGCATTTGTTTTTTATTCAAATTTAAATTATTCTTTTCTATAATGCAAATATCAAATCAATTTAACTATTTACTTTGATAAACAAAATCTACTCTCTCAACTTTAAATTCTTTTTTTTCTTATTTCTTTATATGCGATCGCTCATTCTTACGACTAAACATTTATCTACATTTCTAAAATATTATTTCTACTTATAATTTTTTCTTTGTTTTAATTTATTGTCTTTTGATATAGTCTTTATGAGCACTTTTTTAAAATCATTTATAAATGCATTATGCATGTCACCTCGAGTTCTGATGATCTTACGACTTATTGACAGGGTCCAGCGTTGTCCAGAGTTGGTTTTCCATTCCTCCTGTCCTGGCGTGGTCCTGGATATGTCTCGAGTCCAGCGTCATTCTCCAGCAGTGTGTGGTCCTGGATATGTCTAGAGTCCAGCGTCCCTCGTCACTCTGGTAGCTTCTCCGTAGATACTCTTTGTAGACTTAAACGGTCCCGGTACTTTACGCTTTCCGAAATATTGTCAAACTTATTGTTGAACGTCTTATTAGTTCGTTAATGAGACTTGAAAAAATAAAACTGTTCTGACGACGGACAGCATGTCCGACTGCAACTGTGTCTTGAAAAGAAGAGAAGGGTTTTCAGTCGAACCCTTAATTTATACCCTCTCGAGATTCCGCGCCAGTTGGCTCCAAAATCGTCCTGTCGATACCTGCAGATCACATGATAGCCCCCACTCCCGAACCTTTTCATATATTTGCAATTATTAGCAAATAGCAATGTTTTGCACGGAATCGAGATAGCACAAATCATAGCAAATTTGATTAAGCACTCACTGTATTAATTTGAGCGTCTTATGGTAATTTGTGTATTTTTTGGCACGTTTATTTCGCACTGACTTCGCGTCGTGTGTCCTATTAACGTCATTTTCTCACTGGGGATAACTATAAATTTTACACACACTTTGGTGCCTTTTGTTTGTTTATAAACTAATTAGTTTTTACACAGTGGAATTAAATAATTATTTTATTAATTACTTGGGGCGGGTAGCTGAGATTCCTGTCTGTACATGCATCACTAACACACACAAGATACACGCATAACACACATACAATTGAGCAGGTGTTACTTGCCTGTCGGAACAGGTTAATTTCTCCCCTAATCTAACAATGAAATATGTTTACAATCTCAGACCTGTCCATTTACCCTTAACTTATAATAATTCTACAAATTTTATATTTATTCAAATCAATGCCTAATACAGCATATGGCTGTATCGTTGCAATATATATATATATATATATATATATATAACACCTATCCCCTATGTACACAACCTACACATACGTTTATGTCCTTACACATATGTACAGATAGGAAATTGGCTATAGCTGTTCTATGTTAATGTGATAGTTCAGTGTAAGAAAAAAATATAAGAAGTGTTAAGTGCTAGTACTCAATACTATTAAGACAAAGGAGTGCTTGACACTCCTTCTGTAGCAAAACAGTTAACTTTCCACAGGTAGAAAACTGTCTGCTCTATAAAAAGAAAAAAAGGAGTGTTTCATCAGTTTTCAACAATTTTGGTTTGTCTCGGACAGGGAACACAAATCAGTGTTCTATCAGTATCAGTGTCAGTGATCAAAGCAGTGCCCATCAGATAAAAATAACATGACAAGCAAAGGTACATAAGTAAGCAAAGGTGTTAAGTTTTTATTACATAAGTTATGTACATAAGTTACTGTGTACTGCTTACGGACAGTAAGTTATTTCTGAATGTGAATCTCAAGGGAAATACTAGCCAAAAACTTCCACACCATGTATGTGTTCACATACCGGTACAGGAAAAGATTGAATGGCAGAAAAGTTTGTTTAAGACCAGATTGAAATAGCTTGGAATTGATAGCTGGGTTCTTTCTTAAAGAAGACAAAGTTTGCTTTGTTGGCTGTTTCAAAGCATATTTCATGGACAAGGTAAAAGAAATGATTCAAAAATGAAAACATTTTCTTTGTCATGTTTACTTGCTGAGCTGTTACTTGTTATGTTCTGGATGAGGCCTTTCAGTGTTTCCACCATTTTCAAGTCCTGTGGAATTTCAAATGGTGGAAACACTGAAAGCCCTCATCTGGAACATGATAAGTAGCAGTTAAGCAAGTAAACAAGACAAAGTTGGAGTTACAGAGACCGCTAATTCAAATAACAAGATGACAATATCAGTATGGAGAATCATACATGACTTCCATATCCTAAGATTTATATTTAAAATCATTTTTTAAATGAAATATTTCCATAGAAACTATTACTTCTTTCTTCAGCCTTAACCTCAGTACTGCGGTCACTAACATATACCACCTCATGTTAGCGCACTCGATTTTCACTGATGCTGTGTTAAGTTTATTACCTTTTATTAATTTATTAATACACTTTGTTTACAACTATACTTTCGGCTAGGGCAGCTGCCATGTTGTCTAGTACCAACTCAAATTTTTGTACTCACCGTGTCCGGGGTATCGTTAGACGAGCTGAAAGATAACAAGATGGTTGCTTGGAAATGATTACTTCAATCTACTATATTCAAACAAACTTGTGTTTATTCATGATTTAGTTTTACTGTTGCATATTAACGACAATGACAAAATTACTCCTCCCATCTTTTACACTTTTACTATTTTAACATTGATAGTGTACATGATTTATTTTGACAACAACCTTCAAGATATTACTGATAATTAAACTGTTGAACACTAAAACAAATGCTGTAAAAAATAATACTAAACTAACTTCTCTTAACGTAAACCAGTGCCTTTTTAATTATGTAATTCAAACTCACCCATACACACTCACACGCTTTCACATTAGACAAGTTATATTCCCCTTAGAGCTCATATTTCAAATTAATTTTCCCCATCTGTTCTTGTACTGTATGAAAAATAATAAAATTTGATAGTTTACTTCCCTTTTATCATGTTGAAGGTACTCTCTTACAATGTTTTCTCGTATATGTACACGCACTGATTTATCGGCAAACTGTTATATGATTATTATTTTCTCACTGTACCTACTCGGTTTCAAAAATACTGTTTTAGATGATCAAATACCAAAATTTTCACATTTTATATGTTGCGGGCGCCCGCTATTTACGTTCCGGAACTTTGTACGTGTCACTCGCGCAAGTGCTTGATTAAGACTGGGGTGAGACGAACGGCACTATTTTGTGTAGTTGCCGCGGTTGTTTACCAAGTTTTCATTGTCTTCAGCTCTGGTATCCCTACGCCAGAAGTAGGGTCGCCTGACACTCCTGAATTCCAAAGTTGGGATCGTCTCTGACGTAAGAACGTTCAATTTTGTTACATAATCGGTTAGTCACTGGTTCTCAAAATAACTGCTTTACTCGTGTCTGGAGCTGACCTTGACACATTTTCGCTTGTTTGTTTACTACGTCTTTATAATTTATGCATAATATTTAAAATCACTTTTGCCAATTTTGTCCCAATAAAATTTACCTTTATTCTCGATTTATGTTTATGTCTCCCAAATTATTATTATATAATACAATTTCCTTTTTTATTAAACACAAATTTATTTATTACACCAGGTAGGCCAAAATGTCCCGTTACAATACCCCCTCAATGAGAGGTTTTATGCCGAAGCATAAAAACTCTCATACTTGCTAAAGGGATCAGCTAGGATATGTCGCCACAACCCCCTTTATGGTTTACAAACAAAAATATAATTAACTCACCCTTGGTCCAGTGACTGTGACCGCACCTGAATGACCTTACTGGACTTCTCTCTCGAGATCCCAACACCATAAAGTCAGCCTGGTACTTAACGCCCCTGCTCTGACACGCTGGCCAGCTCAGGACCGCCGCCACAGCATCACCAAACACTGAAACAACAAATCAAAATATCAACTAGTGGCCTTATACAATACTATATCCCTAACTGATCTGTTTCCCCTTAGCTGTGCTGGTATGCGTTAAGAAGCACTGGTTTTTTCCTCTTAACCTCTAACATATATATGAACTCATAACCTAACATGATACATATTTTAAATCTCATTCTATCTACTTTCTCTTGTTAACTTTTATCCCTAAATTCAAAATACATTCCTCTGATTCTATCAGAATTTAAATAAACATTTCCCATTACCATATTACAAATCTCTCCCATCCCCAATTTGCATCTAAAATATTTAAATTCATAAAATTCTCTTAAACACTAACAAACACAATACAACATAATAAAACATAGTATATTCATAATTCACATTGTTATTATTACCTTAAAATAAACAATTCGCATTTAAGTTTGACCAAAATTTACACAATTTACATCTTTAAATTTGCATATAAAATTATAAAAATTACATTTTAATCTCAATTGAACTTTTATTTATTCTTTTTTCTTTTTTTTTCATCATTATTAATTTGGGTGATTCTCAGTTATTCATACAAAATTCACTTTATCAACTTGGCATTTACCTATAATCTTACCCCCTTCCTTGACTCTAATGCTCACTTACAAATTCTTTAACTAGTATGACACCCATCTAACAAAACATCTACCAACATTTCTCTACCTCTAACTTACTATTCCCTTATCTGGTTCCTGGACCCTCCCTAGGTAACCCTTTCCGTCGCATAACGGTTCACCTCCCGCAACAACGCTTTTCGTTGAGGAGTCCTTATCACACCACCCCCCTTACAAAATTCCCCTATCAACTAATTACTCTCCCATTACATCACTTTCATCTACAAAATATATCCATTTATTCATTACCTCAATATATCTCTCACTACTCTACATATTTTCCGCATAGCTACTGTGTCACTATCAATATTCAAATTCTACATTACGTTTATTTCACCTCTTATTCTCTCTGTCACCCATCTATACTCAACTTGGACTGACTCAAATGTCCTAACGAAATAATAACCACCCAAATTCTATCTTTTACAACCCATTGCAAATTCATAATTATCTCAAATTTATTTCGTTATTTACCTATTTAAAATCTTTAAACACATTGAAAAAACTTATTCTATAACATATTATTACATTTTTATAATCCTTATCCCTAACATACTACATGCAATTAACACAAATGCTCAAATCAAAATAAATTTATTTAGTCAGCTCAGTAGCGAGTCATCATTATTAAGTTACAACAAAATTTTAATTCGTTACTCCCCTGAGTAACCTCCTTTTCCACACACACTATGACCCCCCCTGGACTGTGGCGTCCAGTTGCGTCCACAAGGACTGAAATTTTGGAGGAATTTTGTCATCTCCTTGTCTTTGCTTCCGCGTTACATTTTTCAAAAAGCTAGATATCGTCATATCTAAAAGTTACAGATTTATATGCCCTTAATGCGGGTCTATCACCTGGTTAACTGTTCCCACGCGAACAGAGTGATAGCCGCTTTTCCATAGTTCCGGGGATTTCCTCTAAGTCACCCCCCATTAATTTCAAATATATACCAATTTCAAGCCAACTATGGTCAGTTTTACAATTGCTGCCCATAGCTGGCTGTCGTCCAAAACCACGATTAGTGCTGGTGCTGGTAAGGCAGTAATCGCCCGAAAAGGCGAGGAAATCATCTTTCATTTCAGGCATGTTATACTTCATCTTTATGATACACTGCACGGCAATAAATCAACATATAATATGAAATTATATAACAAGTTGTGCAGTGTATATTACGCCAGTTTGGCCTCCGATGATGGTAACATACCCTGATGTTACCACCAACACTCATTGCTATCTGCAGTGGCACATGCCACCACTGCAATAGCATAACTAATAGCTAACTTAATCCTTCTACTGATGCAGTCTCTACTTCCCATAATTATTTCACTTCTATTAACACCAAGCAACCTCCCTAAATTACCCATATATCTTATATGAAAACATAATACACATTTACCTTGAACATTGACATTTTTACCTTACTAAACAATTCTCATTTAAATAATTTTTATAGAAAATTATAAACATTACAATCTGAAATCTTCATCAACTCCTTTATATATCATCATTTAATTATTTATCCCTTACTACAATTAGATTCCTCAAAAATTTCAAATTTATTATTAACCTATTTATTTTAACAATCATGTTATTCCACAAACTTAACACAATTTAACATTTGTCTATTTATTAATTATTATCAAATTTAAATCTCATAAAATAATTTAAATTCATTAGAAAAATTTCTTTGTACAACATTTCAAATCAATCAAAAATATTGATATATTTTAAATATTTATTTTAAACACGTTACAAAATATTTAAACATCTCAAATTATTTGAATTCCATCAAGTATTGAAAACACAACATATTTTAATTACTTTACTCCAAAACAATTACAAGTCATTTAGCATCAACTCTCATTATTTATTTAGTCTATTAAAATAATATTATTATTATTAAAACAATTTCTACTACATACACACATTGTTTACATAACATTTTACAATACACACAATTAATTTCACTATCAATTATTTACAAATTGTTCGTCATTAATTTTTCAGTTACCACACTTCATTTTCTAAGTTAGCAAGGTCATAACCACAAATTAAAATATTTAAAAATGTTCATACACTCATTTTAATTTCAACCTCCATCATCATACATATATCTAACATTTTTATAACATAAATCATTGTTATACACATACAAATTATTATTATTATTATTATTATAGCCATTATCAACATCATCTATTAATTCATATAACCTGTCCACATTTGTGATCTCAGATCCGTCTCCGTAAGTATTTTTGTTCAACATACAGTAATTTATTTTCTCATTATATTCCTCCACTACGCTCATTAAAACCTCAGGTAAGTTATTATCATTTATAACGGTATCATCAAAATATTTATCTATCTTTATTTCACAATGTAAGCATTTCATATCATCTATTTCCTTCAATTCTAACCTCTCTTTCAACTCTTTATAATTTCTCTTTAACTGATATAATTCTATCTCTCTATCAATACACAACTCTCTATCTAAATCTCTCTCACCATAACACCACATCACACTTTCTCTACCATCCCACGCAGAGGGCACTAACTCATAAAAATTCGGGGAACAACTCAAAGACCTCATGTCTTTCAATAATAAGGGACTCTTGCCCTTCAACAACATCATTTGTAAACACTTTGGTTCACAATAAACCTGGGAAAAATTTACCCTCTGCCACCCTTCTACCTCTATACTCTCTTTCCACTTTCTCTCTGACTCATAAACACACATTAACATTCCATTATTACATTCTAAAACTTCATCAGTACTCTCAATATTTACCCCATTATTCTTTAACACCATATTTTTACTTATATTGTCATAATTCTCACTCCTACTTACCTCAGAATTGTAATTAACATCATTATCATCACTATTCAATACTTTACTATCTAACACTACCTCTTCCACTATTTTGTCATCATTAATATTTGTCATAACTATAACATTGTCATCTAACTTCTTATTCAGTATCTGATTTAATTTAACTTCTAATTTTTTATTCATCTCACCAAACTTTTTCTCGCAACTGCTACTTATTGATTCTACTATTTGGTCTTTAAATGTATCAAGACGTGTATCAATTTCTTGAATATGCTTATTAAAATCGGAATTCTGCTGTTTAATTTCATTTCTGATTTCATCAAATTTACAATTTATTTTATCAAATTTTTTATTAAAATCACTACTTTGTTCATTGAAATTACTATTTACCTTACTGAAATTGGCTTTCATAAAATCAAATATGTCATCTAATGACAATTCTTTTTCTCTTATTTTTGTTTTAGTTGTTATGGGAGTTGAATTTGCTCCCGCCTCACTAATTAATACAGATCCGTCTACATTACGGTCACTTATTGACAGTAACTCTGTTTGAATACCTGAATCGCTATTTATTTGACTTTCTGTCTGGCTGTCAGTGAAGCTGACTTCATTGTTAATATTATCATTAGTATTCATCATTTTTATTT
This sequence comes from Magicicada septendecula, assembly GCA_034769895.1. Taxonomy (NCBI): domain Eukaryota; kingdom Metazoa; phylum Arthropoda; class Insecta; order Hemiptera; family Cicadidae; genus Magicicada; species Magicicada septendecula. The sequence continues at coordinate 315,494,649 of CM068368.1, read as the reverse complement.
ATGTGATTCTGACTTATTTACTATACATCTACTTCAATAACACTGTAACATAACCTAATTTTTATTTTCTATGTTTTGTTACATATTAGTTTCCCGCAACCATATTGTTCCTTCAACAGGTCCATTGTTAAGTTTTATTACCTTTTATTAATTTATTAATACACTTTGTTTACAACTATACTTTCGGCTGTGCAGCCGCCATGTTGTCTAGTACCAACTCAAATTTTTGTACTCACCGTGTCCGGGGTATCGTTAGACGAGCTGAAAGATAACAAGATGGTTGCTTGGAAATGATTACTTCAATCTACTATATTCAAACAAACTTGTGTTTATTCATAATTTAGTTTTACTGTTGCATATTAACGACAATGACAAAATTACTCCTCCCATCTTTTACACTTTTACTATTTTAACATTGATAGTGTACATGATTTATTTTGACAACAACCTTCAAGATATTACTGATAATTAAACTGTTGAACACTAAAACAAATGCTGTAAACTAACTTCTCTTAACGTAAACCAGTGCCTTTTTAATTATGTAATTCAAACTCACCCATACACACTCACACGCTTTCACATTAGACAAGTTATATTCCCCTTAGAGCTCATATTTCAAATTAATTTTCCCCATCTGTTCTTGTACTGTATGAAAAATAATAAAATTTGATAGTTTACTTCCCTTTTATCATGTTGAAGGTACTCTCTTACAATGTTTTCTCGTATATGTACACGCACTGATTTATCGGCGAACTGTTATATGATTATTATTTTCTCACTGTACCTACTCGGTTTCAAAAATACTGTTTTAGATGATCAAATACCAAAAATTTTCACATTTTATATGTTGCGGGCGCCCGCTATTTACGTTCCGGAACTTTGTACGTGTCACTCGCGCAAGTGCTTGATTAAGACTGGGGTGAGACGAACGGCACTATTTTGTGTAGTTGCCGCGGTTGTTTACCAAGTTTTCATTGTCTTCAGCTCTGGTATCCCTACGCCAGAAGTAGGGTCGCCTGACACTCCTGAATTCCAAAGCTGGGATCGTCTCTGACGTAAGATCGTTCAATGTTGTTACATAATCGGTTAGTCACTGGTTCTCAAAATAACTGCTTTACTCGCGTCTGGAGCTGACCTTGACACATTTTTGCTTGTTTGTTTACTACGTCTTTATAATTTATGCATAATATTTAAAATCACTTTTGCCAATTTTGTCCCAATAAAATTTACCTTTATTCTCGATTTATGTTTATGTCTCCCAAATTATTATTATATAATACAATTTCCTTTTTTATTAAACACAAATTTATTTATTACACCAGGTAGGCCAAAATGTCCCGTTACAATACCCCCTCAATGAGAGGTTTTATGCCGAAGCATAAAAACTCTCATTGACACACTCATACTTGCTAAAGGGATCAGCTAGGATATGTCGCCACAACCCCCTTTATGGTTTACAAACAAAAATATAATTAACTCACCCTTGGTCCAGTGACTGTGACCGCACCTGAATGACCTTACTGGACTTCTCTCTCGAGATCCCAACACCATAAAGTCAGCCACGTACTTAACGCCCCCTGCTCTGACGCGCTGGCCAGCTCAGGACCGCCGCCACAGCATCACCAAACACTGAAACAACAAATCAAAATATCAACTAGTGGCCTTGTACAATACTATATCCCTAACTGATCTGTTTCCCCTTAGCTGTGCTGGTATGCGTTAAGAAGCACTGGTTTTTTCCTCTTAACCTCTAACATATATATATGAACTCATAACCTAACATGATACATATTTTAAATCTCATTCTATCTACTTTCTCTTGTTAACTTTTATCCCTAAATTCAAAATACATTCCTCTGATTCTATCAGAATTTAAATAAACATTTCCCATTACCATATTACAAATCTCTCCCATCCCCAATTTGCATCTAAAATATTTAAATTCATAAAATTCTCTTAAACACTAACAAACACAATACAACATAATAAAACATAGTATATTCATAATTCACATTGTTATTATTACCTTAAAATAAACAATTCGCATTTAAGTTTGACCAAAATTTACACACTTTACATCTTTAAATTTGCATATAAAATTATAAAAATTACATTTTAATCTCAATTGAACTTTTATTTATTCTTTTTCCTTTTTTTTTTCATCATTATTAATTTGGGTGATTCTCAGTTATTCATACAAAATTCACTTTATCAACTTGGCATTTACCTATAATCTTACCCCCTTCCTTGACTCTAATGCTCACTTACAAATTCTTTAACTAGTATGACACCCATCTAACAAAACATCTACCAACCCTTCTCTACCTCTAACTTACTATTCCCTTATCTGGTTCCTGGACCCTCCCTAGGTAACCCTTTCCGGCGCATAACGGTTCACCTCCCGCCACAACGCTTTTCATTGAGGACTCCTTATCACACCACCCCCCTTACAAAATTCCCCTATCAACTAATTACTCTCCCATTACATCACTTTCATCTACAAAATATATCCATTTATTCATTACCTCAATATATCTCTCACTACTCTACATATTTTCCGCATAGCTACTGTGTCACTATCAATATTCAAATTCTACATTACGTTTATTTCACCTCTTATTCTCTCTATCACCCATCTATACTCAACTTGGACTGACTCAAATGTCCTAACGAAATAATAACCACCCAAATTCTATCTTTTACAACCCATTGCAAATTCATAATTATCTCAAATTTATTTCGTTATTTACCTATTTAAAATCTTTAAACACATTGAAAACTTATTCTGTAACATATTATTACATTTTTATAATCCTTATCCCTAACATACTACATGCAATTAACACAAATGCTCAAATCAAAATAAATTTATTTAGTCAGCTCAGTAGCGAGTCATCATTATTAAGTTACAACAAAATTTTAATTCGTTACTCCCCTGAGTAACCTCCTTTTCCACACACACTATGACCCCCCCTGGACTGTGGCGTCCAGTTGCGTCCACAAGGACTGAAATTTTGGAGGAATTTTGTCATCTCCTTGTCCTTGCTTCCGCGTTACATTTTTCAAAAAGCTAGATATCGTCATATCTAAAAGTTACAGATTTATATGCCCTTAATGCGGGTCTATCACCTGGTTAACTGTTCCCACGCGAACAGAGTGATAGCCGCTTTTCCATAGTTCCGGGGATTTCCTCTAAGTCACCCCCCATTAATTTCAAATATATACCAATTTCAAGCCAACTATGGTCAGTTTTACAATTGCTGCCCATAGCTGGCTGTCGTCCAAAACCACGATTAGTGCTGGTGCTGGTAAGGCAGTAATCGCCCGAAAAGGCGAGGAAATCATCTTTCATTTCAGGCATGTTATACTTCATCTTTATGATACACTGCACGGCAATAAATCAACATATAATATGAAATTATATAACAAGTTGTGCAGTGTATATTACGCCAGTTTGGCCTCCGATGATGGTAACATACCCTGATGTTACCATCAACCCTCATTGATATCTGCAGTGGCACATGCCACCACTGCAATAGCATAACTAATAGCTAACTTAATCCTTCTACTGATGCAGTCTCTACTTCCCATAATTATTTCACTTCTATTAACACCAAGCAACCTCCCTAAATTACCCATATATCTTATATGATAACATAATACACATTTACCTTGAACATTGACATTTTTACCTTACTAAACAATTCTCATTTAAATAATTTTTATAGAAAATTATAAACATTACAATCTGAAATCTTCATCAACTCCTTTATATATCATCATTTAATTATTTATCCCTTACTACAATTAGATTCCTCAAAAATTTCAAATTTATTATTAACCTATTTATTTTAACAATCATGTTATTCCACAAACTAAACACAATTTAACATTTGTCTATTTATTAATTATTATCAAATTTAAATCTCATAAAATAATTTAAATTCATTAGAAAAATTTCTTTGTACAACATTTCAAATCAATCAAAAATATTGATATATTTTAAATATTTATTTTAAACACGTTACAAAATATTTAAACATCTCAAATTATTTGAATTCCATCAAGTATTGAAAACACAACATATTTTAATTACTTTACTCCAAAACAATTACAAGTCATTTAGCATCAACTCTCATTATTTATTTAGTCTATTAAAATAATATTATTATTATTAAAACAATTTCTACTACATACACACATTGTTTACATAACATTTTACAATACACACAATTAATTTCACTATCAATTATTTACAAATTGTTCGTCATTAATTTTTCAGTTACCACACTTCATTTTCTAAGTTAGCAAGGTCATAACCACAAATTAAAATATTTAAAAATGTTCATACACTCATTTTAATTTCAACCTCCATCATCATACATATATCTAACATTTTTATAACATAAATCATTGTTATACACATACAAATTATTATTATTATTATTATTATTATAGCCATTATCAACATCATCTATTAATTCATATAACCTGTCCACATTTGTGATCTCAGATCCGTCTCCGTAAGTATTTTTGTTCAACATACAGTAATTTATTTTCTCATTATATTCCTCCACTACGCTCATTAAAACCTCAGGTAAGTTATTATCATTTATAACGGTATCATCAAAATATTTATCTATCTTTATTTCACAATGTAAGCATTTCATATCATCTATTTCCTTCAATTCTAACCTCTCTTTCAACTCTTTATAATTTCTCTTTAACTGATATAATTCTATCTCTCTATCAATACACAACTCTCTATCTAAATCTCTCTCACCATAACACCACATCACACTTTCTCTACCATCCCACGCAGAGGGCACTAACTCATAAAAATTCGGGGAACAACTCAAAGACCTCATGTCTTTCAATAATAAGGGACTCTTGCCCTTCAACAACATCATTTGTAAACACTTTGGTTCACAATAAACCTGGGAAAAATTTGCCCTCTGCCACCCTTCTACCTCTATACTCTCTTTCCACTTTCTCTCTGACTCATAAACACACATTAACATTCCATTATTACATTCTAAAACTTCATCAGTACTCTCAATATTTACCCCATTATTCTTTAACACCATATTTTTACTTATATTGTCATAATTCTCACTCCTACTTACCTCAGAATTGTAATTAACATCATTATCATCACTATTCAATACTTTACTATCTAACACTACCTCTTCCACTATTTTGTCATCATTAATATTTGTCATAACTATAACATTGTCATCTAACTTCTTATTCAGTATCTGATTTAATTTAACTTCTAATTTTTTATTCATCTCACCAAACTTTTTCTCGCAACTGCTACTTATTGATTCTACTATTTGGTCTTTAAATGTATCAAGACGTGTATCAATTTCTTGAATATGCTTATTAAAATCGGAATTCTGCTGTTTAATTTCATTTCTGATTTCATCAAATTTACAATTTATTTTATCAAATTTTTTATTAAAATCACTACTTTGTTCATTGAAATTACTATTTACCTTACTGAAATTGGCTTTCATAAAATCAAATATGTCATCTAATGACAATTCTTTTTCTCTTATTTTTGTTTTAGTTGTTATGGGAGTTGAATTTGCTCCCGCCTCACTAATTAATACAGATCCGTCTACATTACGGTCACTTATTGACAGTAACTCTGTTTGAATACCTGAATCGCTATTTATTTGACTTTCTGTCTGGCTGTCAGTGAAGCTGACTTCATTGTTAATATTATCATTAGTATTCATCATTTTTATTTATGTGATTCTGACTTATTTACTATACATCTACTTCAATAACACTGTAACATAACCTAATCTTTTATTTTCTATGTTTTGTTACATATTAGTTTCCCGCAACCATATTGTTCCTTCAACAGGTCCATTGTTAAGTTTTATTACCTTTTATTAATTTATTAATACACTTTGTTTACAACTATACTTTCGGCTGTGCAGCCGCCATGTTGTCTAGTACCAACTCAAATTTTTGTACTCACCGTGTCCGGGGTATCGTTAGACGAGCTGAAAGATAACAAGACGGTTGCTTGGAAATGATTACTTCAATCTACTATATTCAAACAAACTTGTGTTTATTCATAATTTAGTTTTACTGTTGCATATTAACGACAATGACAAAATTACTCCTCCCATCTTTTACACTTTTACTATTTTAACATTGATAGTGTACATGATTTATTTTGACAACAACCTTCAAGATATTACTGATAATTAAACTGTTGAACACTAAAACAAATGCTGTAAAAAATAATACTAAACTAACTTCTCTTAACGTAAACCAGTGCCTTTTTAATTATGTAATTCAAACTCACCCATACACACTCACACGCTTTCACATTAGACAAGTTATATTCCCCTTAGAGCTCATATTTCAAATTAATTTTCCCCATCTGTTCTTGTACTGTATGAAAAATAATAAAATTTGATAGTTTACTTCCCTTTTATCATGTTGAAGGTACTCTCTTACAATGTTTTCTCGTATACACGCACTGATTTATCGTCGAACTGTTATATGATTATTATTTTCTCACTGTACCTACTCGGTTTCAAAAATACTGTTTTAGATGATCAAATACCAAAATTTTCACATTTTATATGTTGCGGGCGCCCGCTATTTACGTTCCGGAACTTTGTACGTGTCACTCGCGCAAGTGCTTGATTAAGACTGGGGTGAGACGAACGGCACTATTTTGTGTAGTTGCCGCGGTTGTTTACCAAGTTTTCATTGTCTTCAGCTCTGGTATCCCTACGCCAGAAGTAGGGTCGCCTGGCACTCCTGAATTCCAAAGCTGGGATCGTCTCTGACGTAAGATCGTTCAATGTTGTTAAATAATCGGTTAGTCACTGGTTCTCAAAATAACTGCTTTACTCGCGTCTGGAGCTGACCTTGACACATTTTCGCTTGTTTGTTTACTACGTCTTTATAATTTATGCATAATATTTAAAATCACTTTTGCCAATTTTGTCCCAATAAAATTTACCTTTATTCTCAATTTATGTTTATGTCTCCCTAATTATTATTATATAATATAATTTCCTTTTTTATTAAACACAAATTTATTTATTACACCAGGTAGGCCAAAATGTCCCGTTACAGCGGGCAGTCGATGGCACTGCTGAAACATCTGGTTTTGCAGAAAACATTGGACCATGGCCAAACAGCACAGGAAGGAATTTTAACAACAAACTACTTCTTTGTTGCTGATAACACAGTACACATATAAAAAATTACCCCCTCTCCTTTCAACTATCATTTTCATTTATAGAAAATTACCCCCTCCCCCTTCAACTACCCTTTTTATTGATATTGCTACGACAGCACAGAACAATCTACGCGTTTATCGAATGCGCCAGAAAGATCTCGACCTAAGCGTGTGGTGTACGTGCTACTAAACGCATTTTGCGAGAATTTTCTCGACTGTGCCAGGCTCCGCTCGGGCGCTCGGACTGTGTCAAGGCCGTAGCAATTTACGTAGTTCGCGAGAGATAAGACGCAGTTTGGAAGCTTCTGGTGTGTGAGCGTAACTATAAATACATCGCGTCGCGGCCTTAGTTCAGTTGAATGCGAGATTTTTGACTGTGCGGTTCGAGAGTATTAGTGCGATATATTTACAGAGCGGTTCGGGTTATTACTGTGTACGTGCAAGTAGTTAGTAGTGAAGTGTTGCGTTTTATATTCGGACGGTATAATTGTAATACAGTTGAGTTTTAATATTAGTGGACATTTTATTGCGTATGAACAATTTTCATTTGATTTGTTGTAGACACTGTGTTGTTAGTTACGAACTGTTTTACTATAACAATTAAAGGTGTGATTAGTGACTTGATTGGTGTCTTGTACTTTTTTTGTTTCCACTGTACCTACGACGATCGAGTAGACCGTCGTAACAGTGGAGTCAGAACTGGGATAGAACGGTTAACAGTGGAAACAGTGGATACTTTGTACAAGACGAGTGTAATTCATAATTAATCGAAAAACAATGGATGCCAGTCAGACGATGGAAAATTTCCAGGCGCTGTTGTTGCAGACAGAAGAATGACGACGACAGGATTCAGAGAAAGCGGAAGAGAGACAGAAAACCCTCCTGCTGGAAGCAGAGGAAAGACGCAGACAGGAGGCGGAAGAAACAGAAAGACGACAAAAAGAAGAACGAATACAAGAAAGAGAAGAAACAGAGAAACGACAGGATGAGAAACGCAGACAGGAAGCGGAAGAAGCAGAAAAACGACAGGATGAAAAATGCAAGCAGGAGGCAGATGACATCAAAGCATTAATTCATGAACAAAAGCAGATGCAAGAACATACTACCGCAGAATTGGGTCTCCTACGTGGTGACGTAGGTGAATTACGAGGTGAGCTCAACAATCAGATTACCAGAATATCTGACGTAGAAGAATCCATGTCAAATAAAATAGCTAAAGTAGAAAAATCTGTCTTGACTGTGGAAGAAGTTATGTCAACAAAAATATCTGCAGTAAAAAACTCAATGGCAAATATAAGAGAACAAATTAAAATTGAAGTTGAACAGTGCATGAAGATTCAACCAATACAAATTTCTGAACAGACTGTACCAGTGACCAAGACAGAAAAATACACAGAAAATAAGTTAACAGAGAAAGTCACTTTGCCTGCAGTAGGGACTGTTCATGTCAAAGCTCCAACCTTTGACGGAAGCACTCACTGGGCAACGTACCTCCGCCAATTTGAAGCTGCTGCATGCGCAAATAATTGGACAGAAAAAGACAAGGCTGTTTCACTTGTTCTTGCATTAAAAGGACCCGCGGCAGAACTACTACAGAAAGTGCCACCTGACAGCCAGAACACCTATGCCGAGTTGATAAAAGCTCTGGAATTACGGTATGGTGATAAACATTTGCGAGATGTGTACTGCACCCAGTTGAGAGCAAGGCGACAGCATTCCGGGGAAAGTCTTCAAGAGTTTGAAGCAAGTATCGACAGACTAATTAGACTGGCCTATCCTGAAGCGCCAGAAGATTTTCGAACGCGTTTTGCGATGCAGACATTTACTGCCGGTGTCCGAGATAACGAACTACAGCAAGTATTACGAATGGCAAGACACCAGAACAGTGCGGACGCCCTGGTACATGCTTTGCAATTTGAGGCCGCCAAATCAGCGTCTGGTTGGACAAGTCATAAAGTGCGCAAGCTAAAAGATCGAGACGGCACAGATGATGAGGAAGAAGAACAAGGAACAGAGACTTGACGGTCGGCGCCACAGAATAAAATAAGAAAGGATGGAAGACCGAAGTGTTATCGATGTGGGAAACCTGGACATCTACAACGAGATTGTCGGGTTAGAATTCAGCAGCAGGGAAACGAGCAATAGTCGGTGCAACGGGGCGTGTGCTGACTAACTGGAGGAACGAAGCCCCTAGAGAATACGCAATTTCTACGCTTCAGAAAAACACCGGGAGCTTGGTAGTTACCGGATTTGTTCAAGAAAGGCCAACCTCGATTACAGTTGACACAGGCGCAACAGTTTCTATTGTGTGCCCCGACGTGGTGAAAGATCTCAAGCCAATCTGGTGCTCTTGCAGCTTGCGAACAGCTACTGGACGGCCTGTAAAAGTGTATGGAAAAGTGGAGATATACCTACGCCTCGGTAGACTTGAGTTTAATCATCAAGTACTTGTTGCAGACATTGTGGTTGAAGCAATTCTTGGTGTGGACGTTATGAACGCATACGGATTTATAGTCGACTTCAAAAACAATGTCTTAAGAATCAGAGGCGAAGAGGTAATGCTATCAACAATGACGACAGCAGAAAAATCGATGGACGTCATAAACCAAGTGGCCGTAACTGTTCCGCCAAACTCCGAAAAGATCATCATGGTTAGAACTGCGGTAGATACTAGGGGCAATCAGTGCTCTATATTCGAACCCCAGGTAGTCAGCACACCGGCCATACTAATTGCCAGAAGTTTAGTAAAACCTGACGAAACCGGAAATGTACCTATTAGAGTGGCGAATATTTTGGATCAAGCTATCACTTTACAAAGCAATACGCTCCTAGGCAAATTGACTCCTGTGGCCTGGGTAGCCGGAATAACGCAACGAAGACCCAGTTCATCGGATACTTCTAAATTACCAGAGGAACTGCAAGAATTATTGAACAGATCTTCTAACGACCTCTCAAGTGGTGAGGTAAAAGAACTCGGACAGTTTTTACACGAATTCAAAGATTGTTTTGCAGTTCGGGGACAGTCACTGGGAAGAACATCTCTTGTGCAACATCGCATCAATACCGGGGACACAACACCGATACGCCAACCTCCTCGAAGGCCTCCATTATCTAAACAAGAGGAGATGTCTCGGTTAGTACAGGACATGTTGACAGAGGGAGTAATTGAACCTTCGTCAAGTGCTTGGTCTTCCCCTGTAGTGCTGGTAGCGAAGAAGGATGGTGGATTGCGTTTCTGCGTAGACTACCGGAGGTTAAATGACGTTACAAAGAAAGACTGCTATCCATTACCTCGCGTTGACGATACACTCGACACGTTGTCCGGAGCACAGTGGTTTTCCACATTGGAACTGAAGAGTGGATATTGGCAAGTGGGTCTTCATCAAGAAGACAAGGAAAAGACCGCTTTCTCGACCCCAAGTGGCTTATTCCAATTTAACGTCATGCCATTTGGACTCTGTAATGCACCGGCAACATTTGAGAGATTGATGGACCTGATACTCTGAGGCCTGACGTGGAAAACTTGCCTTGTTTACTTAGACGATGTCATAGTGATCGGGAAGACTTTCGAAGATCATTTGGAAAACCTTAAGGAAGTTCTAACTAGAATTCACGGTGCACAACTGAAGCTGAGCCCGAAGAAGTGTTCTCTATTCCAGAAGGAAGTACAGTATTTGGGCCATCTGGTTTCGGCAGCGGGCGTTAGCATGGATCCTAATAAAGTAGACACCGTAAGAGACTGGCCAGTTCCGAAGAATAAACACGAAGTTCGGAGTTTCCTGGGATTATGCTCATATTACCGACGTTTTGTGAAAGGCTTCGCTACTATTGCTAAACCACTACATGAGCTAACGGAAAATAAACGTAACTTCCAATGGTCGAGAGAGTGTGAACAAGCATTTAGAACGTTGAAGATTGCATTATGTTCGCAGCCAATTCTCGCTTTTCCAGCTTCCGAAGGGAAGTACATCGTAGACACAGACGCAAGCAATACTGGTCTAGGAACAGTTTTGTCTCAAGTGCAGAACGGTGAAGAACGAGTAATAGCGTATTACAGCAAGACGCTCTCTAAACCAGAGAGAAATTATTGTGTTACAAGAAGAGAGTTGTTGGCAATTGTCAGAGCTTTGGAGCACTTCCATAAATACCTCTATGGGAGAGAGTTTTCACTACATACTGACAATGCTGCACTTGCATGGCTCTTGAGATTTAAAAATCCGGAAGGACAGTTGGCAAGGTGGCTCGACGTCTGCAAGAGTACAACTTCAAGGTACAACATCGGCGGGGGCACCTGCATGGTAATGCAGATGGCTTATCACGAAGACCATGCCCGGAAGACTGCCGACATTGCCACAGAAAGGAAGAACAAAACTCGAGCGAACATGTTCAAGCCATCACTGTAGATTTCCTGGCTGATGGCTGGACAACACAAGACTGTCGACAAGAACAGATGACTGATGAAGACATTGGACCGATCTTGACAGCAAAAGAGGAAGGTCGCCGCCCAGATTGGCAAGATATCTGCCATGGTTCCGAAGTGCTGAAGGGCTACTGGGCACAATGGGAATCTCTCACCTTAGAAAACGGATTGCTGAAAAGGGCTTGGGAAAGTGCAGATGGACAAGACGTGGTCATGCAGTTGATAGTTCCCCGAAGTAAAGTGCAGTCTGTTTTGAAGGAGATGCATGATGGAACATCTGGAGGCCATCTTGGCATTAACAAAACCCTTGACAAAATACGGAAGCGATTCTATTGGCTTCATCTTCGCCACGACGTAGAGGAATGGGTTCGGACGTGTGAAATATGTGCTGCAAGCAAGGGCCCACAAACCAGAAGCAGGGGAAAAATGAGACAGTATAACGTTGGACAACCTTTCGAGAGAATTGCCATAGACATTGCTGGACCATTCCCAGTTACTGACGATGGAAACCGGTACATCATGGTTGTAGGTGACTACTTTACTAAGTGGGTGGAAGCATACGCAATTCCAAATCAGGAGGTTACCACTGTGGCAAAGCAGTTAGTTCACAACTTCTGTTGCCGTTATGGAGCCCCTATGGAAATTCATACGGATCAAGGGAGAAATTTCGAATCAGGAGTGTTTAAAGAATTATGCCGTCTACTGGGAATTCGAAAGACCAGGACAACGCCTCTGCATCCTCAGTCGGACGGGATGGTTGAGAGATTCAATAGGACACTTGAGCAGCATCTTTCGAAAGTTGTTGACGAGAACCAAACAGACTGGGACCAACGTATACCACTATTCCTTATGGCGTATAGGTCATCAGTACATGACACAACCGGCATGACTCCAGCAAAATTGGTGTTTGGGCGGGAGATTCGTCTTCCTGGGGACTTGATGTTTGGATCACCTGAGACTCAGTCCCAAGAGCCAAAGAACTATTCCTCGCAATTAGAAAACCAACTGCGAGAAATGAATCGCTTGGTAAGAGGACGGCTCAAGATTGCCAGTGATAAAATGAAAACTCGGTATGACATTCGCAGCAATAGTGTGGGTTTCCAAGAAGGAGATCAGGTCTGGTTGTTCAATCCAAAGCGCCGTCGTGGTCGCTCACCTAAGCTTCAGTCTAACTGGGAAGGACCCTACACTGTAAAAAAAAAGGATTAACGATGATGTTTATCGGATTCAACAGGAAGGACAGCGAAAGTTCAAGGTCGTCCACCTAGATCGCCTGGCTAAATACAAATTTAGAGACGCTTTGCCAGTTCGGGACAAACAGGCTTAAGGAGGGGGCAGTGCTACGACAGCACAGAACAATCTACGCGTTTATCGAATGCGCCAGAAAGATCTCGACCTAAGCGTGTGGTGTACGTGCTACTAAACGCATTTTGCGAGAATTTTCTCGACTGTGCCAGGCTCCGCTCGGGCGCTCGGACTGTGTCAAGGCCGTAGCAATTTACGTAGTTCGCGAGAGATAAGACGCAGTTTGGAAGCTTCTGGTGTGTGAGCGTAACTATAAATACATCGCGTCGCGGCCTTAGTTCAGTTCAATGCGAGATTTTTGACTGTGCGGTTCGAGAGTATTAGTGCGATATATTTACAGAGCGGTTCGGGTTATTACTGTGTACGTGCAAGTAGTTAGTAGTGAAGTGTTGCGTTTTATATTCGGACGGTATAATTGTAATACAGTTGAGTTTTAATATTAGTGGACATTTTATTGCGTATGAACAATTTTCATTTGATTTGTTGTAGACACTGTGTTGTTAGTTACGAACTGTTTTACTATAACAATTAAAGGTGTGATTAGTGACTTGATTGGTGTCTTGTACTTTTTTTGTTTCCACTGTACCTACGACGATCGAGTAGACCGTCGTAACAATATTTAATCTACCTTTCTACAGTGGATTATTATGACCTTCTTTTCAGTATACTTTCTTTATCAAAATTAAGTACTTTACTCTTGTTAAAACGTAAAATGTTGCAGGTAAACTACCCCTTCTCCTTCACCGATCTTCACCAAATTCAATAGGCCTTGAGTCCTCTATCAGGCACGTATGCAAAAAATTATATGATTCTGTTTGAATTTGCAGCAGTTATTGTTTGCCATAGAAAAAATTCTATACAGACACACAGACACTTTCCAGAAAATGACTTTTCTTCATGTTTTGAGGGTAGGACAATCAGAATCAGCCCTTATCTCAAACACGATTTTTTTTTGCCATCACCATACTTCCATTTCCTTATGGAACATGGAAGTAAAATAAAAACAGTTTTACAGCCTGGCTTATTAATGGCTGTAATTCAGCCCCAGATATGTCCGTAAATAACCTACTACAGGCAGTTTAAACTATACACACAGTGGATTCAATGACCATATCCACATGATGCCTGAAAAATTGAAATGACCTTTATTTTCAATTACTGGATTTAGTTGTCCATAATGTGACTGAATATCAGTAATGATATGTACACACTTTTCTGACATGGAATATCAATATTTTATATAATTTTTTTTTTAAATTATTACCTTCCCTTAGTCAGCTTTTGCTTGTTTTGAGCTTCATTGTGGGCTAGCAGCCACCTCTGATGAAGCTCACAAGTGTAAGCTGGCTAAGGCAAAATTTTTTATACAATTTTTTATCTAATTCAAACACTTTTTGCTACAGTCCGTTTCTTGATGTATGTAATATATTTAATATTTATACTGAAATTACCTCAAGATATTTTTTTACCTTATTATATAATATAAAATACAAATCAATACAAACCATGACACAATTTTCAAAGCACTCAACATCGAAAATACACAAAATACTAATACATACACCACAATCACACACAATAATACCACTTTAAAATACCAGAGACCAATAAGAAACCACAATAACGACCAGCCAACACACAAATACTTCACCAGATGCAAAATCACGAAGGCTGAGGATGAGAACACAATGGTTCTCGAAACATGTTCCTAATAAGGAAAAAAAATATCTTGAGGTAATTTCAGTATAAATATTAAATATATTTTTATCTAATATATTAGTGTTGCAAAAACTGTGTGTGTGTGTGTGTGTGTGTGTGTGTGTGTGTGTGTGTGTGTGTGTGTGTGTGTGTGTGTGTGTGTGTGTGTGTGTGTGTGTGTGTGTGTGTGTGTGTGTGTGTGTGTGTGTGTGTGTGTGTGTGTGTGTGTGTGTGTGCAGTTTTCATTTTCACTCATCTTAAGAATAAATTCTGAAGTAGTAAAATGTAATACGGCTGTAAAGACTTCAAGAAGTGTGGCATTTCAAACAAGTTAGATGGTATGGTGCTGAGGTTGTATACTTCCTCGTATAAAATCACATCAAACAAGGAAACAAAAGGGGAGTCCCAAGAAGGAAATCACAAACAATGCCCTCTTCTCCAGAAATGGATAGCATGTTACTTAATGAAGTCTTATTGAATTACTGAAAAATGCTTCAGATACTCTGAACTGTATAACTTTTATAAGGATTTAATAATTATATCTTTTGTTTTAAAATAAATAAAAGCTTTGTATGTATATTTATTTTATTATTTCTTATGAAACATTTTTCTTCATAGTCTACTTTAATATTTGGACTATATATTTACCCATATTTCTTCTAAAGTTTTTTAACTCCTTCCCATTAAAGATGCTTCTAATTTATACATGTTTTCCTTAAATGTTCTGATAAAATCACATGAACAATACACATGAATATAAATTGTACAGATTAAAATAAAAACCATATGTACTGTAATCACTATATGTTCTGGTAGTGAAAGGAATTATCAAAAATTTACTATCCATCCCTGGAAATTTAATATACTATGGCCCACACAAGGTGGTTGAGTTTAGGATTATTATAAATGACTATGCTAATATACATATTTTTTTTTTTTTTTTTTTTATGATGTTTTCAATTTGTTTCTTCTGCAAGTAGATAAATTGTATATTCTTTTTAATACCTGACGCACGTTTCAATGAAAAATATCAGTATCATCAGAGGTTTCTAAGTGAATTAATAACAATCGTAATAATTCTATTAATATAAAAGTAACGAATGTTTGTATTCGTTACTTTTATATTAATAGAATTATTACGATTGTTATTAATTCACTTAGAAACCTCTGATGATACTGATATTTTTCAGTGAAACGTGCGTCAGGTGTTAAAAAGAATATACAATTTATCTACTTGCAGAAGAAACAAATTGAAAACATCACAAATTATATAATTACTGCAAGAAACATCGAGTTACTTATATCGAAAATGATAATATACATATATACTTTGAAAATCTTACATTGATTATGTGATCAACTAGTGGCTCTAACCATCCTATGTTTACCTCACAATGGCTGTCCAGAAATAGAATCATTTTCCCACTTGCCTGAGCAGCACCAACCAATCTAGACCTAATTAAACCTGAAAAATAAAAATATTCTTATATAAATGCATATGATGCTATAAAATACTATATTACAATGCATTTATAGATTCTTTGTGTGTGTGTGTTTGAGGGGGGGGATTATACTGATGCTACAAGCCATGATTTTATTGTGATGACAGTACTTTGAGAAACATTCATCCTTCGGGTAGATTCATAATGGTTATTTTTTTTAAGATTTAAAACATTGTCTTTTTTTTAAATATTAAAACAACAAATAAACCTTAAGCTGACTAGTTCTTAAGCCAAGGTATTGGTTTCAGTATGTCAATGACACTTTCATGTCTGGACCATGGGGAAGAAGAGCGTGGACGTTTCCTGGCGCACCTCTATAGTGTTCACCCACAGATCAAGTGCACTGTGTGGAAAGAGAAGCAGAACTGGATGTCCTGGTCCTTAAAGGGCCAACTGGAGCCTGGGGCATAAAGTATAAAGGAAGCTAATGCACACCAACAGATACCTGCACAAACCTCGAACCATCCGACAGATACCTGTCCAATCATCATCCAAGACAGAAGAGGGGAGTTTTGAAGTGGACTTTGGTGGACCGGGTGAAGTGGATCTGTGAGCCCCAGTATCTTAATTAGGAGCTGCAGTATCTTGAACAAACGCTGCAGGTGAAATTATTACTCTGTAGGGGAAGTGAAGCATGCAGTCCAGTTGAGAAGATCTTCCAGGCTGGTGGAGTTGGTGTTGCAGGAACTGTTGTCTTCATGGTCTTGCCCTACATTGATAGGGTGATGGACCACACTGGCAGGCTGCTGAGTCAGCAGAGCATGAGGACCATCTTCAAGCTGACCAGGAAGGTACAACAATTTCTTAACCTGGTGAAAGATGCACAAGATCCACTTTCATCATGTGGAATATGTGGTGTGCCTTGCTTGTGTGGTGAGGCATGACAAAGCACAGCGTCTATACCCACATTGGTGAACACAGCCGCTATTGTCATTAGAGGTAGTCGGAGAAGTCTGCAGTGGCTGCACTTTCTAATGCTGATCATTGCATTCTCTTCAAGGAAACCAAGATCTTGTCCTTGGTGAATGGCTACTACTTTTGGCTGCATATGAAGTCCATGGAAATCATCAAGCATGGTTCCATCACTATGAATCAGAGAGTCCAAGTAGTGGGAGCAGCAGCTTCACAAGGTCTGGTGGTTGCAGTGTCTGGGCGAATCAACCCAATGACTGCCTGTTGCCTGCTTGTTACCATGAATATCGATTGGCAGGCAGGAATTCTTGCCTACAACAGGTGGAGCACATTGAACCATTTCATGAAGTCTTTGGAGGCTGCCAGTTGGAAATGTTGAGTCACGTGAGGCAGCAGAAAAGGAGGAAGCACTCACAAAAGGTGGCACAATGTACAACTAAGGCGCAACCCGCCTCCGTCTATCGCAGCAGTACTCTGGCTCAGACATGCATGAATCAGAGAGAAGAAAGCCTCCTATTAAATAGGATTTGGCATGCTGTACTCCCAAACCAATCAGGTGGTGCATGATGCTGCCTTCCAGCTTAGATCATGCTCGGTTGAGGAGTTTATTTAAGTAGGCATTCTTTAGAGCCAACACATAGTCTACCTCAGTACAGGGGTGATTTGGCAAACAACTGCCAAACACTTTTGACACTGAAGATGGTCTCTGATAGTGGGGCAGAAACATTGTCACAATCAACAACAGTCGACCACAGGCCTAACAGCCCAGCCATGAATAATAATAATTTTAACAAACCTGAAAAATGTATTTTTGAAAAATTTCTTGTTTTAAGATCATAAAGGGGAAAATTCGGTGTTACAAAAATCTATTTGTGTTTTATTAATGAAGTTGATAAAATTTTTGTAAAGTACGTGTTCAGGCAGCCTGTTTCTAGCTTGAAAAGGAAATAAATAAACTTTTACTTATTGTTGTCTTCTTTGTTCGTCATCTTTTTTCACACACCGCCCCCACTATACCTTCCAAGCAATAACTGTTACTAAGTACTGGCAGTCTGTTTCTAAGCTGACGAAGGCGAACACGACGCCGAAACGCGTTCGACGGAAAAAGACAAGTAAGTTCACAAGAGAAAGTTTCATTATTATATAAAGTTTTACTTATTGTTCATCTACAAATAAATACTTGTGTGTGTGTATGTGTGTGTGTGTGTGTGTGTGTGTGTGTGTGTGTGTGTGTGTGTCGTGAGTGCATTGATTATTGTTTACCAGCATTATGTATATGCTTTTTTAAGACACACTTTTTTTGGTGTCTTACATTAATTAAACTAGAAAACATTCCTAATATGCAGTGAATTATTAAATTAGAAAGTTTCCTACTAGCTGAGTTTTCATATAAGTCTTTTTGGGTAACAAATTTTCCTAATTGATAACATCCATGATAAATAGGTGATAATTTAATGTTATGCCCAGAAGAGGTTAGATCTTCCCTTAAACATTAAAAAAAAGCTTTTAGGCATAAAACCCCATGACAAGTGAAGATAGACATTTTATACTAGTATTTTAAATCAGTCAACACCAACCTTTTTTAATACCTGTACTGTGTATTTTCCTAATTGATAACACATTTGCAAAAACTCATAACATCTTTGCTGCCAGTAAGGTTTTGTCAGGGCCACAACTAGGGAGGGGGGAGCAAAGGGGGCATGTGTACCTAAGCACCACACTGGGGGTGGATGCTAAAATGACAAATAATATTTGTATACTGAAAGTTCTCTCCAACTTATAATTCACAATATAGTAAATAAGCTAAACAAATATTTTAAATGCTGTTTAAAAATCGCTATATATGACATAAATGAAGATGAATGCATTGAAAAAATGTAAGTTGGAAACAATCACAACTGATCAGTTGAGAGGGCATAATGAAAATGATGCCAGCGCAAACATTTTGAGCCTAATTTACAAACTCAGACTCAATATAGGATATCAAAATTTGACTACAACCTAATAGTTGCTTCAGGTGAAACAAGGTTTAATAATTTGAGTGTTAAAAAAATTATTTAAGAAGCAACATAAGGACAAGATCAATTTTCAAATTTTAATATTATTCTAGTTGAACACAAGTGATCATTGTGTATTTGCAACATGATATCACCAAAATGTTGGTTGCAAGTCATATCTTTTAAAAACTTTGTATAATTCACTAGAATGGAATGAATCATTTTGAATCTATTGAGTCATTTTCATAATAAATATGTTCACCATCGTACATTATAACAATGTACTTTAAACTAATTGTGTAATTATTGACAAATAATCTTGCAAACCAATAAACAACCTAAAATCTTTCATGTACAAAATTAAATGACATCAATTTTAACTATGATTGAAAACAGTTGATTGATCATTTTAAGCCAATCATGGCAGTAATATATTTATGTGGCTTAAGTTGGATCTTAAGTTATTAAGTTTAAGAACATAATAAGGTAAATAAAATCAGTTCTGTTAATTGACTGTATAACAGAATTATAAAACTTGCTAATACCTCCCTCATTAAACCAGTGTCAGGGGGGTGAAACCCATGTTTGCTCTGGGTAACATAGGCCATAGTTGTGGCTCTGGGTTTTGTAGATTGTAGTTTTAAAGAATATTCCATTATGCTGTTAAAAAAGTTGGAATTATTATCTATTCAAAAAATAAAATCTGCTACATCAAAACCTGGGATCCTCCAACATTTTTTGAAAATGGTTTTACGTGTTGATCACTTCAACCTCGATAAGGCTGAAAGACATCCATTGTATTTTGTATCAATGTGACCAGATTTTTCACCATAGTTGAAGGTTGTTCTAATGTTTGCTATTTTGGCTGAAATGAGATTTATCAGCCACGTGGCAGGGTATACTCTCCATGATCATAACAGAAACACAGATATATGGCAGGAACTGAACATTATAAGTATACTCGAAAGGTTCACCCAGTATCGGCTGAATTGGTGGGAACATCTTTGCTGAATGGATGACTGCTGGATCCCCAAACAACTATGGAACTACAAGTCGAGGGGTCGGAGAGGTGTGGGACGTCCGAGGAAGCGCTGGAGTGACCAGCTCTAATCTTTGCCTATTTGAGACTGGAACAAACCATCCTTGGTTTAATCCTTGAAGATGATGTTGATCATGATGTTTTTTCTTTTTATAAAAATTATATGTGATTATCTGGCCAACACTTTAATTAAACCCATCTGGGAATAATAACAGAATTACTCGTTCATTAACACATTAAATTGGACATCTTCAGACTCATTTTCATTGTCGGAGCGACATTCTAAGGTTATTTCGTTACCAGGCAACACACAATCAGCAGAGTCAAACACATAACACTTAAGGTGTCACAATTTTCATATAAAACTGGCCAAGACCACTTGTAAAAAAATAAGATTCCAAAACATCTTGATTACACTTAGACAATGAAACATAACTATGTCCCTCAGATTATAAATTTACAGTTGTTTTGATAGTTCATCTTCTTCATTTACAGCACTTAATTAATATTGATTGTTAAAATTTCACTTCTGAACTTACTTTGTTTTTTTCCGTACGCGTTTCGGCGTGATATGCGCCTTCATCAGTGGTGTGAGACAGCTCTATAAATTTATATAAATTTATAAATAAACCTTATAAACTATGAAATTATAAATCCCATTTAGATTGTCAATAATGCTGATTTGCCAATGACTCGCATAGAAAAGCATAAATTGTAAAGTTTATTGAAGACACTGTTTTGTTCACTAAACTTGTACCATATGGACATTTAGCTTGTTAGCTGAATGACAAGGAAGTCTTGAATTAAGAATGTAACTCCATCATTTCTTATCATGAAGAAAACAATAATATGGTCATGTCAAGGAAAATACTAGGAGTGTCACTGACACAAATGGGCGGAGCATTTGATATTCGTAATAATTTATTTATCAATACTTTTATAATCAACTGTCTTTGATCCGTTAGATAAATAGATCCGTAATAATTTATTTATCAATATTCTTACAATCAACAAAATATGTACACTTTTATGATACACACTTTTTATTGAATACACTACATTATAGTACATTATACATTAATTGTCATTAGACATATTCCACAACCTTTGCAACTCATCTCTATGATCAACCATTGATGGACTTCTATTAATTTTTAGCAGTCTATCAAAATTAAACGCCAGTTTTAATAATAATCCTTCTAATGTTTTCACTCTTGAAAGAGAAACATATGTTAATCCAACCTGAAATTCATTGTCTCCTAAATTAACAATTGCCTTATCTAATGTTATCCCTTGCGATCTATGTATACTAACAGCATATGCTAACATTAACGGAAATTGTTTACGAGTACAAGAAATTTCATTTTTCTTTAAAGATGCCACTACTGGTACAATGGGTATTGAATTCTCGTACAGAACTGGACCTGTATATTTTTCAAAAGATACGAGTATACATATTGGCATGTGATTGTTATAATTTTCACATTCAACTGCCGGGTCATAAATAATATCAGTTACTGTCCCAACTGAACCATTGGCTAGTCCTTTGTGACCCAAAGATTTCTTCTAAGGATAACTCAAGCACCTTTACATAAACATAATTGGGCAAATAATCCCTGAGCATCATCAGATTTTCCTAGAGAGGCTTCTGGGCAATTACGGATTGCATTGATTAGAGCGATGGGTTGTTTATTGCTTTCTAGTTTTTCATAATTAAAGCGTTCGATTTCAGCATTTTTCAACATTGTACAGACAGTATCTTTGAAATTGTCCCCGATATTGTTTACATCAAATCTTTCAGATAAGAGCTGATAATTTTGTTCAGTGATTGTTCCATTTGCTACTCTATTTAAAGTCTCTCTGAAATTTGTTTGATCATCACCTTGCTGTCTCATAATCTCCGTTAAAAAGAAAACTTTTTTGAACTATTTATATAAAAGATTCAATTGAATGGTCTGAACATTATTACCAATATTTTAAAAACTCATGTCACAAACTGGTGGAAGTTGGAACCAATCACCGACTAAATACACACAAAGGCCACCAAAAGGAACAGCTGAAGGACGCTGCTTTGCTTGTTTGAATCGTATATCCACTTTGAAAAACAAATTCAAACCCATCATACTGGCTTCATCAATAACAACGAACCTAACATCTTTTAATTCTTCTTCAAAAGCAATTTTGGATTCACCTTCTAAATCTTTGAAAGTTCCTTCCCTTCTCTTTAAAACATTTAATCTTAGAGCTGAATGAATAGTTTGACCAGCAATATTGTTAGCTGCCACACCAGTAGGAGCCATTAAAAGAGTTGCATCGCAGCCAAAATATGAATTAATTCTCCTAACCATTCATTAATTACACAGCTTTTACCAGTTCCAGCTTTTCCTTGAATAATTGCAAGTCTTTGATTGCAATCATCATAGTCATTTAGTTAATATTTTAAGAAAGATAATATCTTATTTTGTTGGTCATTGAAACTAACGTTGTATGATTCATGAGAATCATACTGATTCCCAAATGTTTCTCGATTCCTTTCGATGAAAGAAGTTTTATTCTTTATGTCTAGATATTTGTAATAGGCTACTTCCCAATTATGAAGTAAATCGATATCACGATTACCTAGACCAACATGAGTTGGTAGTGCATTAGGCATTACTGCTGCTATAGCCATCCAGTCTCTATCGTCAAAAATATCAAACTCATTATTATCCTGATAGATTTCAATTTCTTCTGTAATTAAAGACATGTGTAATTGTTCATGAAGCTGTCCAAAATTTTGTTGAGTATAAGCCATGAACCATGTTTCATCTGTACTTTCAAGTCTTCTTCATTACGCCAATGGTTATGTAAAATCAACTTTTGTTTACAATATAATTCAGTATTGACTGCATTGTTATTGTTGCTTACTTTAGAGGAAACTTGTACAATTCTTTCTTTTCTGTTTGTGCTAATTGAATTATTTCTTCCCTTAGAAATTTTTTTAGCAAAATCGGATATGTTATTTCTTCCATGTCTAGTGGTCTAGTACTATAAAACTGAATGAATGAATTACTGTCATTTTTCACTATTGGTTCCATTAATTGCAACATAGTTTTCTATTGTTATGACAAGTACTCTAAAAGTTCTGGTACAATGGAATTCCATGGAGTAAATGACATATTTTGCAAGCCCCAATGGCTCTTTCTCTGATCACTCTTATCATCAAACTTGTATATGCTCAATAAGATTCTTCATCGGGGCTCTCGATTCTACGATTTCTTGAAACATTTCCATCAAATTTTTTGAAGCAGGTTCTGACTTTGAAGCATATTTGGATACATATTCAACCACCTGGTATAAGGAGGTGATTATACTAAAATCAGTATTTGCTCTCCATGTTTGTGCGATGACGGGATTATATTGATTCAGGAGTTCATCATTACAACCCAACCCATGAGTCTTGCCAGATCAGGCCATCAAAGATCAGTTGCACTTAAAGTAAAAAAAACCCGTAGGAAGATTATCACACTGCTCAATCATTGATTCAAGTTTACCCCTTCGTTGAAACCAGTAAGATTTTGATCCTCTTATTTTTCCACACCAATAATATAAACTTCTTATTATTTGAGGATTATTTGACAGCATGTTTCTCAGTTGCTGTATTGTTCCATTGAAATGAGGTTTTCTAGGAAATATTGTCCCTCGTTGAATAGCTTGATGACGCTGAACAGTGTTCAATGCAAAAAATCTGGACCTAGGATCTTGTGCAAAAGTCATCAAAAATTAAAAATATTCAAGTGGTGTTGCTCGAGTATTATCATTTAGTTCAGCAGATCCGTAAGGTAGTAAAGCGGGAAATGCCATGCTCACATATCCTTCGCACGAGAATTCATTTATGATATCAGTACCTTGTGGCCATGGAATTACATTATACACTGCAGATTGGAGTCGATCAACTTCTGTGATTCTAATATTCTCCGGGATCATACTTTCATAAATTTCTTCAGAAAAGTTCTCTTCATCTCAATTCACCTCAGGTAAATCAACAGTGGGTATCATTCCATAAATACTATCATTTAATGGAAGTTGAGGTAGTTGTTCCATATCAATGATGATGTTACTATAGAATGGATTATTCATTTTCAAAAAATTGAGGGCTTCTAAAATTTTGTCATGTCTCACATGAAAATCCCGATGTCCATTAACACTTTCCTTTCTTACAACTATAGTGCTCAGTGAAGCGGGTGTAGGGGGCAAGGAACTAACAATCTCCGTTATATTTTGACCAATATTTATAATATTTCCCTTATAAGCATATTTACTGGGAAAGCCTCTCAATTGCACCCTATACACATGCATCACTGGTTATAGTCTTGCTATCAAGAGTTGTTCTACATAAGTGAGATCCATCAGTTCTATAGGTACATCTTTAGGATGTACTGTAGGATTAACTGCAGTAAACTTATTTGGGTTTCGCTTACACTGCGGACACATACCAAAAAATGTTTGCTGCATAAACACTCGAGAACAGTTTACACTTTCATAGAATTCTAGAGATCATAAATTGTCTTCAAATTCATTCTGAAGATTCCTATACCCTGTGTTGTTTTGATTATGTAACACATGATTCATGTTATGTTCTGGAGGGCCTTCAACAGTTGCTGCAGCAACATTTTGTCGCTGTCTCATCCATCTTTGATTTGCAGTTAAATGACCAATATTTGGACCTCTTGTCCACCGAGGCATACTATAAATAATACGTATATATAAAATTGATGAATAAGAATGTATAGAATATTCGTTGCAATATGTAATGGAAAGTCGCAGTTGCATCAGTGACTACATAGATACTCGTCTAAAAATTGACACTTGTTCAACACTTAAGTCCAATCCGTACATCTGGTTATACCATAGAACAATGCTCTACTACTGTTTGAATTAAACACATGTGAGACATGAATACAAAGTGTGTACAGCAAAATCTTATCGAGCGACAGCCAGCGCGGGCGGCAGGAGCTGCGCGCACGCGTGCACACACACACACGCACCGGCATTTGTGTACAGCAAAATCTTATCTTATCGGGCGACAGCCAGCTGGGTCACGATATCTCTATCTCTCTTTCTTTCACACGTTTAAGCTAAGCTAAAAATAATTTTTGAACTAAATAATTTAGAGAAATAAAAATTACATGTGTGCACTCTACAATACAGTCCGGATACATATGCAAAATTTTGTAACATTTGGTTGAGTAGTTTCGGAGGAGTTCGCGGTCTAAGGTGTGCACCAAGTTGTGGATAGAGGGCTATGCTCATCAAGCTCCGCCCAATAAGAAATAACATTCATGACAATTTTTGAGAGCAATTTGCTTGATTTCTCATGTTTTGGTTTTCAGTTTCAGTTACTAAAAAGTGGTTTTCAGAAATTTTGTGAAGACATTTCTTATGACAGCTAACTTGGTTTACTAGAATATTTATAGTAACTTTCTTTCTCTTGATATGCTGATACAAGAAAAAAAAATGGCATCTCACCACCTTTAAAAGGTGAGGGATGTCACAGAACCCAAAATAATATGATCAACAGAGTAGGTGTGTTTACATTAGCGTATTCAAGGTTAGACAAACATTTTCTGCTTGTGCCAAACATGTTGTAAACAAATGCTCGAGTTCAAAATCTTGCCAACCCAGTGATTAACTACTTGTAAAAATAATTCTGTTGTTATGACTTGGTCAAACTGATAAACTGGCTGTTCCACTTTCCATCTATGTTCCAAATAATCATGATCTGAGTGTTGGCATGCAGTCTCTTGAACAATGGCACAGCAAATTATAGATTTAATTTTCATTTCATCAAAACATGTCATGTCTTTTGAAAATTATCCAGAGTAACCATTTGGCCTTTCATTAAATCTATACTGACATGTAAAAGCCTGACAAAGTGGAAACTGTTCTAGTCATCTTTATATAGTGACTAGGTTGAAGATAATTAAGAATTTATCTTTCGTACAACAGAGCTTTTTTGGACATACATGAATCGCAACATCTTTATCTGTGTTTTCAGAAGATCAATTTGTAGCCTATCTTCTCTTTTAATATGTATATTGTTGCTGGAAAATAGGAATGGCTTTCTTCTTTTTATAATGATTTGCTTTAAAACTGGTACAACGGAATGAATGCTTGTTTTATTTTGTGATTATCAATCAGAAGAATTTCATTTTGTGTTTAAAGAAAGAATTTTCTTTCAAAATGTTTCAACTTAATCCCTGCTATAATTTAATACAGACTCATTGAATTCAATATTCACAAATATAGCTGGTAAGCAAGAGGACCTAGGTCTCTCATTTATTATACAATTATAAACAAGAAATTAGCAGGGCAAACTATCGACACAAGAGTATATAGACGATTTGATGTTGGTTCTTTGTAGTGTCAAAGACAAGGCTTTATATGAAATGGAAGAAGTTTAGATCATTTAATAGACAGGAAAATAAAGAAGTTCTTAAGGTATACTTGTTAGAACAAGAAAGTATTCGATGATTGTATCAAGATGATAGAATGAGTAGGCATTTGAGTGGGGTTACGAGTGATGATTTAGAACATGAATGTATAATATCAAGCACTTAATAATACAGGCAGCCAAAGAAGCAATAAGGGACAAAAGAAGATATAAAAGAAGAAGAGGTATGAAAATGTGGCTAGAGGAAGTGAAAGAAGCAGTGACCCAAAAACAGAGGGCATATCTTCAATACCTAAACTCTCCAACTCCTGCTACTGAAGAAGTGTATAAGACTGTCAGGAACATGGTAAAACAGATTGTCAGACAGTTACACAGGCAGTCATGGGATAGGTTTATTTCAAGTATTGAACATGATTTGCATGGTAGGCAAGTTATGGATTACAAAGTAGTGAAAACATTGAGCAGTAAGGAACGAGAAGCAGTGTCTTTCACTCCAACTGGATACATGGAAAGAGCATTATTCCCAATTTTGGTATAATGCTGAGGAAGAGGAAGAAAATGAAACAGAAGTCATTAACCATGCAGGATTGGTCATAAATGAAATGGACAGTATACTTTGGAGGAATAAGTGACATTAAAGACATGATCATGCAGACATTGAAGGACCTGAGAAATCGTAAAGCATCTGGTCCGAATGGTACAAATAGAGAACTTTTGAAGTGTGGAGGCATTCTGTTGCATGCGCGTCTATTACATTTTCTGAATATGTGTGTTGGAAAGAACACAGAATTCTTAAAGAATGGTCAAAATCAGTTGTAATGTCATTAATCAAAAAAGGAGATCAGACAAAGACAGATAATTGTAGAGAAATTTCTATTTAGCTACTACATATAAGGTTTATGCTAGAATAGTAAATGGGAGACTGAAGCCAACAGCTGACGCTTTAATACCAGAAGAACAAAATGGTTTCAGGAAGGGGAGATGCTATCTTTACACTTAAGTTAATAATTGAAAAGAGAAGGGAATTTAACTTAGAGACGCATCTAGCATTCATAAATGTGTCAAAAGCTTTTGATAATGTGAAATGTTCGCTACTCTAAGTATAATGGAATGAAGGGGTTTCCCTTCGCAATTAATTAAAGTTCTTAGGAGCTTATACTACAAGACAGCGGTTGTCGTGGATTTGAATGGTAAATTATCAGAAGATATTCCTACAAATAAAGGTGTGAGACAAGGGTACCCTATTTCACCAACACTTTTTAATATCTGCATGGACAACACATTTTGGTGATGGACAGCTAAAGTTGACTTGGGAAAATCACTTCAGTGAAATGTTCATGTGAATTCATAGCTTTATGCAGATGATAAGGTAATGATAAAGAAAACAGAAGACTAGTTACAAAGGGTGATATTTACATTCAGTAGCATCATACAAGACTATGGGCTACAGATCTCTACTACAAAATCTAAAACCATGGCATTAAGGGCAGGTATCCTATAAGAAGTAAGGTAGTCATGAATACTCAGATTTTGGATCAGGTTAGTCATTTTAATTACCTGGGTTGTGATATCTCCTATGGAACCGATATTGATTGGGTTAGTAAGCTTAAAAAATTTAGATGCATTTGTGGAATGATTCATAGGTACCTGAAAAATAAAACATTGAAGGATACCTGAATGAAATTTTACGAAACTTCGGCTCTCCCCACATTCCTATATGCTAGTGAGACTGAGGAGAGGAGGAGGTTCCGGAACAGTTCTAGGGACTAATCCTTGGAATGGTAATGGTGATGATGATGACTCATTGGATTTATTATCATTGTTTCTTTTTTTTAGTGATTACAGGAGGAATATTGTGAGTGGAACTCTCAATTAATGATCTTATTACGAATATTTTTTTCTTGTAGTAGGTATGTACGAAGTGGTCTTGTACAACATGGTTAGTTCTTTTGGAGAATCCAGGTGACACGAAAACTGCCATGGGAGCTTCAAGAGCAGGAAATGTGTTTTTCTTTAAAACATGTGTTTTTAGGAACCTTCAACAATTCCAATTTCAAATCACATGGAGAAAAATGTTCACAACAAATCCAAGCTGTTCTAAAATTAAACTCATCATTCATCTTACAAGAATTAACACACAGTTTGCGTAAGAGGGTATCTTTAGATAATGTATGGAAAGAAATTCCAAAATTCTTCATTTTGTTTCACTGTGATTTTTGCTGCCCACAGCTGGACAGCAGACCATGTTGACATAAACATCAGGAGGACACACCACACAAATCGCATACACAAACATGTACTTGTCACAAATACAATACAATAAGAATGAAACTTATTTACAACAATGATATCACTATATAATATCACATGGTACCTGTTGGTAAGCTAAACAAATGTTGCAATAGCGAGCACAAATGCTGCCCAGTACTGTGCATTCTACTCCTGCCCTCTACACTGTATTCTATACTACTGATCAACGATATTTTGCATTTATAGTCACAGAGGAAATTTACAGGCTTCACCTACTACACTTCTACTAATAAGCACACACATGTGCAATGTCGTTTATAACTGACATACACAGTAAAGAGATTGTTCCCTTTAATATGAAGGGAAGACAGAAAGCTGTAGAGGTGGTATAAGTAGGCGCAGCTATGGGGGGGGGGAGTGACCTTGCACACAAGAAATAGTTGAGCAGTACTATAAAAACCATGGACGCAGCCATCTTTAGGTGGGAAGCTAGACAAACCTGGGAATGCCGCCGTGTGATATATTGTTTGGCTTGTGTCAGACAATGGTTCAGAGGAGATTAAGAAAGTAGTGAATGATGCAGGCGGAGACGAAAGTGCCGAAAACTAGACACGCTCGAGTGACTGGGAATATACAAACACATGAAAACAACATTCTAAACGAACAGACACAGTTTAAATCATATATACTATTTGAACACGTTACACAATACACACATAACTATCTTTCAAACGACGGCGCCATATCAAAAAAGAGAACTGACAGCGCTCTTAGAGGCAGTCTCTAATGAACAAATTGCTGGTTCAGGCAATAAATTAAAAATTGTTTAAAATTTTTATCTAAAATACTAGTGTTACCCATCAAATAATGTTTGGAAATTATTAATATATAATGTATTCTAAATATCATGATTAGCAAGTCTGTAGTGTGCTCATTTCTGTCAGCTGAAGTAATTGAAGCCGCGTCCGTTAGATTTGTGTTTGTGATCGTGATAACATAGTGTAGTACTCTCTACTGTTTTCGAAATTAATTAGTTTTACTGTTGTAAAATTAAATTAATTAACTTACTGGTACAAAATAAAATGGTGAAACATTTTATGGTACCGTATATTTTATAACCATACCTATACTACGTTTTCGACGTTTTGAGTATGCGATAGTATCGATATACAACGATGTGAAGAAGAAGTGTCCCAATTGTAAACAATTCTATTGCTGAATGTAACGTGAAAATACATGTGGTATCTGTGAGGTTAGGTTAGAATACAATTAAAAAAACATCGGTTTTACAAATTTTTGCAAACAAAAAACGATACTGTATTTACCGCGTGCGCACCAATATAACGTAGGTTCCATGTAAAATATGAAATAACCGTATTTTTACGTTACTTAGGTCCCAAAATCGGGTTTTGCAAATTTTTCTCAAACTTTTTTGCTGATTATTCGCGTTCGCACCTAGTTTTGGGTTGTAGTTTACGCAAAAGCCTGCAAAAACACTGGCCGGCTTTTGCAGGTTTTGTGGCTTTCACAGGCAAGGTAAGTCACTTGGAACTATTACCCGAGTTGGTTTGTACGTGGTTTTGACAAAAAAACAAGTATTATTTTAAAGGCATATGGTTTTCATGCGTACTTGTAGTTTGCCTGTTTATCTAACAATGTCAAATTTTGACGCCACAGGCGCAGATGAAAATTACATCATTTTTTCGTACATGATGCTAGAAATATTTTTCATAAAAAAGTATGGAAATTGAAGGCGAATGAAATGGTCAACAAGATATTTTCTAACATATACAAATATCTTGGATTTCGTTGTCCATGACGTGTCCGTTACTTAACTAAATATCACTATAATATTGACGACTCGGAACACTAAGTTTTTTATAAGTAAAAACGTAAAGTTTTACCTTACAGCCTAAACCGGCTTTCACCTATAGAAGGCTTCATCAGAGGCTGTCGTTAGTACCGCTGTTCGTCTTGTTGTTGGTGACGAGATAGTTTTTCAAAAGATCGAAGCTGTGTGTGTGTGTGGTGAACTGTGTTCGAATAATGCGTGCGATTTGAATTGTGTCTGTTCGTTTAGGATGTCGTTTTTATTTGTTTTTGTGTGTTTGTATATTTCTAATTGTTCTAGAGTGTCTAGTTTTCGGCCTTTTGTGTGTACGTGTAGTATGTTCATGTTATTGTCGATGTTTTTATATGTGTGGTTTGCTTCAATGAGGTGGTTTGCGAAGGTAGATTCTGTAGTGGTGTGGAGTGCTTTTGTGTGTTCAATGTATCTCTGTTTGAAGCTACGTCCTGTCTGGCCTATGTAGAATTTATTGCAATTTGAACAATTTAGCTTATATACACCGGGTAGATCGAATTTATTTTGTGCTTTGGGCATGCGTTTTGATAGTGTGTGTTCTGTTTTGTTAGTAGTTTTGTCAGCGATTCTGTATCCTGCGTTTTTGAATTTGTGGGCAATTTTTTCTGTTTGTTTGTTGATGTATGTTAGTGTTATGAATTTGTTGTTTTCTGTCTTTGTCTGTTGTTTGTTTTGTGTAGGAGTTTACTGACTATTGTTCTGTCATAACCGTTAGATTCTGCTAGATATTTTATCGTGTTTAGTTCGACTTTGTAGTCTATTTCATCTAAGGGGATGTTGTTAAGTCTATGTATCATGGTTCTAAAAGCAGCTAGTTTGTGTTGTATTGGGTGATTGGAGGTGTTGTGTATTAGTGTGTCAGTTGTAGTTGGTTTTCTGTATATACTGAATTTGTGCCTGTGTTCTAGTTTTGTGATGGAGAGGTCTAAGAAGTTTATGGTATTGTTGTGTTCGTATTCGGCAGTGAAGGTTATGTTTTTATGTATTTTGTTTATGTGCGTTAGTAACTGTTCACATTGTCTTTTGTTTCCCCTGTATAGTATTAGAATGTCATCAACGTATCTGAACACGTGAATGTGGGGTGTAATATGTTCGAATAATATGTGTGATTTGAATTGTGTCTGTTCCTTTAGGATGTCGTTTTTATGTGTTTGTATATTTCCAATTGTTCAAGGGTGTCTAGTTTTTGGCCTTTTGTGTGTACGTGAAGAATATCCATGTTAATGTCAGTTTTTGTGTATGTGTGGTTTGCTTCAATGAGATGGTTTGCAAAGGAGGATTCGGTAGTGGAGTGCAGTGTCCTTATGTGTTCAATGTATCTTTGTCGGTCACAGGAAAGTACAGTGGAATTGAAACATGCGAATTCCGCCAGTTGTAGGACACGCGAATTCATATTGTTCATACAACCAAATAAATTTATGACCTAAAACTTATGCATATTAAGAGTTACTAGGCATCAGATTTTAACCCTACAATCCCAAATATATGGCAGTGTCCCTGATTTTGTCCAAAACTGTCCACAGAATAATTATTGTTCCAAAATGTTAGGTATAAAGGACGTTTTTGGTTTTTTCAGTTCCCAAAAACATTCAAAGATTGGAGGAATTTTAACAAGAGGTTTTGAATAAAGTGGAATTTTCCACACCGTTAATACACTAAATTTTATGTGTGCCCTATGTTGTGGGCCAAATATAATGATTTTTGCTATGCCCAACGTTGTGTGCGTCAAATAAAATGTTAAATTGTTTAGCCCAGCGTGTTACGCCTACTATAACTATAAAAGCCCGTTTGTTGTGGTGTAAAATGTGATTCTAAGTTTGATTGTATGTAATCCAAGTATTAATTATTTAATTGATTACTACTAATTCTTTTATTTATTTGTTAGTATAGGTAAAACTAACTCAAGCCATATGGTTGCATGATACATAAGGTTAAAACCAATGACACATTTATTAGTCTAACCAATATGTTTATTACATTTAACTATACTATCATTAATCATTGCTCGATGCTTTTTAACATATTATTATCATTAATTATTTTAAACATGATTTCTATCAATATACAATTTATATAAGAATGTCTCTATATCTCAGGGTTCCTTAGATTTTTATAAATAAACATGAACCACACTTACATCTAGTCACTTATTGATATTACAATATAGATATATATTCCAAATTGATTCATTTAAGATATGATTAAATATTCTTACTCGAAATGACTACATTTTAATGTGTAGTTCTCAAAAACGATATTTACCGACTTCTCCCGATATTTACATTGTATAAGTACTGTCCACTAGTTCACAACGGTTACTCTCATTACGATAATTTACAGTTCGCAAACGACTTAATCCGTTTCAATAGTTTATATCGCTAATAACACATGATAAGATTTGATTGTTTGTTTTTTGAGTTACAAGCTAATAAAACTCTAGTTCTCACTTTCTCGATATTCGACTCCATGACACAAACTGTTCGTTCATTTTAATTCTACGAGCTTTTATAATAGAGTTCTAAATGTTCACAAATTATTTACTCGTGTCGACTTTACGGAAAATTTAAGTAAACTCTGAACTTTACAGTAGATTCCGAAACTTTACAATGGACTAATTCCGAATTTAAGTAAATAGTTCGAGAATTTAACGTAGACTCCTCCGAAATTTAGTAAAGACTCCCTTCATCGTGCCTCTGTTCCTTGTATATATTTCATACACACCCGTCCCCACTAGTTTCTTACATTTTTTCCCCACTAGTTTCTTACATTTCACTTTGCTCTGTTTTCAATTGGTCCTTCTTGCTTTCTTCTTAGGAAATTTACTCCTGGAACCTGCCTATCTTTAACGCTGTTTTCTGATAGGCCACGTTTGTTCCCTTCTTATTTCTGGCTCTAGTCCATCACCCTCTGTCACGGTTTTTCCGATTTTCAGACTCGTAAATCTTCTGTTGTCTTTGTATGCCATTCAGACAGAACAACCCTTGTATTATCTAATGTCCAGCTGCCACATTAATTAGTTCACTCACCCCTGCTATAACTTTCTTGGGAAATCCTCTCTGGTGTTTTTGCTATCCCTTTAACCAGAACTACCCTTCTTCTCTTTAAGCGTCCAGCTGCACTGGTTAAATTAGTTTAATAACCTCATGCATGGTTTTCTTAGTATTTTCTCATTGTACTTCTCTCTGGCGACTTTCTATGACATTCAGCTAGAACACCCTTTAGTTTCGCTAAGCATCCAGCTGTCCCGTTAATTATTGCAATCAACACGGTCATGGTTTTCTTAGTATTTTCTCATTGTATTTCGTTCTGGCATCTTCTGTGCCTTTCAGCAAGAACAATCCCTTAATTTCTCCAAGCTCCCAGCTGCACTTGTTAACTTAGTTCAACTTTTTTTTCATTTTTAGCGTTATATGAGGGCCATTCAATAAATAATGAGACAAATTGCTCTAGCTCGAAAACTACTTGATAAATCAATACAATTCTTTCAGGAGTACAAGTTTGCATCCTTGTAATGACTTCTGATCAGCTGTTTAATAAAATTTTGTAAACATAACCTCTAATATACTCAATCAACAATGGCGAGTCCGCTTGATAATTGCACCACGGAAGAACAACGTTCAGTGATCAGATTTTTAGTCGCAGAAGGTGTCAAACCTTCTGAAATTCATGAAACGATGTTAAAAGTGTATGGAAATCATTGTTTGCACCGTTCGAACATTTACAAATGGGTAGAACAGTTTAAAAGTGCAAACAGGTAAAACAGTCAAAATTCATGTGCAAAACTGGCTCCATCAGCAACCCACAGAATTTTATGCCAGGGGCATTCGGAAGTTAGAAAAACGATGGGATAAGTGTATTACAGTTGGAGGGAATTATGTTGAAAAGTAACCATCACTTTGTATTGATTCAATAAACGAGTTTTAAGCTAGAGCAATTTGTCTCGTTACTTATTGAATGACCATCGTATCTGTCCCCAATTTGGGTCCGTTGCGATGATCTCGTTGAATCCAAAGGATCCCAAATTTATGCCCTATAAATAGTCTATTGTACTAAAGTACTATCTTGCGATTTTGTCTTAAAGGCTCTACATTCATCGAACATAGTGTAGTTGGTGTCCCATATATAACTTGGATGACCCACTGCTTGTGTACGGGATCATTGGATTCTCCTAACAGTAATCTATTTTCTCGTGTTCATATTTTAATCATGAATCCATTTGTCTTATTACAATTTACACATAATTATAATTCCTATACTAATCTTCATTCATAATATCTTAAATTTACTTCAGTCTAGAATTATACATGATTTTATTGATACATGTTGTTGTCCTGATTTTCACATTATACACTATATATATAGAAAATTAACTAAATATTACGTTTGAGAATATAAATATTAATCATAATCGTGAGTATATTGAAAATTTGATTATCGATTCATATGTACTCACTTAGTGCCTTCGGTTTTATGTCAAAACTACATAACTGTTTAGTATTAAATTGACACACATTACTTTTTTCATTGTGGATCGATATCACTTTAAGAATATTAAGAAAACAACAATTTAACTGTTATTAAACATAAAATTCTACATTCTATGAAGCTACAATTTAATGTTTCAATTTAAATCATTAACTCCCTCTTTTACACTAAACTAATGCATTTACTACACTAATTTACACATTATTTTGTTTAAAATGCTCTTTCGTTTTCATGATTTATGTGTTAATTACTTTAAAAATAAAATAAATATAATCTTGAAATATAAAAGCTTTATGATGCGATATAATATCAATGTTTTATGATAGTAAATATCATAAGTACTATACAACAAACAAAATTAGACATTTTAGTATAAATTATAATTTTACATTAATAAATGACTGCCAACTGTTTGACAAAAGAAAATTTCTAACTACTAAAATTACAGTTTTAACATTGCATCACTAAGACATTTTGTTACTCAAAATTTTACCTTAACATTCATGACACATATTTCATTTGTAACTTTCATATTTTGTTAAATGCTAACTTAGTGTTGCATTTTTACAAAACAAATCCTTTTTATACAAATCATTTTTTTTTCCAAAAGTATCTCAGTTATCTACAAAGTGGTCTGAATGATAAACTTTTAATTGTCTGGTATTGAAAACGATTTACCTTCCGGGTGTCCAGACACAATCGCATACTTCCGTCCCTTTTTATTGCAGTAACTAGAGGTTGGCTATAAGGGTTTTGGGCACATTTGATTATCCCATTTTCAAGCATTCTCCTAATCGCACCCTGTCCGGCCTTCTAGTACTTACTGGGCACGGTACCTCTTTTTGCAGGTTCATCATGTTGTCATTTCCCTGGAGGTGATGTTCGTAACAATCCATACTAATTAATTCCCTGGGAATATATAAATTCCATTGGTTTATCCAGTCATGACACACTTTATTACTTATCAATTCGTAATATTGATTTATTTGGTAATTAATTTCCTTCTGAATCTTTCTTATAAATTTTCTTATTTTTTCATTCGTTATTTGTATTTGATTAATATTCCATAGTTTGACGGCAATGTGTTTATTTAATTTTATCTTTATTTCATTCATATCATATTCATATTTATTCTCCAGGTGGTCTAGTGGCTAACGCGGGCGATTGATGTGCTCGTGGTCCCGGGTTCAATTCCTGGCGGAGGTTCCATACGGCGTGCACTCAGCATCGTGAGGCAAACTGAGTAGGCGCTGAGATAACAGCGCCGCCTCCTGGCTGTGAATACCGCAACTAGCGGCTGGTGGCACGTAGTACTAGCCATACACCATCACACTAACACAAAAAGCTGCGCGGTACGCCTTGGTCCTTAACGGACTGTTGAGCGGAGGATTTTTTTTTTTTCATTCTCTTTGGCTTTGGCATTTCCCGCACTACCGGTATTAAGGCATTTACATTTGCATTTAACATAATATTATTCATTTTAATTACTAATTCTTCTGGACTTTTAAGATTTTTTAACTTAATATTTTGTCCGTTCTTTTTCATTAACTTATTTCTTATATCCGGGACAAGGGTATTTACGACTGGGTCGGGCTCGCTGAATCCATTTGTTTGTTTACAAACACCCTGGTTTGTTGACCTTGTTCGTTGTCGTCATAAGCTTATTCTGTAAGCAACGGTTGTTTGCCCTCCCTCTTTACTGCCATGTGTCTGATGTTCAACACTTAAAGAATTTATGGCCTGTCCATCACTTTCTTCACGAGGGTGCGGTGAAAACCGGTCTCTCCACCCTTCTTGCCAACTTTCTCTAGGTTTGTTGATCTTACTTTTGTCCGCTCGGTGGTTTCGATGTTTCTTTTTATAATTATTTTTTGCTACTTGTTATTTACTCTTACTTTCCTCCCCATAAACTCGCACGGTAATACTTTGAACTTATTTATAGTGGTTACATCTCTTTGTACCACCGCTATTTGAATTTCTTTATTGTAGTGGCATGCTAATTTTTCTATTAGATGCCGATCTGATATAATTGGGATATGTTGCCTGCATTGTAGTACAAATCGTTCCATATATTGTACCATATTGAGAGACCCTTTAGGCTTAAATTGTCCATACTCCAGCTGATCACGAATGCACTCTCCTTCTCGCATCTCACTATTCTCCTCAGCTTGTTTCTTGACTTCTTTTATATCACTCTCATTCTTCGTTTGTACTTCTCCAAGATTTTCTTCCCACTTTTCTGATTGCTCTTGCAGATCTACCTTTACTTGATTGATCTGGCCTTGCAGATTCTCGTTTATTGTTTCTATCTTTTCGTCGATTCTTTTTATGATTCTTTCTTCCCACTTTTCTAATTCTTTTTGGTATTCTTTATGTGTTTGCCTACACGTTTATTTAATATATTTTCTTTGCTCTTCATACCTTTCTTCATCCTGTTTCATTTTTTCTGCATGCATAAATTCTATAAACATATTGAAATCCATCTCACGCAGTTCCGATTCCTGTCCCCGCACCCTACTTTGGTTAATTTCTTCGCTGGGGGTTGCATTTACCTCACCTTCCATTGTGTTATTTTCGGATCCTTCCATACCCAACTGATTGTTTATGTCGAATTCCTGCTCCTGGCTTTCAGAACTCGTATCTCTCGTAACCGTTATTGCGCATCTACGCGTAATCATTCAGGCACACTTAGAGATTAAATTTATTACTATTCTACTTTACCTTAATTCTAACAAGTTAATAGTCACACTGTCTGTCCTCTGCCCTAGCTTAAAACAAGAAAATACTACTTAGTATATCAAGCCCCACGTTGGGCGCCAAATATTACACTAAATTTTATGTGCCCTACGTTGCGGGCCAAACATAATGATTTTTGCTATGCCCGATGTTGTGTTCATCAAATAAAATGTTAAATTGTTTAGCCCAGCGTGTTACGCCTAATATAACTATAAAAGCCCATTTGTTGTGGTGTCAAATGTGATTCTAAGTTTGATTGCATGTAATCCAAGTATTAATTATTTAATTGATTACTACTAATTGTTTTATTTATTTGTTAGTGTAGGTAAAACTAACTAAAGCAATATTGTTGCATGATACATAAGGTTAATCTTTAAATAATAAAACCAATGACACATTATCAGTCTAACCAATACGTTTATTACATTTATCTTTACTATCATTAATCATTGCTCGATGCTTTTTAACATATTATTATCATTAATTATTTTAAACATGATTTCTATCAATATACAATTTATATATGAATGTCTCTATATCTCAGGGTTCCTTAGATTTTTATAAATAAACATGAACCACACTTACATCTAGTCACTTATTGATATTACAATATAGATATATATTCCAAATGGATTCATTTAAGATATGATTAAATATTCTTACTCAAAATGACTCTACGTTTTAATGTGTAGTTCTCAAAAACAAAATATATACATAAGTTCTTTTAGAAGGACAGACAGGTGTTAAGTACAATAGTAATTAGTGCATAAAATGTTACTGTTGGTATGAATATTCCTGTCTACGGTGCGCTGAGGTACGGTGATCCCATCTCGGCTCCCATGGTCCTCCTGGTAGTGTAGATTCCTTCCCTACTCCTTTGCATCTAGTATCATTTGGATGACTCTAGTAGTGGATGATTAATTAACATTTTAACACTTCACTCTCACTAAGTATATCCGACTTCTCCCGATATTTACATTGTATAAGTACTGTCCACTAGTTCACAATGGTTACTCTCGTTACGATAATTTACAGTTCGCAAACGACTTAATCCGTTTCAATAGTTTATATCGCTAATAACACATGAGAAGATTTGATTGTTTGTTTTTTGAGTTACAAGCTAATAAAACTCTAGTTCTCACTTTCTCGATATTCGACTCCGTGACACAAACAAACTGTTCGTTCATTTTAATTCTATGAGCTTTTATAATAGAGTTCTAAATGTTCACAAATTATTTACTCGTGTCAACTTTACGGAAAATTTAAATAAACTCTCTGAACTTTACAGTAGATTCCGAAACTTTACAATGGACTAATTCCGAATTTAAGTAAATACTTCGAGAATTTAACGTGGACTCCTCCGAAATTTAGTAATGACTCCCTTCATTGCGCCTCTGTTCCTTGTATATATTTCATATACACCCTTCCCCACTAGTTTCTTACATTTCACTTTGCTCCATTTTCAATTGGTCCTTCTTGCTTTCTTCTTAGGAAATTTACTCCTGGAACCTACCTATCTTTAACGCTGTTTCCTGATAGGCCACGTTTGTTCCCTTCTTATTTCTGGCTCTAGTCCATCACCCTCTGTCACGGCCTGTCCGATTTTCAGACTCGTAAATCTTCTGTTGTCTTTGTATGCCATTCAGACAGAACAACCCTTGTATTATCTAATGTCCAGCTGCCACATTAATTAGTTCACTCACCCCTGCTATAACTTTCTTGGTAAATCCTCTCTGGTGTTTTTTCTATCTGTTTAACCAGAACTACCCTTCTTCTCTTTAAGCATCCAGCTGCACTTGTTAAATTAGTTTAATAACCTCATGCA
The DNA here is from genome assembly GCA_034769895.1 of Magicicada septendecula. Classification (NCBI taxonomy): domain Eukaryota; kingdom Metazoa; phylum Arthropoda; class Insecta; order Hemiptera; family Cicadidae; genus Magicicada; species Magicicada septendecula. The sequence continues at coordinate 315,454,967 of CM068368.1, read as the reverse complement.
TGGTTTTCTTAGTATTTCCTCATTGTACTTCTCTCTGGCGACTTTCTATGACATTCAGCTAGAACACCCTTTAGTTTCACTAAGGATCCACCTGTCCCGTTAATTATTGCAATCACCACGGTCGTGGTTTTCTTAGTATTTTCTCATTGTATTTTGTTCTGGCGTCTTCTGTGCCTTTCAGCCAGAACAATCCCTTAATTTCTCCAAGCTCCCAGCTGCACTTGTTAACTTAGTTCACTCACCTCTGCTGTATTTTCCTGGTAAATTTTCTCTCTGTCGAACATCTGCTCTGTTAGATTTATGATATCTACAGACATCAGCACGTCGACGTTGAAGGCTGTTACACTCTTTTGTACTAACTCCTTTCATAGTTTTTCCACATACGTCAATGTCATTTCAAGCACGGACAGATGGTTCCTCTCTTTTTTTTTCATTGTTAGCATTATACCGTGTAGGGAGTTTGGATAGAAAACGCATCAATATTATTCTTCTAACTGAAAATGGTTCAAAGTTTTGTAGCTATAAAAGTCGATGGTAGCTTAGTCTAGTGACAATAGTTGATGCAGATTATCAATTTATAATGTGTGACTTTGGAACAAACAGTAGAATTTAAGATGGCGGAGGTTTATAAAACACAAAATTTTGTTAAACGCTTCAGAATAATCAATTAAACATTACAGGGAAGTGGATAGGTGAAGAAAAACGTCCACGGTCTCACTCTACGTTTTTGTAGCCAACAGTGCCTTTCCTTTAGAGTGGATGTGTCAAAATCCACAGTCCCATCCTATGTTTTCATAGCCAACTATGCCTTTCCTTTGAGAATGGATATGCTAAAACTTTCAACAAGCAGATTTAACTTCGCTAGAAACGAAAATATTTAATTATCACAAATCACAAGTGAGGTGTATTGTTGAGAACGTATTTGGAATTTTTGATTCTTTGTTCCAGATAGTTCATACTCAAATTAATCTGAACTACACAACATTGATTCTGTAGTCACGATATACTATGTTTTTTACATAATTACCTAATGAAAAGTATGCCAAATATTTTGATAAAAATGTGCCTCCCGAATGTTTTGAACATGTAAATACCAAAGAAGGGACCAGAACTTTAGGATTTCAAACAATTGATTCTATGGAATGTTTGGAACAAAGAATCTTTGCAAATACCGCAAGAGCTGCCAGAAATATCTGAGAAGTTTTCTTTAGTTATTTTGTAAACGAAGGTCAAGTCCTGTGACAAATCAATTTCATTAATAGTTGAACTTATAAATCAAATTATAAATAGGAAACAGAAAAATTGTAGTTTCAAACATTAAATTAATTATATGCTAAATTACAGAGTCTATTTCTTTTAATTTCTCTACTATTAACAAGTAATCAGCTTCCCTTTTTGACTAATCATGGTAATTCTTGCTTTTAACTTGCTACAAGCAAGGGGAATCTCTATACAAATTAACAAAGTCTTCTAATAATTATTTTGCATGGGGGGGGGCATGACTTAACAGGGGGAAATATAAACATGGATAGAAAACTGGGAATAGTCAAAAATAGATAAGTAAAAAAAAGTACATGGTTGCAAAGGGTTAACCTACAGTAGACGCCCTCTAGTCCGGCCTCGGTTGGATCGGCTGTTGGATGGTTCGGCCAGCTATACGGAGAGTCACACAGTCTGGACGAGCCTCCAGCGACAGGTCCCAACTTGTTAAACGGAAAATATATGTAGCTCAGTTGACTCACGCTTTTGTTCATGTGGGGTGTATGTCTTATGTTGTGAGTTCTATGTATATAGTCTGTGTAAATATATATATATATATGTTTATATAGTAATACTGTATGTATCTGTGTAAATAAAAATGTTTTCCGACATGAGTGCGAAATCAAAACACACGTTCATGACTATGGACCAAAAATTACAAGTCCTTCAGCGTCTCAATAAGGGCAAATCGGTCCAGAGTATTAGAGTCCAGTAATATCTCTTTGAGTTTGTAGTAATTTTCCTTTGGTTGTTTTTTTACTTGCTACCATGGAGTAAGGGTGAGTAATTATTAGTAATTTATATATACTGTATTGGGTCATTTATTGTATTGATCATTTATTAAAGAGCGTTATTTCATCATTATAGCATATTTTCGGTTCGTCCAGCCATTTTGTAATCCAGCCTAGAGGTGGCCGGACAAGAGGGCATCTATTGTATATGATTGGATGGCCTCAAGGCCGATCAGGCTGTTACACCGACTGGCCTGTTACAAGGGGACAATCCAAACACTCGACCAATGAATTTTCATATTTACTCCAGCAGCCTCTTGAAGCCACCGTTACAGTAATCTCACTGCACATGCTCCAATCTTCTCAAGGTGTGCGGCTTTGAGGCAGGCCTCTCTGGATGCCTGGAGCATGTTTAGGGCCCTTTAGAAAGTAGTTAGTCTTTAAGAAGTACTTCAAAAAAGAAAAGTTAGACCAGAAAATTTTCAACTTCCTATATTAAGAAGTACCAAAGATCTGAAGATACCATGGTTAGTTATTGGTGAGTGAGTATTCCTCTCTCTCTCTCTCTCTCTCTCTCTCTCTCTCTCTCTCTCTCTCTCTCTCTCTCTCTCTCTCTCTCACACACACACACACACACACACACACACACACACACACACACACACACACACACACACACACACACACACACACACACACACAGAGTAGGAAGAGAGTAAGATTAAAATTCATTTTGTGTGTATGGGGGAGATGTACATATATGTTTACACATTTAAAATAAAAAAACAAAGGACATATTCCATTTGATCCCATTTATAACTTAATTGCCTTATAATTCTATAAAACTATCTTTTTATGGGTTTAATTTCTTGCAATAGAAACTGATTAGCAATTTTTGTTTCTATAAAACTGTTACTCAGTTTTCTTTAACGGTAATTAAAGATTAAAATCAATTTGTTAAAATCAATTACTGCTTATGTCTGTGGATAGTAATTATTTACTTTTTTCTTCAAGTTGTATTATTTTAAAAACATATATTCATTGTGCATTGTTTGTACGTAACAAATGACTGACATTATAACATCATATATGGGCTAATTATCTGTAATCAATGCAATGTTTTCACAGCAATGACTGTCAGTCAGATGATGATATATGCAATCTGTCAGACATGACAAGAAATTGATGTCAAGGGTAAACAGAATTATTGATTTCATCAGTGAGTTCAAAAAGTCAATTAAGTAAACATGCTGAGAAAGCATCAGTATTGCTTACTAATACAAAACTAGTAACTGTATGTTGGGTACAGTATGCAACATACACCTTTCTTACCTTCCCTTTTTGAATTTTTGAACAATCTAACTTTGGGCAGATCCATCAATTTACTCCCATCTTCCTCTGTAATAACAGTAAAGCAAGTCAGAAAATAATAACTATAAATGATCTTACATTTAAATATAAAACAAGCCTAAGACAAGATATTATATTAGAGGGCATTAATTATAATATTTATAAATGATTACAGAGTAATCCAACAAAATTTCCATTTCACTGATTTTCAATAAACCTACACATATAAGAAAACCGAACACTAGTTTGAAATATTAGGGAAGTACCCATCTGTGGTATTCATATTCTTTTATTAAGGAAAGCACATTGCAAATGGAAATATATTGTTACATAATATGTTATATTATAATACCAGTATGATGTATTATACACAGTACTTACAATATACAGCAGGTATGATGAGGTGGTTGCACAGTTGCATGCCAAGTCACTGGTGTAAGTGTCAGCCATTAACTGCTGCTTCATATACAGTGTTTTTTGACTTGTGTTTTAGTTTATATTGTGTGTAGTGTTTATTTTGTGTTTTGGTGTGTTGTATTGTGAATTGAAGGCGCCTTGTTGTGCCATTTTCAGGTGTAGTAATAATAAAAGAAATTGTAGTGATAAAGAAATTTAATTTTAACATTTCCAACAGATAAACACTTGTAAAACATGTAGATATTTCCTTGTAAACTTTAAGACAATTTCTGCATCGATTATGCTTGCATGTGCACTGGCCATTTTGCAGAAAGAGATTTTGAATGAAAATCTAAGAGCAGAACTTCTAGATTTAAAGTTTAGAAAACGCATAAACCAACAGCAGTTCTATTTATTCAAATCAGATCAATCACCTTTTCAACCAATGCAGAAAGCTGTGCTAGAGCTCAAAAACAGGAATCTCAAAAAATAGAAAACCTTAAAAGTTCTGGAGGAGGACGATAAAGGAAATAATGAATCTAGCATAGAAGAACAATTTTAGTACCGGGTATTCTTCTAATGAACTATGTGAACCTAATACTAGTGTAAATAATACTTTAGAAGTGGTAGAAAATATGAATGAAAATAATATGACAAAAGATGCATGCTTTGAAAACAGAAAATTTATTTTTAAAAGAGTGAAATGAGAAGTTGGGCAGTAATTAACTTCTGTGATGACAGAAATCACTTTCTTGAAGGACAAATTGAACAAATTTGAGTCTAAACCAAAATTGAACTTATAAACTTTGAGAAAGACGTCATTTTATGGTTTGAAGAGATGATAGTCAAATCAGATCTCTGCTATGACAGTCTTGAGGATATAATTCGAATGCCACAAAGAAATGTTTAAGTTCTTGTTATTAGTAGTTTAGTTGGCAAGTGGAAACAACCAGTATATTATGGTTTCAACAAAACAGTGGATAAGGAACTTTTTTATACTGCTATTAAAATAGTCGAATCAACGGGATTTCCAGTGTGTTTTATTTTTGTGAAATGGGACCATCAAACCAAAAACTTTTATCAGAATTTGGTGTAACAGTAGATAATGTAAGTGTAAAAAATCCTTTTGGAGGTGATCGCCAAATTTGGGCTTATTGTGATTTTAATACTTTTTGGGCATATGTTAAAATGTTTAAGAAACCACTTATTAGATGAGGGGTATCAGCTTTCTAATAGTCACTTTGTCAAAAAGAAAGTGATTGAGAAACTTACCAACTCATAACAAGGTAACCTGAAATTTATTCATAAGGTTATACCTAACCATCTCCTTGTAACAGTTGCAGACAGACAAAACATCCATAAGGCTGCAGAATTGCTGACAGGTACTGTGTTTGCAGCTATAGAATACCTCCTCCCAGGACAGGGTCGTGTAGTAAAATTTGTACAGACTGTTAATGCTGGATTCAGTGTATTAAATTCAAGAATGCCATACCCTCCTACTAATAAGATGAAAAGCACCTACATAAACTGTTTAGAGGAGAAAAAATGAAGCTTTAAACCGACTTCATAATTTATGTTCCTCCATGAGAGTGATAGGAAAGTCTTGTTTACTCCTTTTTCAATCAGGGCTTGTTATCTATCTGTAGCCTTCAAGGGCTTTACAAAGAATTAAAAGTTCGAAGGATATGGGTATTTGATGTCTCCTAGATGCAACCAAGATGTTCTGGAATCATAATTTTCTCAAATTAGAGGCCTGGGAGGTTTTTGATCATGCATTGCCAGTAGTATTAAGTCAAAGAATTAAGTCTCTTCTTCTGAGCAGAGACACTACTGTTATAATACCAACTGAGAACTGTTCATGTAATGATTTCATTACACTGAGCACCAATGTAATTTATGGATATAATACCTACTGGCAAGACAGTTAATTCTGCTTAAGGCAAAAATTACAAGACCAAGAACATACAGAGAGAAGAGGAAGAATGGGCATCTACCATTGACACACAGTTTATTATTGAAACTGTGAAGACTGAATGTAACAGAGGAACTCAGTCAGTTGTAAAGGAAAAAGCTGATTTATTGAAGATGGTAGAAGATTATGTGGCTCACAGAATCAAGAAAAAAATAACAGAGGTTTCGAATATGGCCATCGAAAAAGTAAGTACCCCAGTAAACAACAAGACTGTGTTTCAATTATATCAAGGGGGGCGCTCATGAGCTCAACTGTAAATGATTAAGAATTGTACTTAAATGGAAGAAGATGTCATAGAATTGTTTGGCATCTGTAGCTTGAACGAGACAAGTATTGTAATGAAAACTTTAGTAAACATACTTAAATTGAAATACAGTAGATTAGTTTGCAATTTCGTATTATGTCAGAACGCAAACATTTATCAGAATGGAGTCAGGAAATAAGAAGAGATCTGTAAAAAGATACAGTAGCAAGGCAACTGATTGTGGAAGAAAAAAGGCCAATAAATTAAATAAACTTCAGTAAAATTTTAAGGCACATTAATAAATAAATAATTAATTAAATATAAATAATAATGGATAATTATGATTTACGTGTTATATAAGTTTTAAATTATTTAATATTTGCATTGAATGAAGTGCCCTGTGTGACATGTTGTATTATGGAGCAAGAGTGGTGGAGATGGACATGATACCTATTGTGTGCTTCTAAATACTGTGGTATTATGCAACTGATTGTATTTTACATTCTATATGTTACATTTTTCTGTTTAGTATACTATGGGATAAAGATTAACTCTAATATTTTAGCGTCACAAATGCTGTCAGTCACTGAGAAATGTCCACACATTAGATGCTGTGTTATTCAAAAAAATTAACAGTACATTTTTTTCTATATAAAATATGCAACATAAAGACATACAAATGTACGGTGCCTCCTATATACATAAATACTCAGCCATGTTGCCTAAATCATGGTTAGACAACACTACAAAAGATATACATAACTCTGTATCTAAATGCATAAGGTTCATAATTATTATGCTGGTAACAGAATGGGTTTCATACCAAATTGTCTTGTAATGTGGTAAGCTGGGAAAAAGAGTAGTGGATACCATGACCAAATGAATAAAGATAAGTTTGTGAAATGGATGCAAGAGAAACTCACTCCAAACCTAATTCCTCAATCTATTGTCATAATAATAATAATGCACCCTATCATAATGTGGAGATAAATAAAACACCAACCTCAAATTCCAAAAAGAAGACATGGTACAATGGTTAGAAGATAATAACATTCTCTTTGTGAAAAGTATGTTGAAGCCTGAACTAATAGGCTAGTTCTAAGAATGAATAGGCTAGTATTAAGATTATGGTGTCAGTTGTAATACTTCCGTTATTGTATTTTATTAATATTATACTTTTACCAGGTGTGGCTCATTCTTAGGGCGCTAAGGCATGCACCCCCCAGTTTAAATCATATCATTAAACAATCCATTATCACTACTCGTGAAAAGTCGTATTATATCTTTCTTCAATACTTCAGAAAAGAAACTACTTTCATGTTAGGTAATAGCAGAAATGTTTTCAGAACACCATGCATCACAGCGCTGTGACAATCATGCCCATTTCTCCATTCCCTCCACTCTGTCCAAAGCTGAATGAACTTGTAAGCTTATAAGCGGCATTTACACTTTACACTATCAACCGGCGTGAGTGCCATGCCACGTTGAGCAGAAAGTGGCGTGATTCACTCAGTACAACTAATCACAGACTATTGATAATATGAGATTTGCTCTTTTCAGTGTTTAGAGTTTCTCTGGTGTGGTTAACTCAGTGCAGGCATGTGTTTAGCTTTTGAGAGTTTGTACATTTTTTTAATAGCTTCACAAATAATTTAGGTAAATTTTGTAGTTTCGAATTGTTAGGTTTTGTTTTAACATTTTATTCAAATGGATAAAGTTAAAGCAATAATTTTTGCAAGATTAACTCTAGATCAAAAATTGAACTAAAGTCATTAGGTCAAACACTAAAGTCATTGAATTCTGCATGATGCAAACAGAAAATAAGAAAAGTGAAAATCATGTTTTCAGAAGGCAACTGCTTTGAAAGATGCATAGCAAAAAAATGATTAGCTCTGTGGCTGTGACGTTCAGAAATCTTTGTTCTGTTTTCCATGTATTTTATTTTCTCCCAGAGACAGTGGTGATTGCTTGTGGGTTGTAAAAGGGGTTAATGATATAAAACATCTTACAGAAAAAAAATTAAGAAGCATGAAATATCCGTCAATCACATAAATAGTGTTGTTGATCTTTCTTTGTTAGGTAAATTAAACATACTATCTAGTCTGGACTCACAATTTAGACAGAACATTAAAAAGCACAATATTCAAATCACCAAAAACAGACATATTTTAAAATGGCTGATTTCATGTGTCAAATTCTGCAGTGTTCTTGAGTTGCCTCTAAGAGGTCATGACAAATCAGCATTGTCTACAAATCTGGGGGTATACAAAGGTTTAATTAATTTTACTGTGGAGCTGGATTCTGCAATGAAAGACCATTTAGAATCGGCCACTGTATTCAACGGTACATCAAAAACAATACAGAATTATATATTCGACTGTATGCTTAGTGTCTGCAGTGAAGAAATAGAAAAGGAGATACAAGCCCCTGAATTTGTGACAATTGAATGTGACGAGAGAACTGATGTGACAAACCACTGTCAAATGGTATTAGTATTTAGGTATGTGTTTAAGGGGTCGGTATACGAAAGGTTTTGGGGATTTCTCAGTCCTGAAGGTAATGTGCAGAAACCTTAGCAAAGTGCATAATGGACAACATCAATCCTCTTCTGCACACATCAAAGGAAAAGTTAATAGCTCAGACTTATGATGGCACTAATGTTATGTGTTTCTATTGGAGGTGTACAGAAAAATTAGAGAAGTTTATCTGTTCGCATATTTTGTACACTGTTATGCTCATGAACTTAATTTGCTATTAGAAAAAGCAACAAGTGTAAACAACAAAGTTAGAGTTTTTTCTCAAATCTGTCTGGCATTCCAGCATTTTTTCACACTCATCTCTACGAACGGACGTTTTGGAGGAAGTAGTGCAAACCAGGTTACCCAGAGTTTCTATAACAAGATGGAACTACAACATTCGTACAGTCAACGTTGTGTACGAAAACTGATATAAGTTGGAGGAATGTTTTGAAGTTCTTGAAGAAATGTGTACAAACAGACTCACAGTTAATGAGGCAAGTGGTCACAGAAGGGCTCTTCAGGACCAAAATTTCATGTTCCGGCTAACTTTTTTCCATAGAATTCTACCCCATGTGGACATACTGTACCAACAAATACAGAGTAGGAACAAAGACAGTGTAATGCAAAATGACATAGAAATTTTTGAAAATGAGATGCAGAAAGAGAGGAAGAAAAGAAATGAAATAGAAACACAAATATATGAGGAGTTCCCTGAGCAGCCAAGAAAAAGGAACAATAATGTTGGATGCAGCATTAGAATAGGGGATGCAAAAGAAGTATGTGACATCATTACAAGCTATGTAAAATATAGATTTACTTACACAGGTCACCTACAGGGTGATTCAAATAAGTCAGAACTCCAACACTTATTTACCAACATCATTTAATACCAAACCGTAAATGTTTATGCAGTTTGTGTTAAAAGTAATAATGATTTCTCTGTGTTGTTGATTGTTAGATTGTTATTCATAGCGTTGACCTTGACCTTGGGAAACGTTGTGTAGTAATGCATCATTCCCCCACTTGCGCGCTGGTGTTAGGTGGCGGCCACGATGCTCACGCAAGAGCAGAGGGTCGCATTATTGGAAGCTTACTTCGCGGTAACATCTTATAAGCGGTGCATTGAGTTGTTCCATGAGAAGTTCCCTGATATCCCTATTTCAGGGAAAACAACAGTTTATGACATTGTGAAACGTTTTCGTGAAACAGGAAGTGTTAATGAAAGGTCTCGAAGCCGTCAGCCTGATGTGTTAACATCGGAATTTACGGAGCGTGTTCAGCAGTCTCTGCTGCGATCTCCCGGTAAATCACTTCGTCGGTTGTCTCAACAGCTTGGAGCATCTTATTCAACCTGCCACAGAGCCACTAAACGTCTGAGGTTGCGGCCATACAGAGTTCGAGTAGTTCAAGAACTGCGTCCTTTGGATTCAGAAAAGCGTGTCGCCTATTGTCAGTGGTTTAAGAGATTCACTCTTAATGATGTGAATAATAAGCTGAACAATACGTTTTTCAGTGATGAAGCATGGTTCCACTTAAATGGATATGTTAACAGCCAGAACGCTCGCATTTGGGCTGCCAATAATCCTCACACATTGCATGAGACCCAACTTCACCCACAAAAAATTGGAGTGTGGTGTGCCATGTCTAGGCAGCGAATTGTTGGACCAATATTTTTTAACACAACTGTTACTTCAGTTGTTTATGCAGACATCATACAGCAATTTATAGCCATGCTTGAAGTGAATGAACGTTATTGCTGGTTTCAACAAGACGGTGCAACGTGTCACACCTCCAATGACACGATGACGATGCTTCATGAGTTCTTCGATGATCGATTAATCTCTAACAATCTGTGGCCCCCACGCTCACCAGACCTGACTTCCCCAGATTTCTTTTTGTGGGGCCATCTTAAGGAGAAGGTGTACTGCAATAATCCGAGAACCCTGGAGGATTTAAAGAATAACATTACCACTGCTGTAAGGGAAGTCACAGTTGATGTACTGAGACGAGTATCTGAAAACATGTGCCGTCGAGTCGATATATGTTTACTACAAAATGGAGGACAATTTCAGCATCTTTTATAAAGGTATTTAAATGTATTAAATACATTAAAAATGTATTAAATGATATTGATATTAAATGATGTTGGTAAATAAGTGATGGAGTTCTGACTTATCTGAATCACCCTGTAGAACCAGCTTCATTGATGTCCAATGACTAATTTTCACTTTTTTCTACAAACTTTCTGGAATAAAAATTCAAGCGAGTGATTCAGCATTACCCTTTCTTACAAGAAAACCAAACTTTGGAATGAATTGGAACTATTATACAGACGGCACGGTTTTAATATTAAAGGCGGAATAAAACTTCTTAAATTTATAGAAGAAAACAATCTTACGTCAGATTTCAAAGAAGTGTTTAAACTTCTAAAAATTATCATAACTACCCCTATGACAACTGCCGAACCTGAGCGCTGCTTTTCAACTCTGAAAATACTAAAGACTTTCTTGAGAAATACAATAAAAAATGATAGACTGAATACCCTTGCGATGTTATCTATCAACAAGGAACTTGTTAAAGAAATGAAGACTTTGATGATAGAGTGCTAGAAAAGTTTGTTAATTTAAAGGAAAGCCGAATGGACATTGTATGGTATGTATAAATGATCTGTTTAAGGTGTAGGTATCATAAAAATAAAGTGTATTACTTTCTTGGTGGAAACAGTATAGACATTTTTGTGGTTATGTTTATTAATAAAACTGGTGACTCTCTACTCTCTACAACAGCTCACAATATTTGAGGTGAGTTCAAATTATTAAATTTTCTTTGCATGCTGCTATTCTTATTTTATTAATGACTTATGTGATCAAATATTGGCGACATTTCTATTGTGCGTTAAATTTAATATTGATAAATAATTAAGAAGCCAAAAAGGCTGCGCCCTCCAGCCTCTTAAGTCACAAGCTGCCACTGATTTTACAAATATTATTCTTTATATTAATCTATCGTGTGACTCTTCAAACGGAAGTGTTAGTTCAATGTGCAGTTAGATAATGCTATATATAAATAACTGGTGTTCAGTGTTTCCTTTACTTTAAATTTAATTAAAAAGGAAAAACAGGCTGTGAAAGTGAACCAAGTATTTCATGCAAATGACAAAAATGTCATACTGATAATAACTGATTTCACTGGATATTAAGGTAAACTACATCTGTTAATATGATTAGGCCTATTTTCTTATGTTTAATAAAATGTTTTAATTTCAGAATACACAAATTTTATAATGTTAAATGTTTTTATTCATGAATACAACTCTGCTGAACCAGATACAGTTAAGGCCATGAATACAATATACAGTTTATCACATCAGTTACAGTTGTTGACACAAGAAAATTTACCTGACCTTCCGATTGATTACATGATTACACATATTCTGTTTACAATGCCCTATAAACTCAAAAAATTATGAAGATATTGAAAAGCTGTTAAATGTACCAGACAAATACCTTAGCTATTATAACAACATAATGGCATGGCAGTCGAAACAGATGAAGCCACTGATGGTGACATTAACAAGTAACGAATTATTTTGTCCTTTTATTTTGGTGTTATAAAATATTGCTGTTATGCATTTAGTTTTAGGTTACAGTTAAATAAGATAGCTAAAAATTAATGAATTCATTAAAAAATTAAAATAATAATAGTAGTGTTCAGTAAAGTGATTGTTAGTTTTGAAAACTACCTTAAGTCCAAGCATTTTTTATTTGTATTATATATAATAGAGGAGTATATTAAATAAAACTAACTAAATAAAGTGTTTAGTATGACCATCTGATGATAACGAGGTAAGAAAATACAGAATAATTTTGTCATTTTCATTCTAAACACTTTTTTGTGTTTCCTGAAAAATTGTAGTTGTAGGACTCATGCTGTTTTCAAATCAAGTAATTCATTTGTTGTAAGTTAAGACTTATAACAGTAAATCTCATCCGCAGTATCTAGGAAATCATAAATTAAAATGAAATAGACAATACAAATACAAATAATAATTACTTGAAGGTAAATATATAGTGTGTATAGCTTTGCAAATGAAATAAACCAAATAATAAAAAAAGTAATAAAAAACAAAGTAATAATAACAACAAAACTATAAGAAACATACTAAATAAAATAAAAATATAACATAACAATAACAAAGACAAAAACAGCACATTAATTGCTATATAAATAAAACAAGTGACTTCATAACAAAAATCAATTGCACAAAACTAGAATACAACCCAACACAAAAATACCAAACCCAAATAAATAAATTAATCAAAGAAAACAAATCAATACTTAACAAAAGAACAACAAAGTCATCAACAACAACCCAAACCCCCACCAATGAAAGGAATTTTAAAGATATGTAAAATATGATACCCCAAAAAACCACTCATCAACTACAAGTCAGCACCAGGTTACAAGGTAACAAAACACATGGACAAAACCTTAAAAAATTAAATCACAATAGAACTAAAATAATACAAAAAACACCACACAGCTAATTGATAGACTAAAAGATATTAAAATAAACAGAGAGACAAAATTTGCAGCATTTGAGCTCACATTCACTCTGTGTACCATGACTTTAAAACTTAAACTATTGTTTTTTATATATTTTTATATGCATAACACAGTTTCTATGAGATGTTTGATACAGACCACAATGGTACTATAAATATTTGTGTAAATATCCAATGTTCCTGTAACATTTGCTAAGTGTCATTTTCTGTCAATTAAAAACATTGTATCATAGCACTGATTATTTGAAGTGTTATTACAGTATATGTATTATCGTTTTTGGAAATACATTTATCATACAAGCTTTCCTCAACAAAATCTGTACATGTTTTTCATTAAGTTGAAAGCCATTCTGTCAAGTAATAATTACTTGTATTTATTAAATAATCTTTTAAGTCTTAAATTACAACAAATGTATTTCTAACGATTTCTGTAATAGTAGAAAGTGTTAATTCAAGCATGTAATGATTAACATTGTATAAGAAGCATGGGGAACAGACGCGTGGCAGTACACAGCGTGACTGCTGAAATATATTTGTACTATTTGCTCAATAATTTGGAAACCAAAAGATAGAATATTGTAGTTAGATCAAAATTAAATTTGAATCTTTCTGTACAGTTCACTTGCTTAATGTGTTAGTATATCTTGAATAAGGAAAACGTTTCTTGCAGCCCACTTTTTATGCCTTACAACTGAAAAAAATTAAAATTTGATATAAAATCTTATTTTTTATTTTGTTATTAAAAAGAAATTATTATTAAATTTAAATGCCATGTACATCTTGTACGTGATTTGGACTACATGTACAAAAAAATATATATATATATTCTAAAGGAGCAAGAACATCTTGTGTAAGGAAAATTTACATTTTAATACTTACTAAATCGAGTGTGCAATGTTTTTTTTTTTTTTACCGACAGTTTTTGGGCTAAACTTATTTAAAATATAACAAAATATGAAGACTTAAAATATTGTTACTACTGTGCACATTTTGTAAACTTATCTAGCATTTCATTTTTATTGGTTGAGGATTTCAAGTTGCATAATACTGTACTCCGGGCCACCTTTTGAGCAGACTAAAGTGGAAGTGAGGGAGCAGGCCAGGGGAAGGTGCGGGTGAAAGGGGCAGTGCCTACGGTGTTGTCAGATGGTAGGAGAGGGGCAGGGGGCGCACGCCTGTCAGCACGCGTTATGGCAATGCTGTCGCCAAGGCGGAGCTGCCGCACTTACTTACTCTGTGAATATCTTGACCACGTGGGTTACAGCTGTGCTGTATTGTAGTGCTAGAGCAACTTTTGGTACCGGTTCATTTGGCAACCAAGGCGAGTGTGACGAGGCAACAACATCACTTCCGCTTTAGTCTGTTCAAAAGGTGGCCCGGAGTATAGCAAACATAAAACCCATAAGCGCAATGTACTTTCTTGCCTCACCCATTGTCTCATCTGGCTATGGAAATGTATTTTAATACAGTCGACAATTCAGGAATATTAGGTAACTGCTGTATATACGTGCAAGTGTAAATACACTTTTCATAGCTTGCAAAAAGCAGAAGAGAAATGATGTTCCCTACAAAAAGTCATAGGTATGAGTCTAGCTGTGTAGACTAATCATGAGATACACAAAGGTAACTAAAAACCTTAAATTGGCTCCTTTTTCTCTTACACCTTATCTCTCTCTCTCTCTCTCTCTCTCTCTCTCTCTCTCTCTCTCTCTCTGAGGAACCTAAATATTGCTGCCTGACTTGTAGTAGTCTTAGACGAATGGAGTTTACACTTTCCTAAGGCAAATATTTTTTATATACTCAAAACATATCAACTACAGACTCTACTACTAATTCGCTTCCCTCTTTTATGTGGCCCACTACTCACTTCACAAAAATTTTACTGTACTTAAATCGTTTAATCCAATGTACTTACTTGGACAAGTTATTTTAATACTAACAACATACTTTCTAATGCAATAAAATAACAACTGTAAACAGTAAATCTGTAACACGAAATTCACAAAACGTCAACACTGTACTACAAATATATTTGAGATCATCTAAATATACACATTTATACTGCTGGAATTACATTGTGCTAATAAAACTTTTTGTGTTTAGTGTCACATATACATATAACAATAAAATAAAATTCCTGTTGTGCTTACTGAATTCATTTAACTTGTTCATGAAATTATGTAATTTTGAAGTTTAACTGCATATTAAAAAATATGCATTTAACATAGTATTACATACAAATTGTGTTTAGAATTAGTAACTTACCAAACCAAGTCTCCATTAAAACATGTTACAAATTCTACTATATCTAGCTACCTATAATATATAGTATCGATAAGGTAGAAGGTACTGTATAGTAGATAATACTTATATTGTATCTATTCAAATTATGTTTACTGTTACATAGTATACAGAGTATACTTACTGTCTGTACTGTTATCATCTACTAAAATAATTTCTTCTAATAGAGTCTTGGGTGTCCTCAGAAGAATACTGGAAAAGTAAACATGGTATATTATTTCTTATATCTCATACATACACATGCACACATGCGCACACACAAACTATCTATCCTTTACACAAAAATACTGTTGAAATTATGTCAAAATAATTTTTATCATAAAGAAGAATTACCTGAACACAGTACGAAGAAGTGTTGATCTGGCTTCATTAATGAATGTAATCACTACAGACACAGTTGGGAATTCTTTTATATTGTACAACAAATTCCTACACCTGGAAAAAATTATTTGCTACTTAATACATGTAAAATACTTTTTAGTGAGTGCAGATTAAGTTGATAGTGTAAACAGAACTATTGTTTTACAATCATTTATATAACTGTCTCTAAACTATGTCTATATAGTACAAAACTAGATTTTTCATTGGGTTATTTTATTTGTGTATTTCATGTTTCCAAATTTCCTTAATCGTTTCTTCAAAGTGATAAAGGGATGTTACAAAATTTAGATTAGGTTACAAATGCTTAATTCATAATGACAAAATAATGATAGTACAGTCCTGAATATGTTAATCTTTCTTCAGTCAGCAGTGGAAGTGGACTGATGTCACTTAACCACGAGCCTTAGACATATTTTACTTAGCAGTGGTAGACAAACACTAATAATAATTGCAAGAATTACAATAGTACAGTCCTGAATATATTAACCTTTCTTTAGTCAGCAGCGGAAGTGGACTGATGTCACTTAACCACGAGCCTCAGACATATTTTACTTAGCACTGGTAGACAAAAACTAATAATAATTAAATACAACTATTTCATTAACGACTCGAACACAAAGTTTTTTATGAATAAAAACAAAAAAGTTTTACCTTACAACCTGAACTGGCTTTCACTTTTAAAAAGCTTCTTTAGAAGTTGCCGCTGGTAGTCTTGTTGATGGCGACAGAATTGATTTTTGAAAGATCGATGTTGTGTATGTGGGGTGACATATGTTCGAATAATGCATGTGATCTGAATTGTGTCTGTTCGTTTAGGATGTTGTTTTTATTTGTTTTCGTGTGTTTGTATATTTCCAATTTTTTCTAGAGTGTCTAGTTTTCGGCCTTTTGTGTGTACGTGTAGAATGTTCATGTTATTGTCGATGTTTTTGTATGTGTGGTTTGCTTCAATGAGGTGGTTTGCAAAGGTGGATTCTGTAGTGGAGTGGAGTGCCTTTGTGTGTTCAATGTATCTTTGTTTGAAGCTACGTCCTGTCTGGCCTATGTAGAATTTGTTGCAATCTGAGCAATTTAGTTTGTAAACACCAGGTAGATCGAATTTGTTTTGTGGTTTGTGTGTATTTTTTGATAGTGTGTGTTCTGTTTTGTTAGTAGTTTTGTAGGCGATTCTGTATCCTGCTTTTTTGAATTTGTGGGCTATTTTTTCAGTTTGTTTGTTGATGTATGTTATTGTTATGAATTTGTTGTTTTCTGTCTTTGTCTGTTGTTTGTTTTGTGAACAAGTTGAACAACACACCAGACGAACTTATCAACGAAATAACAGAAACTCTGAACATTATCACAAAACAAAACTACTTTACATATAACAATAAATTTTACACACAGAATGATGATCTACCCATGGGCTCACCCATATCCAGCATTCTAGCAGAAGTCTTCCTCCAACACTTAGAAAAAACAAAAATCCTCACAAACAATGACAGACACTCACATAAAATACTATATTGGCACAGATACGTTGATGACATATTAATACTATACAGGGGAAACAAAAGACAATGTGAACAGTTACTAACGCACATAAACAAAATACATAAAATCATAACCTTTACTGCTGAATACAAACACAACAATACCATAAACTTCTTAGACCTCTCCATCACAAAACTTGAACACAGGCACACATTCAGTATATACAGAAAACCGGGGTCTTTTGCGTTATACGACCACAAAGCATTGGCATTGGCATTTTGTTTATCTTTCATTAAACTGAGTATAGTTCTCAGAATTTGCTATCTCTGTTTACTGATTAGTTAAAATGATATTCTCTCATTTACAGACTGTCGTACACTATACAAGAATAATTATAAGTTATCTTATCGCTCCACTGTCTGTAACAGATGTAGTCTGTGTTTTAAGGACATGCAGGCACTGACTTATTTGAACAAATTATACAGAACATCAAGGCCTTTTGGCCTCCTGAATTATAAACAATAACTTTCAAGTTCGTGAAATTAGGTTAGGTTAGGTTAGGTGTTTTTGGTGTATAAAATTTGTGTTTTTGATGAATAAAATATAAAACTACTTCAAAGTCTTCTATGCAGATCTACATCATTATTTTGGTAAGTTTTCACTATTATGATATTGTTACAAAACAGAAAAGACCCGGTGACTGCCTTTACCATTACTCGCTTTTGTTTCTATAATCAACTCGTATAAATCACCACACACACACACACAGAGGCGAGACTGGACGCAGCTTTTAACTAATCAGTAAACAGAGATAGCAAATTCTGAGAACTATACTGAGTTTAATGAAAGATGAACAAAATGCCAATGCCAATGCTTTGTGGTCGTATAACGCAAAAGACCCGAAAACCGACTACAACTGACACAGTAATACACAACTCCTCCAATCACCCAATACAACACAAACTAGCTGCCTTCAGAACCATGGTACACAGACTTAACAACATCCCCCTAGATGAAAAAGACTACAAAGACGAACTAAACACGATAAAATATCTAGCAGAATCTAACGGATAGGACAGAACAATAGTCAATAAACTTCTACACAAAACAAACAACAGACAAAGACAGAAAACAACAAATTCAAAACAATAACATACATCAACAAACAAACTGAAAAAATAGCCCACAAATTCAAAAAAGGAGGATACAGAATCGCCTACAAAACTACTAACAAAACAGAACACACACTATCAAAACACACACACAAAGCACAAAACAAATTCGATCTACCTGGTGTTTACAAACTAAATTGCTCAGATTGCAACAAATTCTACATAGGCCAGACAGGACGTAGTTTCAAACAAAGATACATTGAACACACAAAGGCACTCCACTCCACTACAGAATCCACCTTTGCAAACCACCTCATTGAAGCACACCACACATACAAAAACATCGACAATAACATGAACATTCTACACGTACACACAAAAGGCCGAAAACTAGACACTCTAGAACAATTGGAAATATATACAAACACACGAAAACAAATAAAAACAACATCCTAAACGAACAGACACAATTCAGATCACATGCATTATTCGAACATATCTCACCCCACACACACAACATCGATCTTTCGAAAATCGATTCCGTCGCCATCAACAAGACGGGCAGCACTACCAGCGGCAACTTCTGAAGAAGCTTTTTAAAAGTGAAAACCGGTTCAGGGTGTAAGGTAAAACTTTTTGTTTTTACTCATAAAAAACTTTGTGTTCCGAGTAGTTAATGAAATAGTTGTCTTTAGTTAAGTAACGGACACGTCATGGACAACGAAATCCCAGAATCTAATAATAATTGTAAGAATTACAATAGTACAGTCCTGAATACCTTAACCTTTCTTCAGTCAGCAGTGGAAGTGGACTGATGTCACTTAACCACGAGCCTTAGACATATTTTACTTAGCAGTGGTAGACAAAAACTAATAATAATTGTAAGAATTATTACACACAGTAAACAATTTAAGCAAATGAGTTCTGTACAAAGCTTACACAGATGAGTTAGAAATGAATTTGGTCACATGTGGACAAATTCTGGACATGCACTGACCAGTGTAGAAGATGCAATATTATGATCAGTATCATCACTATGTGCTCTTTCACACATGTGAGGACTCTTCCTATATAATGTAGTTTTTCTTACAGACTTCTCTATTGACTGACAATAATGAATAAATAACCAAAAAACTTCATATTGTAAATATTTTATTTTTAAACATTAACATGTGTCTTGTTTAAAACTTGTTTCGATGCCATCAGATTCGTTGCACATAGTAGATTGTACACTACAGAGGCACTAAACCTATGGTTAATGAAACAGTTGTATCCTAATTACAAACAACAAACAGCTCAGTATCTGCTGTGTGGCCAAGTTAATATCTGAAAATGTAATGTATTGGTTAAAAACCAACAGCATGTTTAAGCTGTTACAAAGCTGGCATTACACAAAGGTAAAGCATAGAGATAGCATTTTCTACCATTTCCTTACATATAAAATAATATTACTTTCACAAAACTGGTATTGTTTTGCACGATGCTTAAAGAAACGGTCCCAATCTGAAAATTACTTAAATTGAGAGAGCAGAACACGCGTACATAAAGCACGGGCGCAGAACATGCACACATGCATACATACACAGAACACGCACACATAAATAAAAATGGAAACGCAATATAGGCCTACGATAAAGCGTGCGCTGTGGATGCATGGGAAAAGGGCTATTGATGACTGAATAGCATCATGGGTGACATACACACGCGCGCGCGCGCGCGCGAGGATTGTTTAATAGAAACACGTTTGATCTGCGCAGCCGTGACTTCGTCGAAATGGTAACGGAATTCATTTGTTTATATTGTCTGTTTAAGTACTAGTGAGGCGTATGTCAGAAATATTTGCAGTTTGCTTTTTTCTAAGCGTTGTGACTGGGTTGAAAAATGGCATCTATGATAGAAAATCCGTCCAAAGATAATCTGCGTGCCGTTATTCAGTTTTTGGCCGCTGAGGGGTGTCAGCCAATGGAAATTTATTCGAGAATGAAAGCTGTATATGGTGACTAGTTATTCTCATATGGCAGTGGTTGAATGATGCAATAAATTTCGACAAGGAAGAGAATCCACTAAAGATTTGGCCCATCCCGGACCTGGACGTGTTGCAGCATCAGATGAAAATGTGAGACAGCTGGAAACTGCTTTACGCGCAAATAGGCGCATCAAAGTTAGAAAACTTTCTCAAATGGTGAGCATCAGCGTGGGAACTGTTCATTACATCATTCATAGTCTTGGCTATCACAAAGTTGCTGCCCAGTGGATTCCACGACTGCTTACTGATGAGCAGAAAATTTTGCGTTCGGCGTTATCATTACAGCATTTGATGCGCTATCAACAACAAGGTAATGCCTTTCTACAACAAATTGTTGCCGGTGATGAGTCTTGGTGTTATCACTACGAACCAGAATCCAAACGTCAGAGTATGCAGTGGAAGTATGCACAATCTCTGAAGGCGAAAAAATGTCGGTCCCAACCTTCGGCAGGAAAAGTAATGGTGACCGTACTTTTTGATTATCAGGGTGTGCTGCTCTTAGATTTTATCAATGCTGAGCTATATGAAGACAGCTTAAAACGCTTACGGGTCAGCATCAAGAATAAACGTCCCGGGAAGCTCACAAATAGTGTCATTATTCTGCATGATAATGCTCGACCCCATGTAGCCCAGACGATTCAAGATCTGCTTGGTCGTATGAAGTGGGAAGTCTTACAATATCCACCTTACAGTCCCGATCTGTCCCCATGCAATTATCATGTTTTTGGTCCATTAAAGAAATCACTAAAAGGACGAATTTTCAGATATTCATCGATTGTTAGCATTTCCTACGGTTTTATCTCTGCAACCGACCCTTTAGGAAAAACGTCGCCTGGGAATTCTCTAGAACTCTGTCGGATTAGTTCTCGACCCCGTCCTGTAACTAGTATACGTGAATAATAATCTACCGGTTGACGTTTTTCGCCGACGACGAAGTTTCATTATTTCTCTCTGTCCCGGAGGCGAGAGAGCGTAATTCTGCAGCGTTAGTTCGTAATTCTACCAGACTTATTACGTAAGTAGCGCGTAGCGATCTGCTTTACACGCAAGCCAATTTCTGTTTCGCAATTTCTTTCTTTAAACTGGGGAGTTCTATAGACCGAGACGGTGAAGCAGTGGCGTAATTACGGAAGGGGAAGTGGATCAAGGGATAAACCCCATCCCCTCCGTGCTACTAAAAAATTTAGTGAAATTCTATATTCAATTACCCACGTAGGCTTATTTTTAAGCCAATTGCGAGTGTTAAAATTAGGCTTATAAATAACTGTATAAATTATGGGAAAAGGAATCTTAGTATCTCGCTTATCCTGAGGAAAATGGGGAATCTAGCCTTCACGGTAGTCTCATCCCTCCCTCCAGAAGCAGTTCCTAGTTACCCCACTACATGAGAATGCTGGACTGGCGCACCTAAAAAACTCGAGTCTTTGAAACTTTTCCAGTTGCTTTTGTGGAATAGCCGCCCAAGTGTCCGCGTTAAACACAACATCTAATTGCTGGCCATACGTGCTGAAAACACATATACGACACTTGTCTACTGGTATATTCTGTCGTTATTCAATAAGTGTACTGTCCATTGCAAACGTTTGGATACTCAAACTCAAGTTTGAAAAATCACCAACAACGAAAGGATAAATCAATTAAATCGCAATTTAAACCAAGCATTCTTTGCGCGTTTAGCAGTGATAAGCGCTTATTTAAAAGTTTTTATAGAACTGTTTCATCATTTTACCACGATCAGAACAGCAGAAAATTCTGTCAAATAAAACTCATTATCCATTTATAACATCTAGTTGCATTGATCGTTATAAAATTTTAACTAGTAAAGGTAGAATAGTAAGTAACTCTATTGTAGGCTACAACTTTTCATTTTTAGTTTGAAAGTTATTATTTTTGTGAAACAACTTTCCTCACCAGGGTAATTTATTTAAAAAGTTAAACTTGGTATCATTTGAATTGTTTTCATCTTCGCATTTATACCAACCTGCTTACAAACGTACACAGATATATGAACTTTATATTTATTTGTGTCGGTTGCTCGGCCACTCAGTCAATGTAAGTCGGTCTGGAGGAAGGTCAAAATGTTTGTTACAAAACTCCTGACTTTGATTTGGTAGGTGATCCACGACGCCACAAATGACAACGGGATCGGTAGAAAGAGATGGTGACTATCGTGTCAATCGTTGAGGCAGAAGTTCCACAATAGGCGATCAGAAAGTCCGGATGAATCCGACGGCTTCAGAACAGTTACTGATCGTCGCATTCGTAATCGTATATGAGGTCAGATACCGCACACCGCAGTGATATGTTGATGGAACTGAACGTCCTTGGAAATATCTGTGTTAAGTACGTTTTCCCGGTCGGAAGAAATTGATGGGATCGCTTGGACATACTATAGCCGATGTAAGATAATTCGGAGAGAGTTATCGTAAGAATTCGACGTTGAGCTCTTCGAAGAAGAATGCTTAAAGGCGAAGAGATTCCGCCAACGATGGTAAACGGAGTGATGTCGAAGAGGGAGTTTCATTTTCCTGGGAGTAGCATGAGTTGCCTCGAAAAAATCTTACACGACTTCACAGATCATCGTGTTGTGTCTATTCATGCTGGCGATCGAGTCCAATCGCCAAGTTTTGGTGCAAGTATATTCCCACACATCAGAACACATATTCACTGTGGCTAACACTGTGTAGGTTCAATATACAAGAACACTTTGTTATCCACACTCAAAACTTGTCTCGCACAGAGGTAAAAGTTATCCCCTACACGTTGTAGGCTAACTCATACTAACAACTTTTAACACTCTCTGATGGCTCTTACAAGTGGTCGATATCTGAGGCACTTGGAATCCCTCAGATTCTATCTCAGCTCCATGAAACCAGAAGTCTAACAATTCTTATCAGGGAAAGATAGAAATACAGACAGATTTCGAAGTGTTATGAACTCCAGCTGATTTCGCGCTGTCCTGGCCTTAGGCCGATGGACGCCCGGTGCTGCGCAGTTGTGTACTTCGCTGTTCATAAAGGCGTGCCCAAAAAAGTGTAGATCTTCTACTCCACCATCCTGAACCTCTGTAGCTGTCCCTAAAGTGTATCGAGGGGAGGGAGGTCAGAGTTTCATTGGTGGAAAGGGATAGGCCACGGCCACTTGTTAATCGTCCAACTGGTTCAATAAGATGCCGTTACTGGGACCGCGCTTATCGAAATAAGACTAGTGTACAACCTTTCGAAAAACCTGAGCCCGACCGATGCTACTTCTTGGCCGGGGAAGTTGTTGCACTGCCGCTAGCCACCACGACTGAGGTGACGACTTTGTGGATTCGCCAAAAGTTAATCTCGACGACTAGAGACCTGCACTGGCGTGGTTGATATAGCCGAAAGATATCGGTCGCTTTCCATGACATTCGAGCCTTTTGAAAGAAGACTCTATTCTAGTGGCGGCTCCAGCATTATAACGGTGGGGAACCAAGGGTGGGCCACACTGTAAGAATTTTTTATATGGATAGGACTACTGCTACAAAAATTGGTGGCTTCCACACTTTAATTACTCACAGTTGCACCTTTTCAGTAGCTAATGAAGAGGATTACTGTCCTCTAATTTTCAGGTACTATCCTGTCTGAAGAGTCACCGCCGTATTTGTTCTCTTTCATCTGTGTGCTGGCCCTCGTACAGTCAGGTCGTTTGTGCTTTACCACTTTCAACTCGGTTGGATGGACTTTCACTGGTGGAGATATGGATTTTCTCTAATGATCCTTAGGGAATACACACCATTTCAAATGGTCCCACCCACTTCCGGGGCCGTGCATGTTATCCATCTGCCTTGTTGCTGAGCGTGTGATTTATAACTGAGTCTCCTGGAATTAATATCTTCTCCTCCTCAACGTCCCGTTTCTTGGTTTCGTCGAGGGTTCGTAGCTTTGCCTCATTTCGTTTCTTATCAAGCTCTGCTTGATGTCTTTTCGGCTATGCTTCTGGATATGAATGACCTACTTCTGAAGGCTGGCTGATCCCCCAGTCACTGATTCTGTATAATTTTCGACCCAGAAACAGTTCAGCTGGTGAACAGCCAGTGATTCTGCTGACTCTCTAGCGTAGGGCGAAAAGTGACTGGGGTAACTGGGGTTGGTTAACCATTTATCTCTTGGTCCGTGGGATAAAAAAAGCCTATCGCAGTGTAACCGATATTCCGCCACGATCAGTTTTTCAGGACTATCAAACAAACCATTATAACCAATTGCAGCAACAACACTATTATACTTTCCTCGCCTAATTTTCCGCTGAGACTTTCGCTTTACAATGATCTGTACATCAAAGTAACTTAGTCACTTATGAAGTTGGTTCTAACGTAGTGACGACCTACAAGCGAGCACCAGACATTGCCATAGTAGTCCTATTTGTTTGAAACATTAATAAAAATTTTGTCGAATTTTGTTGCTTCTCTGCTATGTACAATTTTCCCTCGAACGAGGCCTTTCGGTTTCGCAACCATTATCAAGTTCTTCCTACAACAACATTAAAATACCTACTTCCCTTTTATATATATATATATATATATATATATATACTAACCGTCCCACGCATCACCGGTTACATTCAACCAATAGGAGGCAGTACTTACCGCCCAGTCCTTGTTAGCCCCGCCCCTTACTCAGTCAACCTGACCTCGTCACATACATTACCCTCTATTATCCCGAGCACGGGAGAAGTCCGTTGGGATGCAGCCAGCGAGGTGAGAGCGCAGCGTTGTCAAGTGTATAGTAGTTGTCTTCATAGAAAGCTCCAATTATTTAACTACCGGTAAATAAATAACTATATATCTATTCTATTTTTCGCTCATCTATTATCACAGTGTTATTAAAGACAGTAATGACATTTTTAATTTAAAATAATTAATAAGTAATGTATAAAACTTTTATAAAATTATTGTTTCTTATTGTAATCTAATCTGATGTAAAGATGTTTATACTGAAAAACAATTTAATTTTTTAATTGGTTTTATTAAGTCACAATTATTAACAGAATAGTGATATTTTATTCTACATTAAAGAAATATTTATATTCTAATTTCTAAAAGAGCGGACATAGTATTTTATACTATTGTATTTTTATGCCAAGATATCTTTGAGTTATTCTTATTGTAGTTGTTTATTAACGTGAAAATGTGCTTTGTAACAATTTATTTTGTTATTTTGATTTATTAAATTTAAATGACAAAATAATTGTCATGTTATTAATGAAATTAGGTTAGACACGTTATATTACACTTTAGCGACACGCCGACAATTTGGTTGTGTGCTTTACTACAGATTGTAGCGCTGATATAGAATGCAGTGTGCCAAAATTCTCTTATCGACACATTTTATGTAATTAATTGAATAACATATTATAAATTTAAGTTAAATATTATAAATATAAATTATTAGGTTTTGACAGCATGACATTGAAGTGTATCTACTTTAAATTGCTGTTAGTGTGTCGGCAATATCTGCATCATCATCGAGGGGGTGGCTAGCACTTCTGACGCACTGTCGTCGTTGTCACACTCAGTATCTGAATAATTGCTGTCCGTATCACTATCATCTACTAGATTGATCACTATTTTATCAAGGTTATCCGCCCTTGCACATTCTTTGTCAACATCATCTTCTTGTAGTTTTTCGGCATGTTTAATGCGCGATTGCCAGTCCTCTTTGGTCACTCGGCCAAGTGCTTCACGGACAAGCGTTTCGACATCAGACAACTTAAATGTCTTGTTATTTTCAGCAACGTCCCTCTTAACCTTTGCCCAAATCAGCTCGATCGGGTTATACTGGCAGTGATATGGTGGAAGTCTAACCACTGAATGACCCATTAAACTGGCAATCACATCCAGTTCGTAAGTTTTTTCTTTGTTCTTAAATGGCTTCACCTTTTCTAAGAGTTCCACCTTAGTTTCATTATGACTAAAAGCAATACACTTTTCGGTAAGCTATTTCTGAATTTCTTTTTTCCAGTTAGTGGCTGGTATTTTTTCTGCCAGCACCGAGTGATAAGGGGTATTGTCCATTACTATTACGGAACCTTCCTCTAGTAGGTTGAGGAATGAGATGAACCATTCTTTGAAAGACTGAGCATTCATCTCGTCATGATAGTCCTGGTTGTTAGTCTTCGATTGGAAAACCCATTCACAGTCTTTCATAAATCCCTCATTCGAGCCAACGTGGCATATTATAAGCCGTCTTCCCTTACCGAGGGGTACTTTAACGCCAAATGATTCGTTGTTATCTTGCCAACCGTATTTCAGACTATGGTGTTCGTTGACCCATGTTTCATCCAAATAATAAACAGGGCGTTTATCTTCCGGCTGCCTTAACTGGTGCATTGTCCTTAAAAACTTAAGCGTGATGCCACGATGTCACTTCTCTCCATTAAAAATTTCCTTCCGTCATTCATTTTACGATATTTGAAACCAATTTTTTTTAACAGTCTACGAGTCGACCAAACTGAACCCTTATAGCCTAAACTGTTTCTTAAATCTGTAGTTATTTTTTCTGCTGTTGGAAATTCTCCCTTATCATAATACGAAAATATTGTTCTCCGTACAACGTCCTCATCAAATTTGTTCATTTCAGTCATTTCACATTTTCTTTTTCTTTTTTTTCCAGTGGTTGAAAATGTTTTATCAGATGGATCTTCATTCACTGTTGTATTAGCCTCCTTGTAAACTCTGTTTGCAGTCTTTTCACTGATATTGCAGGCTAAACTACACAATTTTGCACATTGATTAAAGTTAACAGTTTCCCTAAACTGCGGATTCGAAAGCTTTTTAAAAAAATTGTATACATTCCAAACAATGTTCCTCTCACCACTATGCAGGGTTTTTCCTTTTTTTCCTGTACTTCTAAAAGTATTGGCGTTAACACCTGTAACTTCCATGATTACACAAGGTAAAACACTTTTAAACACTTAAAACTTCACTTTAAAATCGGATAGCACTTGTCACAAACTGAACAGTTCGAACGCTCCCACTCAACTGAATCATAACAAGGAAAAAAACGTTGGTACAGGATGTGTTCAGTCAAGTCACCTTTTCCAGGAATAGTCTAAAAATAGTACGCGATCAGTGTGGCAACACCGCTCCGCACTGATTTGTTTGTTCAAGGTTGCGCGCTCAGTAGGCTCCGCCCTCAACGGACTTTAGCCGTGCTCTTTAGAATAGAAATCTCCTACAGCTTTCTACCTTCTGAACACATATCCTGTAACCGTATTACACCTTTTATACATTACTCTTTCAAAATATAGTAAAATATATCCTCATTACTAAATTCAGTCTTTATGTTCATCAGCGCATTACTATTATTATTTCTTACTTTTAATATTTCTAATTCTTCATACAATTTGCGTTTACTTATGTTATTCTCTAACCTTACTATTTCGACGTTCTCTGTTGGGTCTAAAAACCTATGCCCTGTTTCATTAAAATGTCTCGCATAGAGCGAATTCGTAGTTCTGTCTCCTTCTCCTCTCGCATGCTCTCTCAATCTAATTTTGAACTTACGTCCTGTTTCACCTAGGTAAACCTTATCACACTGTTTACAGTTCAACTTATAAACACAGCTTTTCTGTAATTGAGGCGTTATTTCAGTACTACTATTCTTTATATAATCAAAAACTGTCTTTGTCTTTTTTACCGCTACATCTATATTGTGTTTTTCAAAACACTTGATTATGTTCCTCGTTTGAAATCCCAGATACGTTATTGATCCTATGTATTTCTTTCTTCTCTTCTTGTCTACTATTTCCTTCTATTCTTTTTACAATTTTCTCTACTATCCCCGGTTTATAATTATTATTTTTCGCTATTTCTTCTATCCTTTTTAACTCTTCTTTTTTACATAAATCATCTTCTAAGTATTTTATTGCCCTATAACATAATGAGTTTAGTGCAGCCATCTTGTAACTTACGGGTTGGTATGATTCCTGAGGTATAATTAAGTCTGTATACGTTTCTTTTCTAAATACATCAAATTTAAAACACCACACTCTGTCTTTATATTTAGATCTAGGAAATTTATTTGTACTCCACCTATTTCCTCTTTGAACTTAATTTTATTTTCAATTTGATTAATTTCATTCGTTAGTTCTGCGAATTCTTTATTTGTTTCCTCCCACACCACCAAAATGTCGTCTACGTACCTTATCCATTCCTTTATTTTATCCTTATATTATAGGACACGCCTCTCAAAACAATTCGTATATATTTCCGCCATTACTGGTGACAACGGACAACCCCTCCTTTTGAATGTAATACTTATTATTAAACCTAAAGTAGTTTTGGTTTACGCACACTGTCAGAACTTTTATTAAATCACTTTTATACTGATACTGTCCTAAATTGTTATTTTTAATAATTTCTAAAGTATGTTCAACCGATATATTCGTAAACATATCTGACACGTCTAACGACATAAGTTTTGTATTTTCACTTATTTTGACTAACTTCAACCGTTCTATTACATTTCTACTATTTTCTACACTATATGTTACCTCAAAATCGTATAACCTCCTAAGCAACTTGCGCACTTCTTTCGATATCTTATAACTTGGCGAATTAATAAACGAAACTATTGGCCTAAACGGCATACCTTCTTTATGTAATTTTGGTTGACACCTCAACCTTGGTGCTTCCGGGTTTGATTCTATAAGTAATTTCTTCTTCTTATCGCTTAGGAATGTTATTTCTTTTAACAATTTTTGTAATTTGAGCTTGGTATTTGCTTGTGTAATCATATTTTATTCCTTGATATGGGCCTTCTTTTATAAAGTCTTCTGTCTTGTTTATGTACCAATCTTTCTTCATTACAACCGAAGTATTTCCTTTATCTGCTTTAGTAACTAGTAGATTATTTTCTTTTATTTTATTTTTCAATTTTTTTACATCCTTCGTGACCTGTTCTTCCACCTTATTTCTTCGATTTTTACTTTTATTATACATTTTTTCAACGATTTCTTTTAACTCATACCTCATTTGTTTTTTAGTATCCTCATTTTCTATTTTCTCTACTATTACTTCACACTCCACTAATGCCTTTTCCCTATATATGCCAACAGGCGGTGCATATTTTAAACACTTATCTAATAATTTTTGTTCCTCTTCTGTGAATGTAACTTCTGTAAGGTTAACCACTCGTTGGGCAAAACCTTCCTCACTACCCTTTTTGTTACCTACCCTTATATTTCCTTTTTTGGATAGTTTCTCTAATTTACCAAGTAATTTGTAGTTTAAATTCTTTAATTTCTTATTTACGTAATTCTCACCGAACCCGTATAATATTTCTTCTAATTCTATAAATGAGAATATTTTATATAATTCCAAGTGCCTTTTAAATAATTCTTTATTAAATGTATTTAGTTTTCCGTATAGGTGCCTAATTTCTAATTTTATCCATAATTTTTCACTACATTTTTTCACTTTTGTCGCTACTTCACCATTATTAATTATCTTAATTTTTTGCATATTTCGGTATTATATTTCTATACTCGCACTGTTTATTAAACCATATTTTGCTAAGAGTTTTCTTCAATTTTACTTTAGTTTTTAAATATTTAAACACTAAGCTTACCTTATTCAATTCTTCCGCTTGCAACGCGCGCCTATTATCAATTATTTTCTCTGTGTTAGCAGTCTTCATAACAACTTTGTCGACTTATACAGACTCATAACAACGTATACAGACTTAATTATACCTCAGGAATCATACCAACCCGTAAGTCACAAGATGACTGCACTAAACTCATTTTGTTATAGGGCAATAAAATACTTAGAAGATGATTTATGTAAAAGAAGAGTTAAAAAGAACAGAAGAAATGGCGAAAAATAATAATTATAAACCGGGGATAGTAGAGAAAATTGTAAAAAGAATAGAAGGAATAGTAGACAAGAAGAAAAGAAAGAAATACATAGGATCAATAACGTATCTGGGATTTAAAACGAGGAACATAATCAAGTGTTTTGAAAAACACAATATAGATGTAGCGGTTTTTGATTATAAAAGACAAAGACAGTTTTTGATTATATAAAGAATAGTAGTACTGGAATAACGCCTCAGTTACAGAAAAGCTGTGTTTATAAGTTGAACTGTAAACAGTGTGATAAGGTTTACCTGGGTGAAACAGGATGTAAGTTCGAAATTAGATTGAGAGAGCATGCGAGAGGAGAAGGAGACAGAACTACGAATTCGCTCTACGCGAGACATTTTAATGAAACAGGGCATAGGTTTTTAGACCCAACAGAGAACGTCGAAATAGTAAGGTTAGAGAATAACATAAGTAAACGCAAATTGTATGAAGAATTATAAATATTAAAAGTAAGAAAAAAATAATAGTAATGCGCTGATGAACATAAAGACTGAATTTAGTAATGAGGATATATTTTACTATATTTTGAAAGAGTAATGTATAAAAGGTGTAATACGGTTACAGGATATGTGTTCAGAAGGTAGAAAGCTGTAGGAGATTTCTAGAGGGTAATGTATGTGACGAGGTCAGGTTGACTGAGTAAGGGGCGGGGTTAACAAGGACTGGGCGGTAAGTACTGCCTCCTATTGGTTGAATGTAACCGGTGATGCGTGGGACGGTTAGTATATATATATATATATTTCAATTACTTTCTGCTACAGTCCGTTTCTTGATGTATATAATACTATAATACTTATAACTATTTTACCTCAAGATATATTTTTTCCTTTAGGAACATGTTTCGGGAGATCCTGTTCTCCCATCTTCAGCCTTCGCCATCTTGCTTCTGGTGCAGTATTTGTGTGTTGGCTTCTGGATGTTATTAAGGTGGTTTGTTGGTCTTTGGTCCTTCAATGTTGCATTATTGTGTGTGGTTGTGGTATCTGTTTTTGTATTTTGTGTATATTCGATGTTGAGTGCTTTGAATATTGTGTCATGTTTTGTATTGATTTGTATTTGTTCTGGTATTAATTTGTTTTGTGTTTTATGTTTGTAAATCTGTAAATTTTCCCAAATGTTCATTATGGTGCCTTTGTGTGGTATATGTTTTATTAGTGTTACATTGGTTATGTCTGGGAATTCATGTCCTGTGTTTATTGCATGTGTGGCTAAATTGGATTTATATATATTTGGTTTTTTGTATGCATTTAGGTGTTCAAAATAACGTTTTTTCAGCTGTTTTTTTGTTTGTCCTATATAATATTTATTGCAATCTTGGCATTCAATTTTGTATATACCGTTGGTTGTTGTATTATCTTTGTTGTGTGAGCTATTTAGATTTTGTAATTTATTTTTATTAGTTTTGTATGCTATTTTTATATCTGTGTTTTTAAATAGTTTTGTTAGTTTTGACATTTTATTATTTATATATGTGAATGTGGCCCATTTTTTGTTGTTGTTATTATTTATGTGTTGTTCAGTTTGATTAATTCTTAATTGTTCAGTTTTTATTTTGTATTTGATTTTATTTTCTATTTTGATCATAGTATTTTTATTGTATCCATTTGCATAACCAATTTGGTATATTATATTTCTTTCTTTGTCAGTTTCTTGTTTGTTTAGGGGTATTTTGTACATTCTGTTAAATAACGAATAAAATGCTGCCATTTTATGTTGTGGTGGGTGGTCAGAATGGTTAGGTATAATGATGTTAGTGGAAGTTGGTTTTCTATATATTGCATATTGTATGTGTTTGTTGTATCTTGTGATGGTTATGTCTAAATAGTTGATTTTGTTATGTTTTTCTTTTTCTTCTGTGAATTGTATTTTGGGATGTATGTTATTGATTTGTTTCAGTATGTTCTCTGCATTTGTGTTTTTGTTATTTGATACATATAGTCCATCATCTACATATCTTATCCATATGCCATCTGGGTCATGTGTTTTTATGATATTTTGTATTTTGGTGTCTATATGTTGTAGGAATATTTCTGCTATTATGCTTGATAATGGTGATCCCATTGCTAAACCTTCTTTCTGTTGATAAATTTTGCTATTAAATTCAAAGTAATTTTGTTTTAGTATTAGTTGGAGACTATTTTTTATTTCGGTTATATATTGTTTGTTTTCATTTTGTTCTATAAGTTTGTTTATTATTAT
Source organism: Magicicada septendecula (assembly GCA_034769895.1). Classification (NCBI taxonomy): domain Eukaryota; kingdom Metazoa; phylum Arthropoda; class Insecta; order Hemiptera; family Cicadidae; genus Magicicada; species Magicicada septendecula. The sequence goes on along the minus strand of CM068368.1, from coordinate 315,422,547 downwards.
GTCAATTGTTTCTTCTACTGGGATATTAGTGTACATGTTTGTTATGTCATATGATGTGAAAAATGTATTTTCATTTATATTTATTATTTTTAGTTTGTCTATTAATTCGTATGTATTTTTTATGTTATGATGGTTATTTGTTAGATGGTTATTTTTTAGTTTTTGTGCTATTATTCTTGCTATTTTGTATGTAGGAGCTTTTTTGAAATTGATTAATGGACGTATTGGGTTGTTTAATTTGTGTATTTTTATTAGGCTGTTCATTTTAGGTGGTTCTGGATTATTGTTTATATATATGTCTATGTTTTTATTGTTGAAAATGTTTTTATTTGTTTTATTGTTTGTTTAAGATAGTTTTCTGTTGGGTTTTTATCTAGTTGTACGCATTTATTATTGTTGATGAAGTCTTCGGTTTTTTTTATGTAGTCTGTTTTATCAATGATTACTGTTGCTTGACTTTTGTCTGCTTTAGTTATTATTAAATTATTGTTCTTTACTTTATTTTTAATTTCTTTTATTGTTATAGCGAAATGAAAAACAAAGATAAACAAAAGAAAAACAATAAAACAATAAAAGAAATTAAAAATAAAGTAAAGAACAATAATTTAATAATAACTAAAGCAGACAAAAGTCAAGCAACAGTAATCATTGATAAAACAGACTACATAAAAAAAACCGAAGACTTCATCAACAATAATAAATGCGTACAACTAGATAAAAACCCAACAGAAAACTATCTTAAACAAACAATAAAACAAATAAAAACATTTTCAACAATAAAAACATAGACATATATATAAACAATAATCCAGAACCACCTAAAATGAACAGCCTAATAAAAATACACAAATTAAACAACCCAATACGTCCATTAATCAATTTCAAAAAAGCTCCTACATACAAAATAGCAAGAATAATAGCACAAAAACTAAAAAATAACCATCTAACAAATAACCATCATAACATAAAAAATACATACGAATTAATAGACAAACTAAAAATAATAAATATAAATGAAAATACATTTTTCACATCATATGACATAACAAACATGTACACTAATATCCCAGTAGAAGAAACAATTGACATAATAATAAACAAACTTATAGAACAAAATGAAAACAAACAATATATAACCGAAATAAAAAATAGTCTCCAACTAATACTAAAACAAAATTACTTTGAATTTAATAGCAAAATTTATCAACAGAAAGAAGGTTTAGCAATGGGATCACCATTATCAAGCATAATAGCAGAAATATTCCTACAACATATAGACACCAAAATACAAAATATCATAAAAACACATGACCCAGATGGCATATGGATAAGATATGTAGATGATGGACTATATGTATCAAATAACAAAAACACAAATGCAGAGAACATACTGAAACAAATCAATAACATACATCCCAAAATACAATTCACAGAAGAAAAAGAAAAACATAACAAAATCAACTATTTAGACATAACCATCACAAGATACAACAAACACATACAATATGCAATATATAGAAAACCAACTTCCACTAACATCATTATACCTAACCATTCTGACCACCCACCACAACATAAAATGGCAGCATTTTATTCGTTATTTAACAGAATGTACAAAATACCCCTAAACAAACAAGAAACTGACAAAGAAAGAAATATAATGTACCAAATTGGTTATGCAAATGGATACAATAAAAATACTATGATCAAAATAGAAAATAAAATCAAATACAAAATAAAAACTGAACAATTAAGAATTAATCAAACTGAACAACACATAAATAATAACAACAACAAAAAATGGGCCACATTCACATATATAAATAATAAAATGTCAAAACTAACAAAACTATTTAAAAACACAGATATAAAAATAGCATACAAAACTAATAAAAATAAATTACAAAATCTAAATAGCTCACACAACAAAGATAATACAACAACCAACGGTATATACAAAATTGAATGCCAAGATTGCAATAAATGTTATATAGGACAAACAAAAAAACAGCTGAAAAAACGTTATTTTGAACACCTAAATGCATACAAAAAACCAAATATATATAAATCCAATTTAGCCACACATGCAATAAACACAGGACATGAATTCCCAGACATAACCAATGTAACACTAATAAAACATATACCACACAAAGGCACCATAATGAACATTTGGGAAAATTTACAGATTTACAAACATAAAACACAAAACAAATTAATACCAGAACAAATACAAATCAATACAAAACATGACACAATATTCAAAGCACTCAACATCGAAAATACACAAAATACAAAAACAGATACCACAACCACACACAATAATGCAACATTGAAGGACCAAAGACCAACAAACCACCTTAATAACATCCAGAAGCCAACACACAAATACTGCACCAGAAGCAAGATGGCGAAGGCTGAAGATGGGAGAACAGGATCTCCCGAAACATGTTCCTAAAGGAAAAAAATATATCTTGAGGTAAAATAGTAATATATATATATATATATATATATATAAGGGAAGTAGGTATTTTAATGTTGTTGTAGGAAGAACTTGATAATGGTTGCGAAACCGAAAGGCCTCGTTCGAGCGAAAATTGTACATAGCAGAGAAGCAACAAAATTCGCCAAATTTTTATTAATGTTTCAAACAAATAGGACTACTATGGCAATGTCTGGTGCTCGCTTGTAGGTCGTCACTACGTTACAACCAACTTCATAAGTGACTAAGTGACTTTGATGTACAGATCATTGTAAAGCGAAAGTCTCAGCGGAAAATTAGGCGAGGAAAGTATAATAGTGTTTGTTGCTGCAATTGGTTATAATGGTTTGTTTGATAGTCCTGAAAAACTGATCGTGGCGGAATATCGGTTACACTGCGATAGGCCTATTTCAAACGAATTTGTTTGCAAGAAAAAATATATAAAATAAACGATACTACTGAATAACAGACAGTTTCTTTGCTTATAATATTGCGTTTAAGTGTGTCAATATTATAATCTATATGTGAAAAATATGAATATAAAGTTAGAGCGTATTGTCTGCGCTACTTGGTCGTCTCCCGTCTAATGTGCGGATTTCACGCGGTCCAATAATGATCGTTTTAGTGACCTTTGACTGTATATGCACATTATTTTGCATAACTAAATAGTCACTTAAACGTACCTAATCTTTTCTTTTTTCTGAATTTTGTTCAGCAACCCTAGCGAAAATTCTATTACCATAAAAATTATTGGGTAATGTTAGTGTACGTACTTCACGGGGTTTCTTCATGTAGTTTTAAACATATAAGTTAGTTTTAGTATAATTTAGTATATATGCAATTTTTTGCAAAATAAGCCTACCAGTAAGAAAACAAGCGGTTAGTGCCTATTCGCCTATTCCAGGAATTTCGTGATTCCTGCCTCTAAGCAAACTTGAAAGTTAGACACACACACACTACCACTGATTCTCCTTACAGTCACTGAAAAGTATTTGTTTACACTTACAAAAGTGCAATTCTTCTATTATACACCAGTAACACTGAGCATGAAACTAAATAATTTCGAAAAAAGGGGTGCTACATAATTTTATTACGATCATAAACACAAATTAAACAGGCCCTCACATTCACGTTGCTTTAGCTTTCAGAAACGACGATATTATTAGGCTTGCCTGCGTCAAGTACTTCGTTTTCGTGTCCGATTTGTAAAATTACAAAACTCTTTAGGATCATCCACTATTTTAGAGAATATTCTTTGCTAATAATATTAAATTCATAAACAGTATAAAATTTCTGCATGTAAAATATTTCCCACTCTCTACATTGGCATTAAGGTATTATTTACATTGGGTATTATAGCCGCCCCAACCTGAAAGGGCGAGACGGTGGGTTAAGAAACTTTTAGGGTGCCCAGGCCCACTCTGGCCCACCCTGGTCCCCCGTGGCGCCGCCATGTGTATAATCTTTCGTATGGAAGGCAACCTTACTGTTTAAGGCAGCGGAACATAGGATCATGTCCGTAAGGTGAAATTGTATATTTGTGCGTAATTCAACTGAAGTTAGTGTCGAAGTGGGGTCGTCAAGGAGCTCCCAAGACTCACAGGTGGAGGTGAGTTGTACGTATTGTTGAGCTCACTGAGTATCCCCTACTTTGAAAAGCAGCATCGGCTTGAGAATAAATAAAGTTGGAAAGATAGGAACACGTAGTCCCCTTCTGATTTTGACGAACAGAGTAGGCCCGGAATGGAAGCGGAGAGTTCGATTTCTCCAGTTTGCACCTTTTGAAGGTTGACAGGCGAGGCCATCAGGCTGGTACATTACGCAGAAACAGCAGCTACAGAGTTAGACACAGACAGCCGAATTGCTACACCACGAAAACATGTTTGGCATGGTGCCTCGAGCTCTGTTGAGAATGTCAGTCACGAAGGTGTTCGGCCCTAGTATTTCACTGTCTCAGTCTATTCCATGGAGTTTGCCTTCAAGAAGAAGGGTTGACATATAGATGTGGATTTTCGCATAAGTCAGATTGCAGAAATGGCCTAGCTGACTGAAGCTTACATAATCCTTGACTTTCTAGTGAGCTGAAGCTCACTTGTTCTAAACGCTGACTAAATGCCTGACTAAGTTTTGGTCTCTACCCTTGGGCGTGAGACGTGCAGATTTCGCCTTCTGCAAGATTTGTAGCAGAAAGCAGCTATGAAGTCCACCACTCAAGGTGGACAGGTATAAGAAGCTGCCCAGCCTGGAGTCCGACTCCAATAATTGACAATATAAACGCCGACATTGCCGGTCGGAGCTCGGGTAGGGCCTACCCTTCTGCGCTCTTCACCCGGCCTCCGATGAGTTTATTTGGACGAGCCAGAATTGATTCTCCCAACTCGCCTCCATCAACAACAAATCTGCCTCCTTACAACTGAGATATATGCACCTCCTGTCCAATCTGTAATACTATATAGGAGCCAAATATAACAGCAAAGTAACGTAGATATCAGAGAGAAATATAACATCAGAATCTACCCCACTCAAAACGTCAGTCCGGGACGCGACGAAATGAAACTGCCTAGACATTGGTTAGGGCTCCTGAGAAATTCCAGGAGTTGCCCTTCCGAAATGCATGTATGGAATTCTTTCAGAAAAAGAAACCGAGCCACGATGTACTAGCGAGTATTGCGGGATTGGGTTTGGGTTTCTTGCAACCTTGGTCACTTGCTGTTGTGTCACCATTACCGGTAATGACGTTGCAATGGTTTCAACGAAATGATATCGTTACGTACGCCGACAGGACGAAGAAAAAACTAAAGCAATAAATCATATCCCGTTGCGTAGACGACGTCCTACTTTATGATAGACAGCGGACTATCACCCACTATAATTTAGGCTTTCCTTTGTACCTTTTTATAATATTGAAATAAAAGTATTTACTCAGACTGACATATATAATCAATCGTTAAGAAACAATCGCAATACTCAAACTGTTTTCACTTCCCGATCACGTTTACATTCATGAAACTGCAAATTTCTTCCATTAGTAGACCAGCATGTCTGCATACTATCTAACATGATAAAAAATCCTTGTCCTTGTGAATACTGGAAACATTATTCTTCAATTATAATTTGAAGCACTGAAGACAAGGCATCGCACAGTAATGATAAAAATTCACACAATATCTTTTGAACACTGCCATTACGATCCATTGTTGAGCTCATCTCTGTATTATTCAGTGAAGAACAAAGTGTATACATTATACTGCTAAACAGCTTGACCTTAGTGTATGGTAATGTTTTAAGATTTGCATGCGACGTGCTGAGTACTATATAGTGTTAGGTTTATTCAATACTTTCAAACGTCCATTCCATCTGTAGGCCTATATAGACATGGCACTTTGCTGCAAATACCCAAGCGGTGTATTATAAAATCTATGATTTGTAAAATTCAGTAATTTTCACTGCTTGTAAAAAAAAGACAACTAAGATTTACAGAAATGTGCTTACATAATAACAGCCTCTCACACACACACACACACACACACACACACACACACACACACACACACACACACACACACACACACACACACACACACACACACACACACACACACACACACACACACACACTGTTTATGTAATTCTTTCTTCTATCTCATACCAAAAGCCCACATAATTTCTTCATAAGAATGAATGACTGATTAACAGAGTTTCTATGATTTTAGTTTGGTTATTTAACAGTTTTGAAATCTCAGGTATTTGTGTGTCAAACACAGCATTAAACTTTTAAATTTTAGGAAGACTTTTAAAATGACATAACATTTAAATAGACTTTAATTATTTCTGGAATAAAAAGTATTCTGAAATGCTGAATTCAAACCATTTGGACATTTTAGCACCACAGGGCAAAAACGAATGCCAAAGGTCTTAATTATTGTCCTATGAGGAGAAAGGTATGGTTCAGTTCCTAAGAGATTAAAGTTAAATTAGGGGAATGTGGAAGATAAATTTGAATCAAGAAGATGCATGTGACCCTCTTATAGGCTTATATATACTCTTTAATGCACAAAGTAATCTGGTGAAGTAAAAACCTTTCATAATTAGACTCTATGTACCTTTGATTTTAGCAGTTTAGTCATATTTATTGCATAAACTATAGCAGAAAATAGTCTCTGAAACTTATTAACTTTATGGTAAACTTTTTGGTACCATGGGTCAAAAGTGGAAGTTGATATTTTGGAAAATGTAAAAGTCTATGTGCGGGACCATATTATGAGGGATTTTATTCAAAATGTGAACTCGAAATCTCTAATAATTTGACAAAATTAATAACTCTCAACACCCCTTGCAAATTTTGAATCATCTACAAAAAGTCTGGAAGTATGTTTGCAAAACACTTTACATATTATTATCAGTTACATATGTTTGTGAAAAGTATTCCATATAGGCTTTTGTATATCTATGAAAACATACTTAAATAGATACAATCTAGGACTAAATTATTTGTTGTTTAGGCATTATGGTTATAAATTTAACTAAAAAAACAATGTAGTTTTCAGAAGTTTTACTGTTTATTGTATTCATAATAATTAAATAATAGTAATATTAATAATAATAATGATTGTCTGCTTTGAAATTGCTATTTTCATAAAAAGTAGTGGCATAGTCACTATTTTCATAATTTGTATTTACTTTTTTTTAAGATACAGGAAAACATCCGTTAACTGTGGTAACGTATGGTCATCTCCTCATGGTGTTGACCTTCTAATTCTCTTAATGCTAATAGTCATATGTACAATGAAATTTACTCACAAATTCAAAAAAATAAATACAGAAACTTACAATGGATGTCTGGTATCAGGTATTTCTCTTGTTGGACTTATGTGATCACTCCATTCCTTGTTAAATGAAAAAAGGTTATTTGAATAGGAAGTTGATCTGACTGAGTGACTTCTCATATATTTACTTGTGTTCCATGCGACCACTTCCTGAAAACGAAAAATTAGCGTTCATTATAACATAAGGCTTTTTATATCTTTGACTGGGTACACTAATTAATGCTGTTCATTCACTGTACCAGATATCTATCTATAAGTACGGCAATGTGGTTAGCGTTGTGTTTAACAAAGTCTTTATTTTTTCATCTAAGAACAGCTACCCATTAGGGTTTGGTGAAAAAAAGCCCAGTCAAACACTATAAGAATAATCTATTTGCAGACAATTTCATCCATAACAGTGGCAAAACTCTTTTTTCTAGGCCCCTTGCAGGAATCATTTGATTTGTTAATTACTATCTTTTATGTCTTTGATCAATGTAAAAAAATAATGATAATCACACGTCACTAGTAGCCAGTTATAATTTTGTCATTTATTAAACTTATAATCATCTTAAAAAAAACTCAAATTTTATTAAATTTAAATTCATGAAGACTGTGAATGTTTATATTAAATTTTATATCGTACACTTTGCTAAGAAATTTAATATTTTTAAACAAACTAAAAACTTCTTTCACCTTGTAAACTTTCTGTCATAAGCTTATAGCCTTATCGTTTACAATAATATTATATTATAGCACTAATATTGGCATTGGAATTAAAGCAAAATATTCAGATAAAAGTCATTTTATTTTACAAAAATTTGGTGTTTGTATTTCAAAACATTATACACGCTTGTAAGGCAAAATAACAATATCTCAATGTCATTACTACATAAAAAAAAAATAGTAGTATGAAATTAAAGTAATTTTAATGTAGTTTTCTTTCAGTTGAAACTTTCCTGATCTTCTGAATTGTGAGATGTAAAAGTATTTATCAATTGATCTAGCAGTTTCATTTAAATAACATGTCTGTCGGCATCCAGGTCACTTATAATGACAAATAATAAATAAATATATTTACCTTTTCCTGTCTCGTGACCACATGTATTAACGCAATGATATTATTTACGCGTTTCGATACTATGTATCGTCATCAGACTATATATTAAAATATAATCACTCAAAGAGGTCGTTAAAATTTAAAAACATTAAAATCACAATATCGAAACCAAATAAGTATTTATACGAAGCGAGTGCGCACTCGACGAAAGCCGGCCGGACACTGATTGATATCAGTTACAGATAAATTTTAGTGCTGTGTCATATAATGGATTCGACTTGAAATGCAAGTGGTCGTTTAATATGAAATTGCGGTAGTATTTGTCATTATGTGCTCTATATATTTCAAATTCCTCAAGTGCATTTAAATAAGTGCCTTTACCACAGACATGTAAGGGTTTCAAATTGGTGTCAAAGCTTGTATAATTATGGTTCTCCTGTATAAGATGACGAGCATAGTTAGACTTTATACAAAATTGTGTTGTCAAGTCTTTTACATTATGCTTTGGAGTGTGCTCAACGAAACGTTTATAAAAACTTCTCCCTGTCTGACCGATATAAAAGCATTCACAGTCATTACAAGAAAGCCTATAAACACCTGTTTTCATTTCCAAATGTGTACTGGTTCTATTACAAAGTCTATTAAACAGATTGTTACTCGTTTTAAATGTTACAGTTCTATTGTTACTATTTAATACTTTTGATAAAATTTTGGGCATAATACTGGTGTAGGCTGTTGAAATAAAAGTTGGTTCCTTATCTCGTATCACTCGTGGTTTTGACAATATACGCTTATGCTTTTTAAGGAGGTTATCAACCATGGAAGATGTGTAACCATTGGCAACAGCAATGTGTTTTATAATATTTAATTCAATTCTAAAATCATTTTCATTAAGAGGTATCGTTAACAACCTGTGTATGAAATAATTATAAGCCGCCATTTTCTGCGAGAATGGGTGGTGTGAGTCAGCAGGTATGGTTACATCTGTGGTAGTAGGTTTCCTATATATACTATATTTCAATTTATCATCACATTTGGTGATGGTCAAGTCAAGAAAATTCAGTTTGTTATCTATTTCAGTTTCATGTGTAAATTGAATGTGTTTGTTGATATTATTTAAAAGATTTTTAAAGTTTTCTATAACAATATTCATAAGAAAAACATATGTTCTACGCACGATATGTGGATGACGCATTCATACAACGGCACTTTACGTCAAATAGAAACACTGGTAAAGTGACAGTAAAAAAATACATGTATTTGTTTTGGACATTAAATATATGGGAGAATTTGGTTTTCCTTAAAAAGTAAAACTTTGTTTATACCCATTAAACATAAACTTTGTACTCATTATACATTAAAAGTATACATATTCGTAAAAAATCAAGGGAAATGTTCGTGGGGACCCCACTAGTCCGCGGCCTCCTCCCCCAATTGCGGATCTTGCGGGCCTGGCAGTTACGCCACTGATCCATAATATACAATTGTGTAGTGAGCTGGTGATAAAGAAAACTTGAGATTCATAATAAGTTTATTAGTATATATTTTTGTTTTATTTTGACGCTACTTTATCAGAATAGACAGAGCTGTTTGATGGTGTATCAATAGTTCAAGTAAAATAGCTCAAAAAGAAATAGCGTGTTTAGTCCAATGTTTTAATGAAAGTTTGTAGAATAGTATCTACTATTCTGACGTTTCGTCAGATAAATCGAAACGGGTGAGTTGAACAACGAATATCCGATGAGTTTAAAACTTGGTAGGACGGGATACATTCAAAGAGTTGGGGGAGGAGGTTTAAACAGGGTTTTATATTACCCCTAAATAAATGTGTAAATAAGCACTATATTTGAAACTTCAATCCAAAATTGTTTGTAGCTATTAAAGAATCCATTAATTTGAGTATTGTTTATTTGCAAGCCAACAAATTGAACGAGATTTAGTGGTTTTATTGTGCGCATTGATGCTCTCCGAAATACAAAAATACGCACTTTATCAAAAATTTTACCAGACCTTTTTAAGCTTAATATTACTTTTAGTTTGTTTTTGGTTTGTTCTTTTTGTTGTTGTTTTTTTGTCCAGTTCCGGCAAAATTTAGCCGAGAAACAGCCATTTTAGTGTTGACCTTTAATATTACACATTCTAATATACGGGTTATGTGATAATGATGCATATTACGGCCACTTTAAACACAATAAACTTCCGAAACAATTTTAAAAATTACAAAACTATCTTGAAATTATGAAACTTTTAATTTTATGAATTTGCTAACTGCTATAATTTTTTATTGTTCGACTAAGCTTTTCGTCATTACTGACATCTTCAGGTCTTAAACAACGTCTATCAACTGTACGTTGTATGCTTTTATACTTTAGGCCCCTCCCCTTATGTCATCGCCCCTCCTATTGGTTCTAGCTGCTACCGCTCTTCACGGGAACTTTGTCTAGAAGAGCGGTAGCAGCTAGAACCAATAGGAGGGGCGATGACATAAGGGGAGGGGCCTAAAGTATAAAAGCATACAACGTACAGTTGATAGACGTTGTTTAAGACCTGAAGATGTCAGTAATGACGAAAAGCTTAGTCGAACAATAAAAAATTATAGCAGTTAGCAAATTCATAAAAGAAATTGTAAGGATGGCTGCTAATTTAAACAATACGAAGTATGAAACTTTTATTTTTATAATAGAAAATTAAAGAATGTTTTAAAAAATGTTTGTTCCAAAAATATTTGAATCATTGTCATGTTAAGTGCGAAATCTGAACACAGAAGACTGTATAAAAATAGAAGAGATGTACAATTTTCCACAGCATCAGGTAGCAATCTTTTGAGTGAATAGACGATTTTGAAGCGTCTGGCTTTATTTGGCCTGCTCGGTCCAGGGAGTGGACAACACGATATTTGCGCCTTAAAAGCCCAATGGAATTTTCAACACCACACATCACGTGTAACGTAAGGCATGTCTTGTTCGGAATTATCCTGCAGGGTTCAGCTGATTATATTATAATTTCATTTTCTCTAGAACTCCCTCAAAAATCAATAATTATTTATAGTCTTATATTGAGAAAGCTCGACAGAACAGCATGTTGCAGTTCCAAGTCTACCTTTACTAATGTTACCTTCATGTAACAAGATTTTATTATAATAAAAGAAGTAAACATTTCAAAAACGTTCCTAAAAATAATCTATACAGTCCTAATGTGATAGACCATTAATTAAAAAAAAAGAATGAAATTATAATAAATTTAATAAATTTTAAACCGTTAATAGTACCGTAGACATTAACCCTCCATGTTAACTAGCTACTTATCTAAAGTTCTAACAAAACAATTCGTTAAAAAAAAAATTAATGTACACACAGTATCTTTTAATAAGAGAAATGTAAGTTCATTTTTGGTAACCAATAAATAGAAGTGTATCTACCAACTCAAATGCTACCCAGTTTATTTAGTCAGACAGCCGTTCTTTGAAAATTCGTGTCTCTGAACATGACAAATTTTGAATGCCACACTTAACATAAATTAGAAAATTATAACATATGATTGTATTGTAATAGGAAATTATGTATTTAAAATAATATACAAATTATTATTATAAAATCTTGGCCAGACTCAAAAATACATCAAAAATAATAAATAAAAGTAAAAAATTGTAGGGGACGTTGGTCTAAAATGACATACCATTTTGAATTTTCATTACAAATTTTCTTATGAAAGGCATTTTGGTTTAAATTTAGCGATAATAAAAAGTACAATTTGTTACCTACAATATATCAGAATTTTAAAAATATTGTAAACATTTTTTTATTAATTTTCCAGGAAAGGTTGCCAGTATGTCATTTTAGACATATGCTAGGATAAAATGACATACCACATTCTATATAGTATTTCCAATTGTATTTTAGTTTTTCAAGTTTTTTTTTTTTATAAACTAACATAATAAGAACGTTTATATTATTTAAGTTAAGCTAACAAAATTACAAATTCAAAATAATAAGTGTTTGATTAAGAAAAGGCACAACTTTTTGAAATCACATAAGTTTCTCAACAACGACAAATCTCACAATAAAAGGTTTTTGCACGTTTGTCAAGTCCCGTGCACTCCAAATGAGCCCAGAGTTTGCAAGAGATACATTGCACCCATAAGTCTTTCGCTTTTGAATGAGAATATAACTCACTGCAATAAATGCACGCTACATCATCTTCATCATTGTTATCGAAGACATCTTCTTCAAAAGCTTCACCTGGACAAAAATCTAAACGTCTTTTGGTAGCTCTTGCACTTTCTCTAGTTTCTCTGGCCACCTTAAGGGCTTGCTTTTCCTTAAGTTCTTTGATGTTAGGAGAGCTCGTCAAAATTGCTTCATGCTTTCTCTTCTGCCTTTTGTTTTATTGGAGTCGGAACTTTAGGCAGTGGAGAAATATCAGCCACTGTTAGGCCTAGTTTTGATTTTGAGGTGGAGGCCATGCATGTTCACGCAGTAGAAGGGCCAGGAATGTTATTTGGTAACTGGATTGAGCTTTCCTGATTCTCAGGGGGAACTTCATTGTTGCGCTTTGTTGTTTCTTGACAAGAAGTGCCACTCGCTTGGTTATCTGCGTCGTTAATAGTAGTTTCACTTGGGATGAACAAATGTTCAGGAAAGATATCCGGGTTGAATGGATACAGTCCCGTATGCAGGAAGCCTTTCGCAGCGTTCACTACAGTGGCAGCTCTACCACAAGCTGCAGAAAAGATAAAGCAAATCTGATATGCAGTCACAACTCTCCCTGGATGGTTTCGCAGCCATTTCTCAATTTCTTGATTATAAAAGGTCTTCAAAGGCCCGAAAAAGGCTACATCCAGGGGTTGCATATGGTGTGTGCAGTGTGGGGGTAAGCAGAACATTACAATTCCATTTATTTCTGCATACTCTAGAACAGACACGTCTTTATGGCTGGAGTCACCATCGACTATCAACAAACTTTTATCGTCTGTTGATGGTTTGGCATGTTTCACTATGTGTTTTAGAACCTCACTAAAAAGTTATCCTGTCATCCAGCCCTTGTTTTGCACAAGTCCAATTGAGCCAGTTGGAGCACCATCAATGAGTTCGTTTTTAAAATTTTTTCTGGCGAAAACAAAAACAGGTGGAATGCAATGGCCACTGGCACTCACCGCACATACAACGCTAACGTGAGAACCTCTCTCTGTACTCGTGATGGTTCTAACTCTTGTTTTTTTCCCAGTGGAAGCAACAATTTTTGGTGATTCTTGCACCGTAGACAGAGCTGATTCATCGAGATTGTATATTCTGTTTGGAGTTATATTCATTTCAGAAAGTAGACTTCATAGATTTTAAAAAAGAAGCTAACCCTCTCCTTGGTGAAACCGGAAGCACGGGAAAAACTAATTCCTTCAGGTTTTCTTAAAGAAATTCCAGGGTTTCTCCTACGGAATCCTACAAACCAGTCCCATCCCGCAGCTTGACGTTGACTGTTAAATCGATGTTCGACACCATTTTTTTCAGCTAGTTGAAAGGCCAACTTTCGAACATCGATTGGAGTTAGTTCAGAACCCTTAACTCAAGGAGTTTTATATGATCCAGCAACTCCTTCTCAGTGTTTGCATCAAATGTTGTCTGAAACCGGCCAAGACCTTTTTGGCACCCTTTAAATAACTTGTTTTTTCCTCCTTCCACCCTTCGCCTCAGTGTAGCTTGAGGAACTCCAAAGGTTTTTGAGGCTTTCAACCATCCCATTGTTTTTGATTGAATTGCTTCAATAGCATTTCGCATAGACTCTTCACTCCAAGATTGTCTGTCGGTTTTTCGTTTGTATTTTCCCATCTGAAAGAACACATATACCCTGTAACCAACATACCTATAAATCTATAACATAGTTTTATTGAAATTTGCTCAGAGCTACTGAGATAAATAAATCAAATAAATCTAAAATTATTAATAGGTTACTCAGCCTAGTGTTATTAGTTCTACTTGAAAGTCTTGGTACAGGAATTAGAATCTATAATAAATATTTTCTAAAAAAAAACACAAAAACAAGATGCAGTTTACTTATAACATAAAAAAATGTATGGTAGTCATTGAAAATTTACGTCAAATACTATTGTTAAATTAGGGTAAATTCATATATTCGTTGAAAAGCTTTTTAAATTTGTGTTTATAGTAACAAAACTATCATACTGAAATATAATGAGAACAAATTATAGATCAAGAATAAAATGACATAGATCAAGGGTAAAGTGACATAGGTCAAGGGTAAAATGACATAGTATGTCGTTTTATCCTCAGGTTTGGTGTGTCGTTTTACCCTTAACCTCACGTATATAAAAATTTGGTGTAAAACTATTTTAAATTACAAACTATCTGCTTCACTTCAAGTTTATTAAAAACTCTAGACAATTCGACAATAATAATATGATGGAATCAATCCTCACCTTAAAGGAACAAGAAACTCTCAATCAAAGCGAAGAAAAAAACTTTCAACTGTAACAGCACTGGCGTTCACAAGACAACGGCGGCCATGACACAACTGATGCTGTCTAGCAGATGAGCTGACTGGAGCTGACAGTGCACCAACTACTGAACGTAAAATTATCGTAGTTTCGGTTCCACAATTCCCTGCGATTGAGAAACTATCGAGTATGTCATTTTACCCTAGTGTGTCATTTTATACCTATCTCCCCTACGCATTATAATAAAAGGCTATATTACATATGACCTGAAGTTTGAATTTTGTATGGAAACCTGTCACCAGCCTACGAATGTGAGTTAACGTATTACGTACGAATCTAATTTGTATTTCTTACAAAGCATTTACTGTACTTCGTAAGAAACACATTTCACGAAATTTAGTCTGTTGACATTTAACTGTCTCAGTTTGTTTTCAATGAACAACTGTTTTTTTCGGGGATCCTTGCCCGTGCTTTGAACATATAATTATTTCAATCGCAATTTCTATCGCTGCTCACTAACTGTATATGTTAGTCTGGGCAGCCTTTTATCAGTCAACAAACAGGAAAATGTTTGGATGAAGCCAGGAACATGTAGAGATGAACTCAACAACCAAAACTCTCATACGCATTTCTAGCACGTCTTCTGACTAGGGCACGGCGCAAGTAATAACTGGGATTAACAGCTTTATCGTAGTCGTTTCCGATAGTGAAAAGTGAAATTCATAGCGCAAATAATGTGCACTGTGAAGTCAGTATATATCAAGAGCAGTATTTGTTAGAGCAAAAATGGAAAAACATCGGCTTCTTTATAACTTATAAGCGCTCACACAATTCATTTGGCTTTGAAAGTTCGGCGTATAATAGCGTCGATGCTTGTTTATATTAAAAACCTTCATATTTTGTTTTAAAAGTCCAAATAGATTATTGTGGTAAAACAGTGCCGTAAAATAAGAGTACTTAAAAATGTAATTTGAAAAACTAAATTTATAAAAAAAAATCAACTGTAAAAGGGTTAGATAAAACCTAAATAGAGAAATATAAAAACTGTGTCCCGATAAGCCGTGTGTTAAGTACTGTAGACAAGATTAAAATTTAAGTATTCAAATTTTCCAGGGCGGAATGACTTTACTACAAGTTTTCATTAAAAAGCTTGATTAAACTTACTCTTCCTTTTCAGAGTCTATTTTACCTGAACTATAATGGTATTGTTATTATTATTATTATTATCTAGCAAAATATTTATTAAAATTAAAAAACATATTACTGTAATAGTGAGACGATTGTACATTTTAATGAAAAAATGATTTCTCCGCGTGCTTCAATTATTGCATTCTTTTTAGTTATTTTAATAACTTAAGCATAGTTACAATCACCACTTAGCTTTGCATAAGACTCATGCTTTAATAGGCCTAAGTGATAACACTGCATAATAACTGATAATTATTGACATTATTTCATTATACATAAAACGTAAACTTTACTATGTGTTATATTCAGACTGTTGCCAAAATAAACGCTACAATTATATTATATAACTGCACTTGCCTTCTATATCAAGCTCAAAGAATTATTGTAGAAAGGAGTTGCTATTTCATGATTAATAAAAAAAAAGATGACGGGTAGAATTTAAATAACTAATTGTAGAAACTGATGAAACATTATGGATATAAACATTTTCAGATTATTTGAACTGTTGTGTAATGTCTGAATATAACATACACAACGCTGGCAGGAGCAAGTCATGTATGTAGGCCTATCATAGCCGCGGCTCATACTTTGAAATCTAGGGAAAGCTCTCACATACGTTGAGACAGAAAAAGGTTTAAAAATCTAATTTCGTACTATGTTATACATAATGATAGCTAAACTACTGAAGTTGTTTAATAGTTTGCGGTAATGTAAATAATTTAAATGAGTCAAGCGAACTGTAATTTATCTGTTTATGAAGGAAGTCGGCCCTTCGCTCCATCTGCACTGCAAATGACGAGTTCATTGAAACTAAACTTTTAAATTATTTCGCGTAAATGTTTTTTATTGTTTCAATGTAGAAAAACACCGTTCTGCCTCTCTAGGTATAGGTATAACTATATACCTAGAGGTATATATACTAGAGGTTCTGCCTCTCTAGTTATAGGTTATAGGTATGATCACTATAGTTCTTAAAAGTTTAAGGGTGTCAGGTAAAAGAGTCATCAAATTATTATCATAAAGACAATTAAAAACGGTTAACGCAATTCTGATGCTTTTGCAAAATCGGTTCGATTGTACAGCACATTCAGTTCCTACATTTTACATTTCTTGAGAGTTCAGTTCGAACATGTCAACAGCTGTTTTAAACTCTTTTTCAGGGAAACTAATGCGGTGTTTCGAAAACAGTGATAGTTCTAACAAAACTGCAAACTTACAGGTGATCGCTATAATGAAAGCGGTCGTTAATTGTGCACAAACTTCCGTGCAACATGTCTTCTGCGGTTTACCTCTAATGCCTTCATCGAGGTTTTCCTCTTCCCAAGGACGATCAAAGTCGAACAAAGACCGAACACACTAACGAAATGACTGAAATTCAGAAACATATTTGCGTGTGTTTACCGATTAATCGCCCTTCGTTGGAACTAACTCAATGAAACGTCAGAACGAAGCAAAATTTTATTAAAAATAGGTAGCCTAAAAGACAATCAATATTCCGTAAAAATCCGTTAGTCTCTTAATATTTCCTTCTCGTTTGTAGTCATTCTGTCGTCATCAATAATTTTGCCTAGGCACTCCATAGTTTCGTTTTTTGTTATAAAAAGTGGTCATCCACCTCTTTTAAGTATTCGGTCTACACCTGATAAATTGAAGGCAGCTATGAATATGTTCTTTTTAACGTGTCAATTTAAAAATGTAAAACACGGCCGCGAGTAATAATAAACATAAAACAACTACGAACTGAAAGATACGAACGTATACGCAACACTTAAGGTAAGGAATACTCTGAAGCTGGAGCGGTCCTCTGAAATCAGGTTAGTTTACATTGCCTACGTAGACCGAAGAGCTTACAGTGATGAATTACTAGCCAGCAGAAATTGGTGTACCTAATACCAACTTCTGGGTCCTCACCACTTGTGGAATCCCCACTGGCTGGTTTTCCGCCTTGACAGTTCTTATAGCCTACTATATTCCAAGTATTACTTTTATGAAATTGCTAACTGCTATAATTTTTATTGTTTAGACAAAGCTTTTCGTCATCACTGACATCATCAGGTCTAAAACAACGTCTGTCAACTGTACGTTGTAGGCTTTTATACTTTAAGCCCCTCCCCTTATGTCATCGCCCCTCCTATTGGTTCTAGCTGCTGCCGCTCTTCACGGGAACTTTGTCTACATTTTTCCGTTAGGCATTTTACTAACGTCGGTCAAATGGCTTTGTCTAAACAATAAAAATTATAGCAGTTAGCAATTTCATAAAAGTAATAGTAAGGATGGCTGCTAATTTAAACAATACGAAGTATATTCCAAGTAGTTTCCGTTGTATGCCTCTCCGATATACCGGTGTACATAGTATACAGTATAAAGTTGTAATGTAATGCACTCTCCCTTCTGTCCAAAGCCGAGTGTCGTATGTACAAAACAACGTTAAGTCGAGGCGACGCGACGTAGGTCAGGTATGGCTGTCGTGTTTGCTCTGGCAGAGACAAAGTCGTACTGACATCAAATTTCACCACCTGTCACACTTACTCTCCTTCAGGTTTAAAAGTAGGCCTAACCCTTCTTAAACTATTCCAAAGTGATAGTATTCCAAACTTGACTGTATACTCAGGTAAACTATACTGCAATCTTAAAGAGGGGAAAAATCAATAAAAACATTTCCCAATTCACTGAGGCCAAAAGACATATACTACCCAAAGAGAATATATTTTTCAAATGAAAATAGCGAAGTCAATTAGGATTACAATTATAATTTGTGTTATTATTATTAGAGTTGTAATTTTAAAAAAAGTATTTGCACCGCTCTGCTTAACCTTATGAAAGTCCAGACTGCGTGTCATTCCTTGAAAATATTGCGAAAGAAGATCTTGAAGTTCACAAATTTGTGACAATTCCAACGTTTTTAAAATGATCAGAAACTTGAATAGTAAAGGACGAGACGAATATTAAATTTCAGTCGAATGAAAGAACCTTTCCGAGTTATGCAGGGCTGCAAGTGAGAGAACCGTAGACATATGATCGAAACTACAAGCAATACGTTAGGTCTCGAAATTACCAAAGCAAATGGCTTGGCATCTGCAGGGTGTTGTGGAAGGCCGCAAAACTTGTGTTAGTACCTAATCCGTGTAAGCGGTTACTGTACAGTGTACAGTCCAGAACCTCTCTGCTTCCTCATCCAATCATATGAGTGACTGAAATAATGCCCACATGAAAATATCCGGCTCACGCTGCTTTCCAAGAAATGTATGTGCTGGTTTGCATATCGCATATGAATAGCACACGAAGTGTGGATCCGTCGATGTTTGTTAGCTGTCTAATAGAAGCTCGCGCGATTCCTTTCTACAGATTTTCAGATTATACTTGCTTTCTTCTGTTATGCTGTCACTACAACAGAATGCAATCGTTTCCATAACACTACATATACCTTAAAGCATGTTTGAATGAGTTCATTAAGTGTCATCCAATTAAAGGATTTTCACGCATAAATTTTCGTTGATATAATACTTTTTTCATAAGTGATCGAACTCTTAAATTCCATTTTAAGGTAACGATTATAATATATTCGTAAGAGATATTACAAGTACATTTTTAAGTAGAAATACTGTCTACTATGTCCTGTGGAACTAGTTAAAAATCACACTTACAGAAGTTTAAATAAAAATTACAGGATCATCTGTAGTAGCGTGATGATCCGAGTTCTGAGTATTTAGACTCCACTTCTAGTGTATTCCAGAAGTCGTTGAGCGCCTTTCGGGGCTTAGGCCGTAATGTTCACTGTGAGCCTCTCCATAGGAAATTTATTCAACGGGTATGCGTTGTTGGCCGTGCATAAGGTAGGCCTACTGTGTCATATCCTACCGCAGCAGGTCTAGCGCTATATCCTACAATGTAAAGTAAAACCTACCAACTTGCTGTATTTCCATCGCGTTCCTTCAGATCCTACACCCAGTCATGTCAGTCTACATGTGTAATTTTCGCATCCCTTCGACGATACGCTTCTTTCTATTCATAGAATACAATGTGTAACAACCCTTCCGAAATAGAAGGCAGGAAAAGACTTAGGCCTACTGGATGATTTCCGATATTTACTTTCGTTTGCCTTTTCTTTTTATCTAAATCCGCATCCTGCAGTTCCATGACAGTGTAAATATGTTAAAAATACGTTCTTAATGTATTATGTCTACTTGCATCCTATTCTTTTTTAAATGAAAATCTATTTAATTTTGTTATTATAAAGTTTATGGAAAAGCTGTGAGGTTTAACGTGCTGTAAGTAAAGTCAAAACAACTTTATTCATGCAAGCAAACAGTGCCTTGTCGTGTTACAACTAGACTGAATACAAATGGTGCATTAACTTAACCGGCATAGTAGGCCTAGTGGCAGTAAATAAGTAACGATACCATGACGATGCGGGTGCATGCGCTCTCTCAGGTAAAACTATAGTAAATTAAAATTAACCTTGCTTTCAGAAATAAACTGGCAACACACACACACACACGCACACACGCGCGCGCGCGCGCACGTATATATATATATTTAATTTTATTACCTAACATTTTTAGATGCACAGGTCAAGACGTACTTTCAATCGTCAAACATGTTTCAGGTATTAAATGTACGTACATCAGCATGAGTCATTCTGATTAGGTGTTTGGTGAATTATTTGTGAGTGCATTTGTTTTATGAGTGATTCCAATACTCAATGTTTATGAATCGTACCGTGTTTTGAATTGGTGAGTATTTGGTATTTATTTGGTAACGGGTATTGGTGGGTATTGGTAGGCCTATTTATTTGAGTATTAGTTGGGTCTGTGTTTTATGTTTTCATGTGTAGTTCCCAAATATTCATTGTGTCGTGACCGAGCGGTGAATCAACAACAAATTATTAAGCAACGTGAGTAGGTTGTGTGAAATGATTGGTTACAGAGTCTAGCTTTACAATAAACATTCCTTTATTTAACATTTAGCAAAATTGATGTTTAGATTATACTCATTAAGCACTTTTGAACACTCTTGTAGAATTACATTTCAGTACTTACAACACGCAGCGCACCACACAGTAGTTACGAGGAGTGATGGAGAACACATATCTAAGACGCACGCGTACACACCCGACCCGCTCCCCAATGTTAAAAGACTTCTCTAGCGAACTATATCAGAATAAGCCGAATAAGAACAATAAGAGCAGTAAGAACGCGATCTCACTGAGTTGTCAGTTTTTATAGACTTTGGTTAATAAGGGACCACGCCCGGGTCACAGGGTTCGGACTGGGCCTCTTGGTGCATCGGACAACCAATCAGGAGAGAGGTCATCATCACTCAAAGCGATGTGACGTGTGAAAAGGTTAAAAGGGTCCTTTCCTCCTGTACGGGCTTGGGAATATAGGAAGTTATGGTTTTCGTGGTTTTTACTAACAACTGACATATGACCACAGTGAGACAAATTTAAATAAATTATCTCACACTCATGATAAAAGAAAGAAATCTAATACCGAAATTATAATAAATTAAACAATGAAACTTTGCGCCTTATTACATCACTCCCTCGTTTTGAAAAGGAAGGTACCGGAGTACCTTGCTTTTCCAACATCCTGGTGTCCTGAGTGTTGTAACACAAACAAACAAGCAAAGAAATAAAACAACTAAGCATAAAACAACAAAATAAACTTAAAACTATTTCTTATCTTTTTCTATTCTTATCTATTTCACACATATCTAATCAATTTATTTGTCAGTTTCAAGCTATATGTCCTTTATTATAAGGTAGTTCTTTCCTTATATATATATCATATATATTCAAACAAACAAGCTATATTTAAACTAAGAAATCTTTTATACAAAAAAAACTTTTCTCTTCATCTTGCACCATCCTTTAATCTGCTGTTAAATTCACTTAATATAACCGTCCACTAAATATGTTTTACTGAATCACTAGTTCTGTAGAGTTGTGTTTACTTTTTGTATGCTACTTTTACTACTGTGTGAGCGTGTTGTTGTTATCGTCGATCACGGGGGGGGGGGGGGTACCGGTAGCAGTCATGACGATCCAGTAGCTGGAGTCACTGGTCCACGTACAAATCGAACTCTTGGAGTGTTCTGGTTTTCCTCATAGATGACTTCCGTCTGTTGCACTGGGCGAGAAGTCGTAGTGGCTGGAGTGTCTGTACATAATTTTTGCGCATTTTTGTGTTGTGACGTATGCCACAAACAAATGCAGTAGCACACTACACTTGTGGTTAGGAAGAAGATAAACAGAAATACTATTATGAATGGGAGTGACGTAAAGCTTTGTTTACGCTGTGCTCTTATCAACTCTAGCTTCCTTTGCAGCTCGGTTATCGAGATAATATCAACTGGATCAGATACATTATTCAAAATTTCTTGTATGTCTGCAGTAGGCCTAAGATTGTCAGTTGAAGTTTCATTACGTGGCTGGCACGTCTTTAATTCAGAAAACGTTAGGACATTTTGAATAGGTGGTATCACCACATGATTTGTTTGAATTTTTGCGAAAGTCTTTCCTTTTGACCGCGGGAGTAACATGAAGTATTTGGAATATACATAACAGTTTCGAGTATTCAGAAGAATTCCGGTGCCGCTTAGTAATTGCGTTTGCGGACTTATTTAGTAGCTTAACATTACATAGTTCAATCTACTTTTAGATACAGCAAGATACACTGAATCACTATGCACTGTCACAAATTGAGCCAGTGTTTTATCATAATATGGCAGCGGTTTTACAACAAATAGTTCAAATTGGCTTTTAGCAGATTGTAAAGGAATTTCTATTATTAACCTAAGTACATTCTTAATACCTATAGCGTGAACTTTAGATATTCTATAGTAATTATAAATCTTATCAATTTCAGTGTCTATTACTAATGATAGACCAACTGGTAGTTGACTAACTACTTCTTTCAAAACTTCGTTCAGTTTAGCAGGTGTAACTAACAAAGAGCTTAAGTATTCAATTGAAGTTACATCTTTTGCCTCTTGCATCTGCACTAACTGTGTATCTACTAAATTTAAAGTTACTTCAATTTCTCTAAATAAAGAAGAAATCTTTGACTGATCCTCTATCGTCTTTTTAATTGTTCAATCTCAATCCATATAGTGAAATTTATAGCAGTTATCTCTTGAGCAGTTGTTTTCAAAGTATTTACCAATAACTGAATAGCTTTCGAGTGACTTTCTACTTCAGTGGTTAATTTTTTCATATAAGAAAGTCGATCGGACACTACATGAATTACAGAATCATCGCTATCTTCTAATGAATCTAATTTCGAGTTTAAAGTCTGATAATCATCATCGTCTAGTGTACCAAACAAAAATTTAAAAACAGTTCCTAAACCATTAATTAAACCTCTTTTCTCTCTACTAGTGGGTAACAAAAGCTTTAAATTAGATACTTGTTTCTGTGTATTCTTCAGGTTTGTTTTAACTGGGATATTTCATAGTATGGAATCAAGGAATTCACTTGGGTATTGTTTTGTTGGGTCTCTAGGTAATCAAGTAAGGTGCTTATCTTTGCTATAACGTTATCATAATCTTCCGTGCTTATAGAAATTACGATAGTCCAAGTATCTGTTGTTAATAGGATATCTATTTCTTTTATAAACACAAGTCAGTAGTGGGTAAATGAGAGTTCTAACGCACAAAGGAATGCCGCCTTCTTAAAAAACAATAAAAAACACTAAAAAACATGATCTAAGAGATGACGCCGCCACCGCTGGACCCGCAGCATCCCAATGGACCACAGCACCGCGAATTTCCGCGAATAAATTTTTTTATTTTTTTTTATTTGATTTTTTATTTTTTTAATTAAATTGATTTGCATATCAAAGGGGGTGGGATGAGGTTCAATGGACCACCAGCATCCGTGAATATAATTTTTTATTTTTTAATAAAGCTGATTTGCATATCAGGGGGTGGTGTTGGGTGGGAGGTTTTTTTTTTCATATCAGTGGGTGGTGGTGGGTGGGAGGTTCCAACTCGATGCATTATAGTATATATTAAAATATATGATCAGGTGTACCAACCTTTGCATGAGTTCAAATTTGTCGTGTGTTATAATGTATATTAAATCTATATGATCAGGTTTACCAACCTCTGTATTATTATTATAGTGTATAGATATTTTATATGAGCAGGGTTGTCAACATTTTCTGTGGCAGGGGAGGGAAATTGAAATATGTGTTATATAGTGTATATATTAAAATATATGATCAGGGTTACCAATCTTACATTATTGTGTGTATAGAGCAGATCTGCCAACATTTTTTTTTCTCTTCTGTGGTGGGAAATTCAAACTATATGATCATAATTGTTACTCTCTCTCTCCCTCTCACATTTCAATGTAAGTAAAACTATCTCTCTCTCCCTCTCTCTCTCTTTCTCTCTATCTCTCTCTCTCTCACTGTGTACATTGAGTAAATAATTTTAGCTCTCTCTCTCTCACTCGTTGTGTATGTCTCTCTCTCTCTCTCTCTCTCTCGTTGTCAAACGTTATGTTCAAACCGTTCTCCTCTCTCTGTGGTCATTACCGCTCATGTATATGAAATTAGAAAGTTTATATTTATTCGACAAATATTAACGCCCTCTCTCTCTCTCTCTCTCTCTCTCTCTCTCTCTCTCTCTCTCTCTCTCTCTCACTCTCACTCGTTTCAACTGTGTCAACAAATAGTAACGCCCTCCCTCTCTCTCTCTCTCTCTCTCTCTCTCTCTCTCTCTCTCTCTCTCGCTCTCTCTCTCTCTCTCTCTCTCTCTCTCTCTCTCTCTCTCTTCTCTCTCTCTCTCTCACTCTCACTCGTTTCAACTGTACAAGGTTTCATACCGTTTCTCATGTCTCTCTCTCTTACCGTGTACGTTGAGTAGTCGGTGTGATGAGTAAATAATTTTAGCTCTCTCTCTCGTTGTCAAAACGCCGTCTTCATTTTTCAATGTATTAAATAATTAATTAATAGTTTTATAATGCAGTCAGTGTGATTGATCCTTGTTAGAAATATATATATTTGGCAAATATTAACTATGTATGTGTGTTGTTGTCAATGAACTACTTACCTGTGTGCGTGTGTGCTGTTACAGATGACAAATACATACGTTAACGGTTTAGCAATCTTCAATACGCTCTTCTTCATGTGGTACAATACTTCTGTTTTAAGGTTGCAGTTTACACACACACACACATAGGTTCAGTGGTGTATACAGATGACAAATATTAACTATGTACGTACTTACAACGCTCTCTCTCTCTCTCACTCGTCGTCAAACACAGTATTCATTTTTCATTATATTAAATATTA